>CM057156.1:24227219-24245450 GCA_029962745.1 Echinometra lucunter
AACAAAGACGGGAATGTAGAATCAAGAATGAAGAAAAGGTCATGTCCCACAGACAATACATGCAAAATGTTAAAAATTGACATGCCTCCGTTTATTGTAAAATTAGACCAGGAAGATGTTATCCAAATGAAAAAAATGAAGGCAACTTCCATATAAGAGCATTGTCTCAGCTACAACATACTGAAATCCCGGCGAAAATCAATCAACAATAAGCGAGATAGTCTTGATTCATTTACCACTTGTGGGGCGGAACACCCTATATCAGCAAATGCTGTTTTTTTGTGTAGGGGTCCACATGGTGTAAGACCTCAATTCGAAAACCCCCTTTTTCGGTGGTGATCCTAAATTTACCAACAACATTGCTGCATTCTACATATTTTAAGTTTAATCATGTTAATTAATAGCCCTCCTATAATTTCACATAAGCAATTATTTTCAAAATGGCATGTTGATCCTCATCCTATATACCTAAATCAAAACCCCATCAATTTTCTTTCAACCGTGGATTTGTCGCCAAAATACATGCACTGGATGATTTTCATAATTTACACCTTCCCGCAGAATGTGAGGACAGTCGGACACCCCGCTGCCCAAATATTTGGATATTCGGGCATCTCACTGCTGGAATAAATGCTGCCCCGCGAAAACACCTTGTTTTTAGATTTCATGAGCGAGCGCAGCGACTATCATGACCATAGTGAAGCAAGCGAGATAAATGGAGTGTATTGTTACTCCATTCTGATGGTTATACATTGTGTATGAATAAAAACGTTGTTGTTGTTCTATTTTTACGGCGCTGTCATTCAAAAATGAATATTTACGCCATCTCAGTTGCGATGTTAAAAATAAGCCCTTTTTTTACTTATTGAAATAATTTGTTTTTCTATTAACAGACACTTACACTTTTGCAAAAGTTATACAAATTATATTCCAAAATATTTCGAATAATTTTCATGTTGATAGTTGCCCAGTACAAGTCTTATCTATCTAGTGCCAATGAGCACTGACTGTTTTTGTTCAGTGTCTGAAAAAAGACTTGCACCAAATTGAAAGAAGAGGGACAATTAAACCAGAGTCTAATAAGTACTCCCATTCAAAGACATTGCTCTTTGGCCCTTTGCCACAGAGTTGCCCGACTGGTTGACTGACTGATCGATTGTTTGGGCATTTTATTTGTCAATACTTTGATCATTCAATGATTGATCGGCTGTTAATTAAATGATTACCTTATTGACTGACTGGTGGATTAAGTGACTGAATGGTTGAATGAATGACTGACTGGTTGAATGATCGATTGTTTGAGCATTTTATTTATCAAAAAATTTGATTGGCTGTTGATTAAATATCTTATTGACTTGTTTATTGACTGGCTGACTGACTGACTAGCTCAATGGTTGGATGACCGATTGATGCATATTGACTGATTAATCTATCGGTTAAAAGAAGGACTATTAAACAAGCAGTCCGAATAAGTACTCCTGTTAAAAAAATCACTCTTTTGCATAAAATTATGATAAAGTTTTGATAGTCTAGGAAGCTTGAATCAATTTTCTATCATAATTTTAGTGATTTCACTGCTTTATGCATGAATGAGAACTAATGTGCAAAATTACATCAAGGTCTTTAAAGATCACAATTCAGAACTTACAGGCATATGCCAGTCATTCAGTCAAGAATAAAAGTACCAAATTAATAACACTCCAGATCGTTCATTCAATCAGTCAATCAATAAAAAAATCAACAATCAGGCCATTAATACACCAAACGATTGATCAATCAGTGAATGCGTCATGTAGTCAGTCATTCAACCAATCAACAATCAGGCCATTAATACACCAAACGACTGATCAATCAGTCAATGCATCATGTAGTCAGTCATTCAACCATTCAGCCAACCAGTCAATCAACCAATCAATAAGGTAATGATTTAATCGAAAGCCAATCAATTACTGATTGATAAAATTATTGACAAATGAAATGCCCTAACAATCGATCATTGAGTCAACCTGTCAGGCAGTCGATCAACTCTGTGGCAAAGAGCAATTTCTTTGAATGGGAGTACTTATTTAGCTTGTCCCTCTTATTTCATTTTGGCGCAGGTCACTTTTCACCCTCTGAACAAATCAGTCAGTGTCTGGCCGCAAGCGTGAGTTAAAATTTGTTTTGTGAGTGGCAATAGATAGATAAGCCCACTGGGCATCTATTAACATAAAAAACTCTTCGAAATATCTTGAAACATAATTTTTTACATTTTTTTCAAAAGTGTAACGCGTTTGATTGATACACTCCGTATAGTAAAGTAACATTAAATTCATCGGCATCTTCCGCTCGCATCACAGGCCGTTATAGTTGCTATAGTTGCTATTCATAGGTTTTGAATATGCTCGAATTTCATATCCAAATAAAAGTTATAGTGCTCAAATCACTATGAAACCGACTGAAACTTTTGAAAACTAACTGGGAAACAAATATTGCCTGTCACAAATCGATAAAACGGACCCCCAATGTTGCCTGTGCATACGTTGCCCAACTCGATGCGAGATCCGTGACGTCATCACATGGACAATATCCTGTGATGTGGTGTGTTGTGAATGTGGTGAATGTGATGTGTCGTGTCCGACTGATTGCTTAAAACGATGTTTCTGCATTGTTTGGATGAATTCATCATTCTGTGAATGTTTTCAAAGTATGTTTCAACCATTTTATTTAATATTATTCTTATCATAATGTCGGAGAAATTCTACAAATTAACGATGACTTTTTGCAATTAGAAAGAAAAAGAAAATCCCATAATATAACAGAACAGTCTCCCTTGTATATGCAAGTTACGGTTGTGGGGCATACCATTTTAATTTTAGGGGTGTTATAATTCACGAAAGACGGAGGGATAGACGGAATACTTTGTTTTCTTGAATTCAAAATTGTTTTCTTCGTGAATAGTTTGAACTTGTCTAAAGAAAACATAGAAACAGTAATGACTTTACTGCTAATTTGTTCTTTTCTTTTCTATTAAGTAGCTAATTTATATGTGCTTATAAGCTCAAGTTAACTTTTTCATACTTGTTTGTATGTAGTAGGTACGTGAGGTGAAGTAGGTGAGGCGAAGGTGAGAGTAATTTGGCTTGTCTTTGGTGATAGTCTTAGCTCAGTTATAATTTCGTATCTGGGTTATTTTCACTGTCTGTTTGCTTGAAAATCAGCATAACCTGCACTAAAAAAATGAATTCCTTGAAAAATATTTTTCGAATGAAATTCCCTATCGAAATCACGTTTAATCAGAGTATTACAGGAAAAAATCCCTTGATAAAGACTTGAAGCTACGCTAAAATGCAATACAGTCATGTATGATGTTCATCTTTACACCCCGGCTCTACGCTGTCTGAGATCAGTGGTGACGTCCAGTCTCTGTACGCTAGCTAGCCATTCCTATCATAATAAATACGATAGTAAAGAGGAATTTTGTAGATCAAGATAGTTTCTACAAGAAACATCAATTTTCCTTAGACAACAATATTATCTAGGTAACTTTTACATACAATCATGATTTGTCAAGCGCGTCTCTGAGAATTTGATGCAACATCGTTTCGGGACGTAGTTTCGGGACGTTTGCATCCCGGCCGGGCATGGTTTTCTTTGTCATTTTCATGTCAATTTCCTACCTTAGATTCTGCTTTGACCAAAAAAGAAAAGAAAATTGACTCAGCAATGAGGTAATGTAAATATTAAGCCACTGCAGTTTTGCCTCCTCTCTTAATAACAGTATTTAAAATCCATCGAAATTGCATGCGATCATCCCAATGCACAATGTTTTATTTTTATATTTGTAAGTTTCAAGATTCACAATACAAAACAATCATAAACATAAATCATTGATTAACATAAAGTAAAAACAGTAACAATATTAGCTTAACATGAAAAAAAAAAACAAGTAAAGGCAGCTTTTACAAGTACTCAAAAAGAGAAGACCAGCGAAGGGGCCCGAGCCCTCCTCCAGAAGACAACCGCAGACAGACTACAGATCATCCCATCCCCTAGCATCAACAAGCCTGCGCAGATTCCAGACCCCATACAAACGTTACCTAGAGAGTACAATCACGCATTATACTTTAAAAAACAAAACAAAACAAACAAACAAAAAAAACATGACCTCTCTCGCGTGTATAGACACACTTCTCCCAAATGGTCTGATACAACGGGAATGATAAAATAATATACCATGTACGCCCACACTCAACGTACAACTTAATTATAACACATCACTTCTCCTGCTCTCGTCATGGAACCTGCTCCGGCTCGCCGCGCCCCCAGACAGGACGAAAAGAATCAGCCCGGGAAATCAACGAGAAGAAAAACACAGACCCCGACCGGTCAAACAATCAGTGGAGTGGAAGCCCACTGAACGGGCAACGAGAGTGTATAATATCATGACATACAAAATGTATGCACTGGTAATTGACAACGTAATTTGACATGTGCATTGCAATGTTGTAAGTGGACTATTGAACTAAAACCAAAAAAGGGGTATTCCATGTATACTTATTACTGATACACTACATATTAAACATCGAATCTCCATTTCTTAAAGTGAGAAGATAATTTGTTTCTCTTTTTTGCAAGATAATACTCAGTTTCTTTCTGCTTTTTAAGAAATGATTTAAAAGCCATAACAGCTGGTATGGTATTTTGAAATTTACATATATAAATGAAATATTTCAAAACCAAAAATAAGTAAGACAAAAATGTATCCGACATGACACCGAAAACCTTATTGAAGTTAGATAAAACAAATTTCATATCATGTTTCTGATGAATTAAATCAACCAGATCACAATCACAAACAATGAATCATTGTCTCTTCCACTTTATTACAAAATACACAATTAGGGGAGTCCTTCCTTTTAATCTTATGTAAAAAAATCATTCAATGCAATAGTTCCATGCACCACATTAAAATAAAAGGAGAGCAAACGTGTATCTATATATGGTACATCTTAAATTTTTTAAATGTACCTTCTGCCAGTCTATATCCTGAGGAAGAGTCAACTTATCACCCCAATATCGACTATCAAGAGGGCAAGTATCCAATAATACATCATATGCCAAGCTGGGAACCCTTGCCACTTGAACTAGCTTAGCAATTAAAGTTTCATGAACATCCAAATTTGGATTAATTTAATTTGCAGCCACTCTGGGGATATATTTTGCACCAAAAATTATGTTTTCTCCTGTCTAAATGGGATATATCAAAGTCTAGAATCAATTCCTCAAATAATTTATGGCCAGGAAGTGGAGGGTTCAATAAATCTGAAATAGTGCGGATATTCTTGTCATACCAATACTCATAATAAAAGTATTGTTTTGATTTAGAGCGAATTTTTCTATTGAACCAAAGCGACTGGCAGGCACCAAATTCAGAAAATTTGGAGTCAAATAAATCCAGGGTAGCATTTTCTCTAAAGATATACCATGTGCGCAATGAATCAGCTAACTGAGAATTACCTAGGGATTTTAAAATGTTCTCAGGGGCATATGCTTTCCACAAAATATCTAAATCATCATGAAAATCTTCCAAAAAGGAAAATTCGATCAACTTCCACTTGCTTTCATAATTATCATCAAGCAAATCTTTCACCCATTTCATCTTTTGTGCTAAAGCAAAACTTGTGGATCAATCATTCGAAGACCACAAAACTGGTAATCATTGCTTATCAATTTTCTTTGGACTCTTTCTCTGCCTCCATTCCAAATGAATCTATAAAAGATCCGGTTTAACTCTTTAAAAAATTTCAAAGGGATTTTTATACATGTATAAACAACAGAAAACAGGTACAGTAATTTAGGTAAAGCCAGGGACTAAATGACACAAATTTTCCCAATTAATGATAGATTTCTCATTTTCCAGCAATTAACTGTTTGCTCAATGGACTTCAATTTTTCCTTGTAATTAATATCAAATATTGTGCCACCATCAAGAGAAACATTAATTCCCAAGGATTTAAACTGACATTCTTTCCAAGAAATTCCCTTATCAGACAGAGGAAACTCTTGGCATCCTCTTTTGGACCCAATCCAAATAGCTTCAGATTTACTTAAATTAATATTACACCCAGAGTGAATCCCACATACAATATGTGCAATGCATCAAAAAGGTAAACAAAAGAAATATTTGAGCCATCCAGAAAGTAAACAGAATCGTCAGCTAATAGGGAAATCTTCATTTCTTGGTTCTTCACCGAAAAGCCCTTAATATGGTCATTTTGTCGTATAGATAATGCCATTATTTCAATTACAAGCAAAAACAGATAGGGAGAAATGGGACAACCTTGAAAAATACCCTTTTGCATTAAGATCCGATCAGACAAGAAACCATTATTCATAACAAAACTCTGCCTACCAGAATATATAGTCTTTATCCAATCAATGACTTTATCACCAAAATTAAAATGTTTCAAAGTTTGTAATAAGAAGTCATGTTTAACACTATCAAATGCTTTCTCAATATCAAGTAAAATTATAGCCCCAGGGGTGTCATATTTTTCTGAATATTCAATAATGTCCAAGATAAGTCGTATATTATTTCCAATATTTCTTCCTTTCAAAAATCCTGATTGGTCAGGATGTATGAGAGTATTCATAAAACGTTTCAAACGATTAGCTAAACACTTTGCTAGAATTTTATAATCAACAGTCAGTAAAGTTATGGGACGATAATTCTTAATGAACAAGGGATCTTTATCTTTCTTTGGGAGTAATGTAATAATACCATTTCTTTGAGATATTGACATCATTCCATTTTGCAAGGAAAAGTTATAAGAATTAATTAACATACACACAAATATCTGGCAAAAAAACTAAATAAAATTCAACAGGTAAACCATCATACCCTGGGGTTTTATTTGTTTTCATAGATTTGATGATCTCCAATAATTCTTGTTTAGAAAGTGGATTTTCTAAAAACGTTTTTTCATCTTCAGATTATTTAGGAATATCCAAATGATCAAAGATTGAATTATCATTAGCGTCCATATCAGACAATGCAACAGCACTATCCTGCTGTAGAGAGTATAGATTATCATAAAAGTGATGGATTTCTTTCAGAATTTTATTTTGGTCAAGTACTAAATTTCCATCTCCGTCCATAATTCCATTAATATTTTTCTTTTGCCATGATCTGTTTTCCAAATTACAAAAGTACTTTGAACTTTTTTCTCCTTATTCTAACCATCTAACTCTTGAGCGTATTATTAGTCCTTTGGTTTCAAATTCATAAATCTTGTTCAACTTTTCTTCCAACTCATCTAACAAAGTAAAAGAAGAATTATCCAGTGTAGATGCATTATTAGACAACTGTAATTTGGCTTTCTCAATTTCATCAAGTAATCTATGTTTCTCTTATTTATTTCTTTCTTTTTTCTGGCAGTATATTCTATGCATACCCCTGTAATAAAGCACTTGAGAGAATCCCATAAAGTATTAGGATTACATTCAGATCCTTGATGAATTTGCTTAAATTTAGTAATACTATCCTTAATCAAATTAATACAGTCTGCATCGTGATGTAAATAATGACAATTAAGTTTCCAAAAACCATGACCTTTCAAAGGCTGATCAACCTTAAACTGCAAAGAAACAACAGAGTGGTCAACCTGAATACCTGGTACAATTCTGGACTTTATGCAATTATTCAACAAATTGTTAAAATTGAAACCAAAACGAAATCCAGTCTGGACAATGCTCTTGGGTTTTTTATTGTCGTAACATGGGGTGATAATTTCTCCATATATCACACAGACCGTAATCATCCATAATGACTGATAGCATTTCATTTGATTTTGAATTGGAATGTTGTTGTCAATTACCCTGATAATCTAAGGGACCAATAACAGTGTTGAAATCCCCACCCATAATTAATGAAGAGCAATTCAACTTATCCACTTCACTAAAGACTTCTAAAAGAAAATCAGGATCATCATTATTAGGAGCATATAAATTCACTAACACTACTGATAAATCATTTAACACAACATTGAGAATTACATATCTACCATTATGATCTGTAACAGCATTATTTATTTTACATGAAACTGAATTTCTAATTAAAGTGGCCACCCCCCTGCTATTAGAAGTAAAACTTGAAAACCAAGCTGCCTCTCCCCACTGGGATTTCCAAAAAAATTCACCTTCTTTAGCAGAATGTGTCTCTTGCAGAAAAATAATGTCACTGTTCAAATCTCTCATATAATAAAATACCTTCCTTCTTTTAACAAAATCTTGCAAACCACGATAGTTAAATGAACATAATTTGAGAATCCTTATATTATGTATGGAAAGTATAATTATGTAAAACCCCTTCCTTCTGCTTCATACATGTATGACAAAACCAATGTCTCCATAAATATGAACAAAACTACCTATACAAAGAAAAACAATTATAGTACTCTTGCAACTCACTACATACAAAAGGCTGCCTGCAAGCAAATTGAGCATAGATATATCTACAACAAAAAATAAATGGAAAAAAGAAAAATACTTTTCAGAGCATTCATATGAAAACATCAGAAGAACCCCGCACAAGATAAAAAACAGGATTCCAAATCAAACAGACAACCCTGTTTACATGTGCAAAAGTACCGTAATTAAACAACGAACAAGTCATCGGGGCACCAGATCTAACTGAAGAAACTACTTTATGTAAAAAAAAAAGTTTTAATATCTCTTGTGAGATAACCTTTTGAAATGCAATACACATTAAAAAAAAAACAAAAACCTGACACTAACGTGTCTAAACAGACTGGCAAAAAGGAGGTAAGAATATCAAAAAAACGATAGGCAGTAGAAAAAAAAAGAAAAGAAAAAAACTCAGTGTCTAAAGTCAAGCAATAACATGTAACTTCCCACTCTGATCTCTGTATGCAATTTTCGCGGGGTAAAGAAAGAAAGGCTTCTTGCCTTCTTCTTTGAGAGACTTCAGCTGGTCCAGTTTGTCCTTTCTCTGTCGCATGATACGCTTCGAAAAATCTTCAGAGATAAAGATCCGCTGGCCTTTGTAAGATGTGTGCTCCTTGAGCTTTGATAGACATGCTTTGCCTACTCTCTCCTTACCAACAAACGTGGAGAAGGCAACATGAATGATTCTTGGCTTTTGTTGACCGCTTGCTGGTTTAGTTGTAGGGGTACGGTGACAACGCTCGATTGAATATTGACTGGGAGAAAGGCCAGCGAAAATCCCGGATTAACTCATGCACCACCTCCTGGCAGTTTTCCTTCTCCTTCTCTGGAATGCCATGCGGGACCAGGTTATTCCTTCGGGATCTATTTTCCAAGTCATCCAACTTGGCAGTCAATTCCTCCTTTTCCTCTTTCAACTTCTTCACTTCGGACATGACCTCATCCAATTGTATGATACAAGCTGTAATTTTTTTCCTCATTCTCAGCTGACTTAATGCTCATTTCTTCTAGTTTACTTACAATCTGACAGGGCTGCCAACACTCACGCATTGAGCGTGAGACTCACGCATTTCACCCATTTCTCACACTCTCACTCTAATCATGAAATTTCTCACGCACGAATCTGAAATAACTTGATATAATAATTAAAAAATGATCGATTTCAATAAAGTGGCGATCAACTCAAGAATTTAGGAAGCACTGGCTATATTATCCTATGCATTGATACCCTGACATGACCGGCCCAACACATGAATTCTTTATGTTTATATGGAACACTTTCAGCCATAATGACAATGAAGATGGGAACAGAGGAGGCTTGATACAAAAAATTCTCTGTTTGGATGCTTGCTTGTTGCATCTTCCCATCATCTGCACCCAAGAGTACCTACATCCAAAACCTGCGTCAAATAGAGAAGGGAACCAAATACAGACATGGTTGGCATTTTTCAACAAGTGGGTATTCCGTGTTTATCATTTTCTTTGCATATAATTGTATAATTTTCTCTCTTCATAATGCCTTTAGGTATATGTTAAAATACTCTATAAAGTATGCAGCAGATCACACAATTTCATCTTGAAAAATATAAAAAGCTCCACACCGTGGGAGGGGGGGGGGGGCTCGCCCCCTCCAAGACCCTCCCCCACTTCCTCGCTTCGCTCGGTCGGGCTTGGTCGCTTCGCTCCCTCGCATTTCGCTTCTCGTATAGTCTCACTCTCAACTATTATCCAATGTTGGCAGCCCTGCAATCTGATTCTAGAGATGAGTGAAACGAGATTCAAATGTCTCGATAAACTGAGGGTGGTTGAGCGCGTTGCTCACTAACGGTAACGCCTGATCATCGGCCTGGAGGTTAGACTCAATAACACTCGCCTTCTTAGGTGGAGACGATACGGCAGACTTCGATTTCTCGGGCGAGTGTACTAAGGGACGTTTAGAACTCATCTTTAGTTCAGGAAGAGCTCGAAGACATGAAGAACAACTTAGATCAGGTTGCAAACCACTGTTACTTCTATCTCCGTCAAATTTGGTGGAAAATCGAGACCTAAAATGTGACCATTTTGTTTTTGTTTTGAATAATGTTCGCTGTTCAATTAGGTAGGGCGCCCTCTCATGCACAATGTTTTATTACGTGCAAACGTTAGCTCCCCGCAGATCGTCCATGTGCCTACGTCATCATTGGGGACCGTTTCGCTCGCAGCCACTTCCGGGTTCTAAGAATCAGAGGGGCGTTTTTGGAAAAAAAGCGTTTTTAGATAATTTCTTGGAAACTACATGAGCAATAACGAACACCATTGTTTTCTACATACTTCCCCGTTTCCATTCATATATAATTAACCCTATTCCGCTATTTTCTTTGAATTTCACCTTATCTCATCTATTTTAGGTCAACTTGCCACTCGAGTTCTTGCAGTTACATTGCATTAAAATAGAAGAGTAATGGAAAATTAGAAAGAGAATACAAGATATAAACAAATTTCTTTTCATATAGGCCTAGTAATCTTCTTCCTCCTCCTTGTTATTCATATTTCTAGCATGTTAATTTTTGACGATGAAATATGGGGGGGGGGGGGGTAGGATGATAGTACAGGCCATATCCCCCACTTGAAAAACTGTGGGGGATATAAATGGGCAGAATTATTCAAAATGACCGCGCTCGTACGGCCATTCACTGTGTAGGGAGTGAAAGCTCTTACAAAATGTTAGGCTACCTTCGGCACTTGTTATTCAAATCTGGTACATCAGCGTGATTGTGCGCGTTGCTATTGTTGTTAAACATTGGAGGTTGTTATTGAAGAAAGGGATGGAAAAGAGGCTGTGTGAGAGAGAGAGAGAGAGAGAGAGAGAGAAAGAGAGAGAGAGAGAGAGAGAGGGAGAGAGGAAGAAATAAGGAGTGGCATGATTCTGGTAGGGAAGAGAGTTGGAGAGATAATAGGACAATGACAGAAGAGGAATGGTGTTATAACGTTACATAGTGTTACATTTTCTGACATTTTAGAGGAAGGTTAGGAAGGGATCTAACGACAGAGACGGGGGAAGAGGGAGATAGAGAAAGGGGTAGCATTAGAGCGGGATGGGGGGGGGGATCACGATTTTTTAAAAGTATTATTCACGGCTGAAATAAGCCGGCTAATCGTCCTCGCATTTCATCGTGTCTATTGCTGTTGTTATCTCCACAATAATTCGAAGGGAGGCTTAAAATCGCAACGAGTGTTGGGCATGCTCCCCATTAAATGCTTCAAATGGATTAACATTCATTCATCGGTGAAGCAAGGCAAGAACAATTCACGCAGTCTCTGTCTGATCTTTGTAAGCATGGTAAGAGCTCGTTAGACCATTTCACGTGATTTAACGGCATACACTTTGGTTTTAGTAGTTGAAAATACGCCGGTCTTTTCCTTCTTCCTCTCTCTCGACTGGTTTTACCTGTTTTGGAAAGGAGTGGTTTATAGTTTTTGTGGACAGCAATCTTTGTAATATCATGCATTTCCATTACAGAGAGATGGGTAAGAATGTTTGGATGTTTCTCTTATATTATCATTAATCACCTTTAACTATAAAAATAACATTTGAAACTGCAACTCGAACTTGAAACGACTGGCGATTTGTAAAGTTGACGAATGCTGAATTCTGTGTTTTAAGACAGGCTTTCTTAAAGTTCATAACCAGCACTCAATTCCATAAGTTCATAATTATACAGATCTCAGTCTGCAGGTTTAGGGTTTTCGTCTTCGTGTGTCTTTTTAAAATTAAGTTTTCATATTCAGCCCCCTGCCCGCTATGTATATTGGCCTAAGGACAAAGAGTATAGGCCTAATATGAAACTGCTCGGGAAGTCGGGAAAAGTGTTTTCACAATGAACAACAACCCGTAACTCGTCGTTTCCCAAGTTTTAGAGCTCGTCTTCTGAACATTCATCGTTAAGGCCATCGAAATTTTTTCTACTCGTGTTCTACCAAATCTACCAAATAGTCTGCCAAGTAATAGTCGGTTTGACAGTCCTATTTAGCTAACAGTGTAACTTAGAAAAGTTCTTTCTGTTGAAGTTTTTTGGCTAATTTATGATCCTATGTGGTCTATGGACATTTTCAGCTTGGTTGCCCAAACAGAAACTTTGAGCAATTTGCATAATTTGCAACTTACACAGAATGCAACTGAATTGAGTATGTGCGCTGATAAACTCTAATGGTGTTGCCCATCTCGTGAATGCGACCTGTAATAAAACTACCTAGATCTAATGTTAATACACACAATCATATGGATGCACATCCAACTGGGGTTTGTGGGACATGGAAATCATTTCAGTGCAGGAATGGCGCTATGGGCGCGGGGGGGGGGGGTAGGGGCGAATGCCCCACTATGATTTTTCAAGTGATAAACAAAAGGAAAAAAAGAGGAGAAAAGACCGAAAAGGAGGAGGAAAAAGAAAGAAGACGGAGGGGAAAGAGAGGCCGGGGGCTTGCCTTTGTATAATACCCATGTTTGTTCATTTAAAATGTCAATAAATTCACCTATGGGTCATTCCCCCCTACCAAAATACGCCGGCTCCGCCCCTGCTTCAGCGTTATTATTTTTCTTACAATTAGAAATAACACTTTTGCACTATTATAAACTTGCTTATCTATGAACAACTGTCATTGACTGTGAGTGTATTTTTTCATGCACCGGATAGACCTGCTCCTAATGAACGGCGGTAATAATATGCGCAAGCAGGTTGGCAGCTTTCTTGTATTGTTTTAGTTTCTTTTGAGGTACATCTTCGTGTAATGTTAACCGTATGTTATTTAAACACCTGAAAACCACAAGTATGTTTCCGATTCAATTGTACATTTAAATTTTTTTTTTTAATGTTATATCATTGTTGCAATCGTTATAGGGGGCCTAATGAAGTACATATGTATCTGTTCATTTATAAGACTTTGTATTTTTGTTAAAATGCTATCTATAGAGTCCAAACATATTCCCACTGACACATGACTGATATGTGATTCTGTGCGTGAACGCTACTTACGTGTGACTAGAGTATGACTGCAGTAAACTTTTTTTTTAAAGATAGGGCTAAAGGAAGAATGGCGAATAGAGCTGACGAATGCCTAACGAACAGCTATTTTGTGGAAAACTCCAGATACGCCCAAATACGCTCAAATTCTTGGCCACAATAGGATTCTAATTTTTGAACAGAAAATCGGCTCCAGCGTATCTCTGTGAACAGCTAACGAATACCACGTACGTCAAAAGGGTCACTAACGAATGGCACGAATGTTCAAAATTTCGAATACGCATGCATTCGTTGGCTCGATTCGCTATTATATGACGGGGCCTTTATGAATGCATATCAAATAAAGTTTTCAATCATTAGAGATAACGAAGTTGACATATACTTGATATTTAGTACTAAACCCTGACCTGTAATCGCAAACTATGTTTAAACTCTATTCAACATCCCTACAAACCCCTCTATTTTATGTATGCTGTACCCCAATTCGTGAACATCGCCATAATCACAGGGTGAATTCACGAGACGGACAATGCTATCGCACATACACAATTAGTACGGAGTTGAGTTTACACATTCTGTGTAAGTTGTCATGCTTGGCATATCCTGTATTCAAATAAATCTATGCAAATTATGCAAATTGCTCAAAGTTGATGTTTGGGAAACCAAGCTGAAAATTTTCATAAACCATACAGGAACCTAATCAATGAAAAAAAAAACTTCAACGGAAATAACTTTTCAAGGTTTGCAATTTGTCAAACCGACTATAAATGTTCATAGTCGTAATAAGGCCACTGCAATCCAAATTCAAACTGATTCCTATTGATGTGCATGGCCAAATACAACTCATGTTTTCTTATTCAGTCATTTAAATATGCTTCATAGAAATTTGAATAATTTTTAAAACAATTTTTTTTCAAACTGCTAAGTTCCACCCTTAAAATATCCTCTAGATCTCATTCCTGAAATGATCTTCTTTCAATAATCAGTCAGCGTAACTAACAGGTAACTTCCACAACTCAGCACATACTCACAATAGAATTTCATGTTTTCATACAATATCTCCGCATTGCCTTTTTTTTTCTGGTGATGCTACAGCATGTCTGACATTGCAAGCCCTATATTTAGTCGGTTGGAAAGTCCTATTTAGCTAACAGTGTAACCTAGAAAAGTTCTTTCCGTTGAAGTTTTTTCATTGATTTAGGTTCCTATGTTGTTTATGAACATTTTCAGCTTGGTTGCCCAAACAGCACCCTTGAGCAATTTGCATAATTTGCATAAATCTGTATGTGCATAGGTTTTACAGCGCAAAGACAACTCACACAGAACGTTCAAACTGAACTACGTGCCAATTGTGTATGTGCGGTGATACGGAACTTTAATAGCGTTGTCAATCTTGTGATTTCAACCTTTGATGAAACGAAACAACCTTAATGCACACAATCAGATATGGATGCACATCCAATCAGGGGTTTGTGGGACATGGAAATTATTTCAGTGTTATTTTTTACAATTAGAAATCACGTTTTTGTACTAAGAATAATGTTGATATCAACTTGATATCTGTAAACAACTATGAGTGTATTTTTTTGCACCTATAGAATGAGAGTAGGCCTGCTCCTAATGTGCGCAAGCAGGTTGGCAGCCTTCTTGTATTGTTTTAGTTCCTTTGAGTACTCTTCATGTAATGTTAGCAGTATGGATTAAATCAACGTTATTTGAACATCTTAACAAGAAAAATATGTTTCCAATTCAATTGCACATTTCAAAAAGATGTTTTTCCTTTTTCCTTTTTTTATAGATGTGATACGATTGTTGCAGAATGATGTACATAAAATTATGTAAGACTTTGTATTTTGTTAAAATGCTATAGAGCCAAAATATTTTCAACATATGTGATTCTGTGCGTGAACGCTACTTAATTCCGACTTGAATATGGCTGCAATAACTTTTTTTTTAAAGATGAGCCTAAACGAAGAATATATATACCGCTGTTAGTATCATTCTTAATGAATGTAGGCCTAAGACCAAGTTTTCAATCATTTAGATAACGAAGTTGACATTTCCTTGATTTTCAGTACTAAATCCTGACCTGTAATTGCAAAACTATGTTAAACTCCATTCTACATCCCTACAAAACCCCTATTTTATGAAAGTATCACACATCAGTGTACCCCGTTTCGTTTCATCAAAGGTTGAATTCACAAGACTGACAACGCTATTGAAGTTCCGTATCACCGCACACACATAATTAGTACGTATTCAATTTACATATTCTGTGTAAGTTATCTTGGGTGGCATATCCTGTATCATACAGAGTTATGCAAATTATGCAAATTGCTCAAGGTTGCTGTTTGGACACCAAGCTGAAAATGTTCATGAACTACATAGGAACCTAAATCAATGAAAAAACTTCAACGGAAAGAACTTTTCTAGGTTTGTATCCAGGTAGTAAGCTCTGCGAAAGCTACACAACCTATCTCTTGTTTGCTCACTAATGAGTGTCGTGATGATATCACTGCAGGAATGAGATCTGGAGCATTTTTTTTTTTGGGGGGGGGGGGAGGGGTGGAGCTTAGCAGGTTGAAAGAAAAATATTCAATTTTTTAAATATATGTGAAACCTATTTAGATCTTTGAATACAAAGATATGAGTTGTAAGCAATTCTGCACATCAAAAGGAATCAACTTGCAGTTTGGTTGTATTTTCGTTGTAGGGGCCTTAGTCTGATGTATAGAAACGTGCAAAGGTGATGGCTGAAAAATAAGCCAACTTCATTCGCACAGGTTTAATTTGCAGCAATATTCCCTCTCATATTTTGAAAGACTGTTAAGTATACTCCCTCGTTTTAAATCTATTTGATTCAGTATTTAAGAATCAGTCCCAAAATGAAACCATTGCAACTGAATATACTCATTGCTTCCATTAATGCACATTTACAAGATTTATATCGAAAGTCGGTTTTTAAAGCAGTAAATTTATGAATCTATCATGTTATAGACTAAACATTTCAGATCTTTTAAAGCTAATTGGCTCAGTCGGTAAAAGGTCTGCCTGTTATGTCGAACTAAGATCGTGGGTTCAAATCCACCCCGGGCTGATGGCTGAAGCATGCATGCGTTGTCCCCTCCCGGTTTCGTAGACGCAGGCTGTGTTTCAGTGGAAAGCACTCCGTCCCTTGGATAGGACGTTAAGTGGAGGCCCCGTGTAGAGAAGAGTCACCACCATTGCACGTTAACCCTAATAAACCCGGGGGCCATAATGACCCCCCTGTTGAATTTTGACGGTACTCCGCAACGACTAGATATATCGATCTGAGATTCAATGACCTTTTCTCTGATCCTTCCCGCACGTTTTGATACCAAATTTATGTCGATCCTACCTATGGTGCCGGTGTCAGATTACGATTACGAACACAAGTCGTTAAAATTCCACTATTTCTGTATATGACCGTGTACAAACCTATGGGCAAAACCAGAAACTTTCCAATTTATGTGAATACTGTCAGGAATAATTACTATCTCTAAAATAGTGAGAACATCAAAAACACACTCACATAATTATCATTATTATTTGTTAGTATTAGTATTATATTATATAATATTAGTATTATTAGTATTTATTAGTATAATTAATTCTCTCATTATTTCATTATCCATTATCGTTAAATTCTTTATCGCAATCATTATCATTCATTCCTGTTCATATTGTCATAAATAAGTTACATTACATTATTATTATTATCATTATCATTATTGTTATTTATTATTATCATTATTATATTTTATTATAATTATTATTATTATTATTATATTATTTATTATGATTATGATGTTATTATATTATATTATCATTATTACCAATAATAATCATAACATTATCATATCATAACCCATTCACTCCGTCTTTCATTCTGTCATTCAGCACACTCTTCCTTTTCATTCACCGTCAATCACCGTCATCCACCGTCATTCACCGTCATTCACGTGTGTGTGTGTACAATTTACGTCTGGGACATTTACGTCTGGGACCGACCCCAACGTCACCATCCGAAAGACTACGTAACTGAGACTCGAACCCGGGTCCGGATCAGAGTCAGTTTGTAGGAAAAGAGCTGCACACGGAGGTTACCGCTAAACGAACTCCTGCTCTCTCTCTCACTCTCTCACACCCCCCACAAAGACGCTTAAAAAATACGAAATACACAAGGAATTTGTAAAAGAATAGAATACATAACAAAAATTGATAACCCATTTTTTTTCGTAAATGAGTCGATGTGAATGTTATGAAAAACATTTCTACCAAAAATCATTGTTCCTAAAGTTTTATTCAATGAGATATAACCAAAACTATGATTTCTCGCAAAAATTAGCATAAATTAAAATTCATATCAAATAAAACAACACAATTTTGATAAAGTCTATCCATATAGCCTTGTAGATTACATCATTCTCTATCCTCACGCCAATTTTCGTGCCGATCCAGAGATCCACGGCCGAGACTGTAGGGGGGCATAATGCCCCCCCCCCCCCCCGGGATAACTAGACCAGAAATAGCCCGGGTCTTTTACACGTTTAGGGTTAATATGGTTAAGAACCCACTGCACTATTCGAAGAAGAGTAGGGGGGGGGGGGAACGATGTAGTGGTACACCTGCACATCCCAATAAGTTATATATCGGGAGGAGAGACCCGAGGGTCACGGTGATGAAGTTCGCTTTTCCCCTCCAAGCCCAGGTGACACTAAATACTTAATAAATGATAACATTATGTCATTGTCAATTCTCA
>CM057156.1:24245950-24284679 GCA_029962745.1 Echinometra lucunter
GAGGAAACGGTTAGTGAACCAGCGATTCTTATCAACATGATTTAGCAAGCTATGTGTCGAGTAAAATATCTTAAATGAAAATGAAAATCATAAGTAAATAATATGCTTCCCTTAACAATCAGGAAGAAACCAAAAGCGGCATTGTGATTAGTTTGGGTGTGATTGATCAAGTGTCTACATGGTCTAGGCAGTAAGATAACTTGAATGAAATGGAAAATACTTTCGGTAAATAATACGCTATCCCTTTCCTTCTTTCTAGAAATTTAAATAAGAGGTCTGTCAACTTATTTTAAAACTTTAAAATCAGCAGCAAATTGTTATGATTTTCGTTGTAATACGTTAAAGTACATCTTCATAATTCAGACATCAATTGATTTTTGTCTTGAAATCTGCACTGAATAATGATAATCCATAACTTCTTAGCCGCTTTATACTGTTTTTTTCTGTCTAAGCGCACCACATATTCTATCCAAGGGTTAATTATATACCAGAACGTATATAATAAATTATAATCAAAATTAATTGAATTGATGAATTTAAACTAAACTATTTTATCAAACCAAACATGAATGATGAAAAATATCAAACTACTATATTTAGAGAATATGATGGTGTATACACTCCCTTTAAATCCTTGCGCTCGCAATAAAACATTATGTATGAAAGATGGATTTTAAGTAGGTCATTGAATCCTATCCACCTCAAAGAAGCACTTGCGGTAGGCTATTAAAAACAGTATCACTGAAATGGATATCTAAGAACTTTCATCTTTATCCATGTAACTAATGCAAATCAAAGATATCAACAAGGGTAATCAGCTAAAAGGATGAAAGCCTTCTGCGGTGGTAAAATATTATACCAGTTACTAATTCTACCCATACAACTGTCACAATATCAAAATCATTCGCAGGAAGACAATGTACTCGTGGATTCGCATCCTGATTCTCATGTGAATAGTGCTGGAGGGGGAATATCAGAAAGAGACCAAGAACTGTTTCAAAAGAAAGACGGATCAGAAACCAGAAACAAGTCACACAATGGTTGCATGACTTCACCTGACGGCAGGATCAAAGTAGAGGCGGCAGCCAAAGATGATCTCGGCACCAAAGACAGCGGAATCTTGAGCAGCAACAGACTGAGAACTGAGGCAGATCTCGATCATGTCGATTGCAAAGGGAAAGGAGTAAGTGAACCGCTGTGCCTATTTTAGATTTATCATTAATGCTTCACCTTGAAAAGAGTTTCACTTTAAGTCACAAACTTTTTGCCTGTGTTTCATCATATTTAAAGCTTGACTCCTTGGAAACAGTACATACAGGTTGAACCAAAAATAGAATACAGGCTAAAGAAAGCTCCTGGAAATCAAATCTGGACACAAATAGCGATATAGCATTCTTTCTGTCCAGACGACGAATCAGATATTAGATATTCGGGCACCTTGCTCCCTGAATTTTTATTCCTCAAATATGAGGATATTAGAGCACGTCGACATGGTCGATGACAAAATATGAGGATACTCTCAAGGTTTGTATTGTGAGAGAAGGTGGTAAAGTTGGTTTGTCCTACAGGCAGCATTTACCCGCCCTTCCCCATGTTCCCTGCTTCTGGCGTCCTTGGTAGACAGGGTTTGTTTTAATAATATAAAGAAACACCGCATCCATTGAAATGCGAAGAAACTATGAATGATGGATCTTTGGGTTTTACAGCACTAGAGAACTTATCCCTTATGATAATGCAAGATCATTAAAAACCATAATTTTACGAGGGGTAGGAACTAAATTAGTATGCCCAAGTCCTGTGATAGACATGGTAGAGGGAAGCTTATGCCCTACTGCATTTATTGAAATGCAGAGGAGCGTAGCGGTATAGTGAGCAAATTTAGATTATTCTGGGGTGAACTTCGCATTTCAGAGAATAACAACTTTTCTGTGTGAAAAGCAAAAATGAATTATCAGGATTTTTCCCAGAAGAAAGGCTTCTCGCTCTCCCCCCCCCCTCCCATTTGTAGAGAAAAATACCTGTCGCTCCCACCGCCCTTTGCAAAGCCAAGAAATGTTTCTATTGATCTGTGCAGCGAGAGAGCATAGCGAGAGAGCATAGTGAGAGAGCTGAAAAAAATGTAGGGACCTTTATATCTGAGAACAATATAAAGCTTTTTACACCTCGTCTAACATCAAAATCATTCTCCACTGTCTTGAGAGGGTTAGCCATTAAGGGAAAAAAAAATAATAAAATCGAAGCAAGAAAATATTATCTCAGCAATGGTGGTTGAGGAAGGCAAAATGGTTTTCGCCCCCTCCCTTTACATAAAGGGAAATAATGCACCTTTCTTTTGTCTACTGGTAGACTGGAGATCGTCTGCATTCTGCTCCTGTATGTTAGTGAGAGTAGCAGCCATGTGGGAAAGAAAATTCAGGTGTTTGAATTAACGTCTCCTTTAGAGCACCAAGAACATGCAGAGGACAATAGGCTAAGGGCAAATTCCCCCCCCCCCCCCGCATCCCATCCCCCGGCACCCATGGGTGGATGATTAACAGGCTCTCTAATTGTTGCTTCTCTCTCTCTTGCTTCTATTAAGATACAGGAAAGCATAGCGACCGAGTTAGAATATATTAGTTTTGAATGTATTTTCATTTTAAAGCACTAATAGGGCCACTGCTATTTTAAGTGGTTTTAATACAAAAGTCTCCCACGTTATTCCGTTGCCAGGGGGCCCATGGGAGGCAAAAGTCAATTTTGCCCCCCCCCCCACCCCCGCGTACGGAGCCTATATGTTTGTATCTCCTATCTCCTTATTACACAGCTGTGACTGCATGGTATACAGTTGCGGCTAATTTCAATTCATTGCAAATCTTCATAAGACGAGGACATATGATTTTATGGATGCGAAGCACTATCTAGACCAAACTGCTCATTCAAATTTCACACCAGATTTTTTTCTTTAAATTTACATTTATTGCAGAATGAGGGCAAATGGACGCACACGAATGGACAGTCCTGTTCCAATCTTACCTCCAACATGTCCAAGAAAGAAGAGCTAAAAAAAAGAGAGCCGATCCAGAACAAGGATATCAGAGACGACAATCATATACCATCCAAACGTAAAAAGAAGCAAACTTTTGCCATCAGAAGGAATATTTATGCAATCTTTCTGCTTTTGCTTGGAGTTTTATTTCCCCAAGTAAACGCTATTCGCACCACGGTCAAAGAAGGTCATAATGTCACTTTTTTCTTCAAATACAATGGTGATAGCTCTCGTGGTGTATGCGCATTTGATATGCGTATTGAAAATAAGAGTGTACCTTTCTATACTGAACAGAATGGTATTAATAAAGAGGGTTTGACAGATGACCAGTTCGGGAGGTTTAATGTGTCGAGAGACGATGACCGCATCAGACTAGACATAATACATGTCCAAAAGGGGGATGAGGGTAAATTCATTTTGGAACAGATATGTTATCAAAATTCTGCTAGCAGAAGAGATGTTTTAGGATGGAATAAATTGAAAGTTCTACCCCTACCCCTACCCTCTCCTTGGCCATCAAACACGGCAACTAGTAGGCCTACTGTTATTCCAGATAACGTGGTTTCTGACCCCGAACGTGATGGTGGCTCACCTCCCGATCCAACTACTGGTAATTCCCTGAAGCCCTCATCAGGCTCTCAACATGGATGTTATCCAAGTTTGATTATTGCTTCAGTGGTGTTTGTATTAATTCTTGGCAATATTGTCTAGGAAGCGAACATAACTGAGTATGTCTAGGGTGGCTCACACTTCGATACAAAATTTTGAAGTTCATTTGCATGGGTTAAAAGAGAAAGAGAGTTCTGGCAAAAGTGAAGAAAAAAATGTGAGCATTCTGATAATGCCAGTCTTGTCGAATATCGTAGCGAAGCGTCCCTTAAAACAACTCTTCAGTCTTCATATTTCCTTATACACGTTATATTTGAAATATCTGAGCCCTGTAGGCCTATCAGAGATTGGGAAGGTTTGAGGTTGATCAAAGACCTTCCAGCAGCAAATTCACAAACTCCTTTCTTTTTCAGTGTCAAGCGATTTGAATCAATCACCTGTAGCCCTGGCCGGTGAATCCATATGTGTGTTAAGTAACGCGGCATCATGCAATTAATGTTGGTGTAGATTACATGATAAGGAAATAAGATATTTACAATCTGAGCCGAGGGAGGGGAATTAGTGGAATGTTTTTGTTTGTTTTGGTTTTTGTTGCTGCTTTCCTTTTTCAGAATGGGGGAGGGGCATCACAAACCCTTCAGCATGTTAAGTGGAAAAGGTATAGGGAAAACCGGATGTACAATCACAACTTGACCTCTTGTATCATTCGCCGGTATGGGTAGTCTCATAGCTGCTATCCCCCTTCCAATTAAGAGGCATAAGAAAATAAAGAGAAAGAGAACACATGGAAAGAAAGGGAGAGGGGAAGCAATATTTAAGGAACTACTTGTTATTTGTACGTTTTCTTTTTCTTTTTAAATAAGACTTGAAAGACTTGTATTACCTTCCCCCTCTTTCCAGGGGCTGAATATAGGCCTACAACTCACTACACCCATGGCTTTTTGTATCATGCAGTAGGAAATAATTGTCGTAAGTGTGAACTATAATGCATGATGTCTTGTCAGTTTGCAATTGATAAGTTATTTGTAGATTGGTACATTAGTGATATATAGTGGTGTAGCTAGGATTTCATATATCATATACATATTGATGGTGCGAAGCGTGCTCCCTAGGGGGAAGGGTGCAGGAAGGGGAAGCTCTGACGGTTCTTTGTCATTGTTCCTTGTCTGCCCCCGCTTTTCCTGCGTTCTCTTACCCTTTTCTTTTCTCGCTCACGCTTTTGTTCTTTCTTTTTTCTTTTTGGGAGCTTTTTGGGGGCGACCGCCCCCATCAACCTCCCCCCCCCCCCCCCCGGCTATATGCCGGTGGTGATATACATGGATTGTTTTCTCCAAGCATTCACTTCTGTTTCCCCTGCTTTTTCGGTAAAACCTTGCGTATGAAGAAACGGAAACAACGTCCTAACATGCCTACGGCAACTAGTTTCCAAACTTTGATGTGTATTTAAGAGGACAAAGTTTACTCGAGTATAATTATCTGCTTTCATGAAACAATGCATTCATATCAGACAAAATCGATGAAGTGCTTCGTTTCTTAGCCCTTTAGGGCGATGATGGAAAACACTTTGAGTTGATTTTGTTTTACATGTTCGAATATTTTCCAGATAAAAACACATAGTTCATAAGTATTTATTTAATTGACTTTCAAATCAAAGTTCTGTAAGTGAGGTAATTCTTTTACATGTACGCTCGAATGCATAACACTGAAAAGGTGATACTAAGCATGCTAAGTACCTTCATTGCCAGACATTTGATTTGTACATCTAAAAGTTTATCGGGAAAATGTCACGAGAAACATCTAATGTATGTCATCATCGCACTGCTGATAAGACTAATCTGTGTATTGATTTTTTTTTTGTTAGTGATATTTTCTTTGCTTTTCTTATCACATAATAGATTTATTTGTCATTTTCACTTAAGTTATTCGGATAATAAATATGACTGTGCAGTAGCTTCAGCTATGTCATACATGTCATACATTTCATTTGTATATGCAGTTTCACGGTAACGGAATAACAAAATATACTAACATTCTTTGGAGTTTATGTGCCTGTTTTGTACCTTGCATTCCCTTTACCATTTTAATACTGTGAAAATCTGCCCATTCTTTTACCTCAACTCTTCCATTCCAACAATTTTCTACTTACATTCATGATATTGTTGTATACAACCTTGATAACAGAATTAAAGAAAATGATGTCATCTTCAAAGAACAAAAAATGTTTAGTAAAATCAAACATGCATTATACCAATGCAGACTATGATAGTGGAATTCCTTTTTGTTCAAAGATTTGGCTATTCAGGACTGTAAACATGATTGTTTTTACCATAAATCTGAAGTGAACTGATTGTTCTTCCCATGTGGAATTGTGCTGCTATGATTCGAAGTCTAAACTCAGACGTTTTGAAAAAAAAAAAGATTATTAAAACAAATCATTGTTACCCAGAGTGTTTTGGTCTATTGTCATGACAAGGTGTTTTTCAAGACCTAAATACATATTCACAAACTACATCGTATGTAAACAAATATCTTGTTTTTTTAGCTTTTAAAACATGATTTTCTTCATATATTAATCAGGACGATGATGAAAACAATTATGTTGATCATAATTGTACAACGTCGGATACGTTTCAAACAAACAATACATAGAATTCATATATTGCATGAATTGCCTTCTACATCAAAGTTGTAAAATCAGCTATGTACTGTTTAAGTGTATATACTGGGGTGCGTAACATCGAACAGAAGTATATCGTGATCAGTTCATTCACACAGTCTGGAGTATCAATGGACGATATTATTATTATTTGGGCGATTCCATGTGTGTCGTACGGGACATTTAGACAACATTTCACAGCTTTCCGACAAGAGCAAAAAAAATATTTATGTGCTTGATGGTGATCCTCATGTACTGCCAGAGGGCTACTGGAAACAAAATGTAACTTGACTGGATCAACTAGTCATCCCGTATAATAGAGATGAAAAATAATCGCGTGTCGTACGGGACGCAGAAAAAATTATTTTTGTTGTTGTTGTTGAAACTTTAAGTTTAGGTTCAGTAGTCTGAGAGTTGCACAAGAAACTTTAATCAAAATTTAACTCAATATGAAATTCAATTGCCAAAGAACGGATCAATACAAATATGTCTGCAAAGAAATCTTTCCTGAATAAACGAACAGAATAAACATTTTCAAGAAAAGTGTGTCTTACGGGACATCCAAAATGTGTCGTACGGGACATCTCTGAATCTAAGTCAATTTTTCTACCTTTCTGTCTTTGTATCTACCTAAAATCAATAAATTTGCCTGAAACTTAAAAGAATCTATGGAATCTCATGGCAGTGGACAGGTTAGGAATAATTGATGCGTGAAGAATACTACCAATGTGTCCTAAATATGATAAGTGCGTCGTACGGGGCATTTGAGTGTCGTACGGGACAACCTGAATGTGTATCTATAGCCATAAATACAAAAATGTGCAACAATTAGCTTTATTGTAAATAGTATGTTTCTTAAGGCATAAGTCAGTGGAAATACATTGCTCTTAACTTTTCTGTTGTGATGGATATCCTTATTGACAGAGCACGGGGGGGGGGGGGTATCGAAGGGGGTAATGGAGAGGGGGGGGAGAACATAGTTTAACGTCAGCCAGGTATATATAATCAGGTTGATAAAAAAAAAACAGATACTGAGTTAGCACACTTATGTATGACAACTGCACTTATGTCCAGTGACAAAGAAATCAACCAGCTGAGGCATCAATGAAAGTAATCATCTCAGCCTTTCATCCATTTACCTGCAAACATCTAAACCTGGATCCCCCCCCCCCCCCGTCATTTTTTTCCCTTTAAAGACAGTTCAGGATTTTGGTCTTAATTATTTAACATTGTAAGTTTGACTTCTTTGGAACAGAATTAAGAGTTCATTTCAAGTTTGAAGTTTAAATACATTCTACCGTAAAAAATGAGGGTCTACATCGACAGATCGGTTGAATACATAAATACATAATTATATGTAATTGTGTTTTATGTATGGAATACGTTGTCCAGCTGGAGTAATGGCTGCTGTTTTTTGTTTGTTTTGTTTAAAACCGTTTTGGGACTTAATAGTTGTCAAAATTGTACAGGACAAAATTTAAAAGTTTGTAAAGGAAAGAAAAAGAAGAAAATCATATCTTAATGGGCTGTTTCAATCACTTATGAGTCAAAGTTAGAGAAACTTAAATTAGAAGATTGCAGCCTGAAAAACAAAAGCGTGGTAAAAACTTTTACATCTCCATGTGTCGTATGGAACATTGCTCAAAACAGGTCCGGGAAAATCATGGGTTATAAAAAAATTCAGACATGATTTGGAAACTTTCATAATACCTTACTCCATTGAGTTGTAATGTTTTGAAGCTTGCTGGATACTGCCTACAGTGGTTTTAAGGCAATGTAGAAAAATGTACGTATAACTTTGAAATTCATGAAAATTGAAAATTCCACCAAATTACCCCCCCCCCCCAAAAAAAAAAAAAATTCCTATCTGAGATCACATTGGTCAAAACTAGTTTGTTTTGGAAGGTTTATGTATTAGAATAAAATATTGCACTATTTGTGATTCATTGAAAAAAAAATAAATTTTGGCCTTTTTTTCATGTTCTAACATGGAATCGCCCATTTATTCATTTCAGTGCTTGTTATGAAATGTTTTCATCATCATACTTTAAGTAAAACTCAGCTGTATACTGATTAGTCTGTTTTGTAGATTTCTGTTTTCATTGATAATGGTATTTGGATAATAAATGGTATTGCAGTGGATTCAGCTTAAAGATTTATATTTCTCCATTTGTTTGTTTTGTACTGCATGTGTTGCCATTACAAAGTCCAAACAGTGACTTTTTTTTGGGGGGGGGGGATACCGAAAAAAGAGCTGCCAGGTTATCAAAAAATCATGGCAATTTATGGAAAATGGTCGCTATGTTTGAAGTCAACATTGCAAGTCCAAAACTGAAACTAGTTTTATCTACAGTAAGTTTCGGTTTTTGACTTATAATACTGACTTCATTGGACTAAGATAATAACTTACATAAATTTGGTCGCTATATTTGTTTACACTAATATAATATTTCCACCGAGTATAAATGTATTTCCGATTTCTTAAGCTAGTCTCTGGAGATAATGTTGAAGACAAAGGAAAAAATAATAGGAGCAGTAACGTAATGAGCCAAATATTTCCGGGATCTGCGCTGTAAAAAACATTAATAGGGGTCTAGCTGCTGACAAGCAAAAAAATTACAAAGGTCCTCAAGAAAAATAAAGAATAAAATTAAAAGGTCCAATCGGCTAGATATTCAAGAAAATGCGATGTAATGACAATTTCGAAGACGTAAAGAGAATAAATGGAAGATAAAAGTGGTCCCAAAAATGTGGGGGCTGCTGACCCCTCCCCCTCAAAAAAAAGAAAAGAATATATATATATATATATATATATATATATAACAATGCGCCTAACGTCAACGTCTAAGTGCAGTCTCCTGGGCACCGTTTTATGAAAGTTGTCAGCACTGACAAGTTGTCATTCTCTGACAATTACCATAGTAACAGTCAGTGATCGGCGCTTCTCAGCCATTCAAAACCAATGATTTTACTGAAGTTGTCATGAAACGGTGCCCGGAACGCAGGCGACGCAGTTGCTATGGTTGCTGGACTGAAACTGCCTAGGCCTAGTATACCTTTTACAAGAATAGAGAATAAAAGTACAGCTGCAATGCACGTGTCTATAAGGAGAGGTAAAACTACTAACAACGATATCTATTCGTACAGTAACTTTAGTTTTATTCCATAAAAACCTGTAAGGTAGTTTCACAATGATGTAAATGCTTCTATAGAATAGAGGAGTTTGCCGAAACTTTTGATCATGCGAGTAAAACATCCATGCAAACACGAAATCTCAATCTTACGTGATCAATTGTTTCGAGATCTATTAACAGATGCAAGTCGAGTAGGGAAAGCTGATAACAGAAGTATGTTCTGATTTTACTCTACTAGCAGTCATAGCCGGTGTTTATATAGAAACTTGAGTAACCAGGTGTATAACCAACTCTAGGAATATACATGTGACCAGTGGAATCGACGAAAAGGTGGATTCTGAAGCGATTTTAATGTTGTAATTTTAATAAACGATCATGGTCGTTACACGGCGTTCAGAACAAGTAGACTCAACGGATAATCCAGCCGCACCCATAGGGCTCGACTCGGGTAAACCAGAAGGTCTAGGTGAGAGGGCACAACAAAAGGCAACCACTAAACGCCAAAGGATTGATGAACTTAATTCTATTGTGGAGGCTATTGTGCAAGCATTCAGTGACAAACGACTTGTAGAAGAGCGATTAGCTCCCGCTCTGGGACCTGTGCTAGCCCCTGCTTTGCATAGCTGTTTCATGATGGAGCTTCAGAAGAGAGACACCAAAATTCAGCAACTGGAATCAAAGTTATTGAAAGCCCGTGTAGAAGACCTTGAACAGTATTCAAGAAGAAACTGCCTCGTTATACATGGAATCAAAGAGAATATCAACGAGGATACCGACCAAATCATCAGCAAACTTGCTAAGGAGAAACTCGACGTCGACATCACTCTGGACAACATCGACCGATCACATCGAATAGGAGTCCGCGGAAGAGTTGATAGAAATGGACATCCAATCCATCGACCCATCATTGCAAAGTTTACAACATATGGACCAAGATCGCGTATCTACGAGGCAAGATCAAAGCTCAAATCAACCAACATCTACATCCATGAGAATCTGACTAGTGAAAGACAAAAGCTGCTGAGGAAGGTGAAAGAGAAGTACCCTACCCCGAACAAAATTTGGACTCAAGATGGAAAGATCAAAGTGAAAACGACATCAAACAACAAGATAGTAATATCATCTGAATCTGATTGGGAAAAACATAAACAGAGCACCTGAAAGTACATGTGAACTCTACACAATAGTTACTAGGAACGCTCAAGTTGTCGGCACTATAAGAACATGAAGAATGTAAACAAACCGGCGTCCGCATTGTAAGTTTCGTAATCTACATCTCTCTTGAACTCTTGAACTAGTGCGTTTCCGCATTTCTATGTGTATTATGTAACCTTATTTGTGTATGTGTTTGTTATGAAGTGCAATGTATGTTTCAAAACACTAAGAAGGAATCAAGAGCACGTTGTGTGTGATTGTGGTGACAAATGCCATAAAAGATGCTCTAATACAACCCACTTGCAAGATAAGTGGTCATGTTATCAATGTATTGCAAATGAAATGCCTTTTAATCAGATTCTTGATGATGATGAATTTAAAATGTCCATTGATGCGTTCTTTAATCAAGACTGTAACATAAATAATATTCCAATGCTGTGTTCTAAAGTTTTTAATGGTTTTAATGAAATCGATGATGGTCCACCTGATTTGTTTTTCCCTTCATCCAATTATTACTTCAGCGACACGTTTAAGAATAAATTAGATTCCTTTAACGCCTACGATAAGAACGTTCTTTCAATGTTCCATTTAAATTGTCGCAGTTTGGCCTCTAATTTCATGAGCCTACAAGATTATATTCATACTCTAAAACATAGATTCTCCATATATGCTTTTTCTGAAACATGGTTCAAAGATAATGTTCCATCAATGTACAACATGGCAGGATATTCATTATTACACAAATCCAGAGGAAATAGAGTAGGTGGGGGAGTATGTTTATATGTTAAATCAAACTTGAATTTTAAACAACGGTTAGATATTTCTTTTGGAAATAGTAACATAGACTCATTATTTATAGAACTGCAGTTTAATTCCCATAAAAATGTGATTGTGGGT
Source organism: Echinometra lucunter (assembly GCA_029962745.1). NCBI lineage: Eukaryota > Metazoa > Echinodermata > Echinoidea > Camarodonta > Echinometridae > Echinometra > Echinometra lucunter. Next base: position 24,257,427 of record CM057156.1, read on the forward strand.
GTGGTGTATAAGGCTCCAAATTCTGATTCAAAGTCTTTTAATGAACTTTTAGAAAAATGTTTATCAACTGTTTCCAATGAAGATAAGTATTGCTATATACTTGGTGATTTCAATTTTGATATATTGCAACATTCTTCACATTTACCAACGAGTGATTTTTTAAGTTCTATGTACTCAAATGGTTTTCAGCCACTGATAACTAAACCTACACGTATCTCTAATTCATCTTGTACCTGTATCGATAATATATTTACAAATGTCTTTGACAAGTCAATTCTTCCAGGAATACTCTATTGTGATATCTCAGACCATCTACCCGTATTTCAATTAACCGATTTTGTCACTTTACACACTAATCCTATCTCACATTCTTCTGTTAACCAATCAATCTTTTCAAGAGTAAACTTCGAAGATATTTCTAAGGACCTAAGTTCAAATAATTGGGTGTGTGTAAAAAGGTGTGGCGACGCCAATTCAGCATACAACGCATTTGCGTACACTTTATCTGAAGTCTGTAATAGACATGCTGATACGCGTGAACGCCCCAAACGTAAAAACAAGGACATTCCTAGGAAACCGTGGATCACCGAGGGAATTTTGTGTTCTATCAATAAAAAACAGAGACTATTCCGGAAGTATTTAAAGAACCCATCATCTAAAAATGAGATATATTATAAAAAATATCGAAATAAATTGAATTATATTATAAAGATTTCAAAAAGAAAACACTATGCACAACTTCTAGAAAAGAACAAGTCGAATCTTTCGAAAACTTGGCAAATTATCAATGATATACTTGGAAGGAAAAGAAAACACAAGTTACCAAGCTATATTCTGAAAGATGATAAGAAAATATATGATGAAAATGAAATAGCAAATGCATTTAATTCACATTTCACCAATATTGGTGCATCCCTTGCAAATGATGTTCAATCAACCACAAAACATTTTTCTGACTATCTAGATCCACGGGTTTCTAAATCCTTGTTTTTTACGCCAACCACTGAATACGAAATAATACAGATTGTTAAAAAATTGAAAATCAGTTCTTCGTGTGGTCATGATGATATAAGTACGAATTTTGTGAAAAAAATTATATATTGTATATCCAAACCCCTTGAATACATTTGTAACTTGTCAATGTGTACAGGCATCGTTCCAGATAGTCTTAAAATAGCTAAAATAATTCCAATATATAAAAAGAATGATTCTTACTTAATCCAAAATTACCGGCCAATATCTCTTTTACCAACTTTTTCGAAAATTTTAGAACGCATCATATTTAAAAGGCTTTATAGTCACTTAAGCGAAAATAATATTCTTACCGAGTATCAGTTTGGATTCAGACCCAACCACTCTACTGAATTTGCTTTACTTCATGCAATAGAACATATTACATCATGTTTAGATAAAAGAGAGTTTACGTTAGGGATATATATCGATCTAAGTAAGGCATTTGACACTTTAAATCATAAAATCATGTTGCATAAATTAAATCACTATGGCGTGCGGGGAATACCGCACGATTGGTTTGTTAATTATTTTTCTAATAGAAAACAATTTACAAGCTATAAAGGAGTTAAATCTGAAACCATGCCTGTGACCTGTGGAATTGCGCAAGGTAGTATAATTGGTCCCTTGCTTTTCCTTATATATGTGAATGATATATTAAATACTTCAAAAATATTACATTTCATTCTGTATGCAGATGATACTAACATATTTATTTCACATTCTGATAAAACACAACTTCAAAATTATGCAAATACTGAATTAAAAAAGGTTTCTACCTGGTTCAAAGCAAATAAACTTTTTCTTAACACTGATAAGACCAAATACATGTTTTTCTGTACTAATCACAGTTATCGATCTCAGTTAAATTTTTCAATAAAACTAGACAATGATGAAATAGACAGGGTAAATACTATAAACTTTTTAAGCGTACACATAGATGACAAGCTCTCTTGGGTTAACCATATAGATCACATCCATGGAAAAGTTAGTATGTGCGTTGGTATGTTATATAAATTACGTAATATGCTCCCACTTAAAACCCTCTTTACTTTGTATAATGCCATTATCTTGCCCCATTTGGATTATTGTAGTCTTGTCTGGGGAGGGGCCAGCTCATGTCATTTAAACAGATTAATTGTACTTCAAAAGAAAGCAATTCGTCTATGTTCTAACACGCATTATCTTGCCCATACTCCACCTCTATTTAAAACGTTCAACACTGCCAATTTAACTGATACTATAAAAATAAAGGCAGCACTTTTTATGTTCCGATTATGAATAACTTGTTACCGGCTATTTTCAATAATTATTTTCTTACGGTTGATAAAAAACATAGTGTTAATACAAGACAGAGAAACAATATATTTGTGCCATATTCACGCTTAAAACAACGACAGACGAACTCTATTAAACACAAAGGGGCTCAATTTTGGAACAGTCTTAACCCACTACTTAAAAGAATGACCACCGTTACCTCATTTAAGGCTAAAATTAAACAGCATCTTCTTGCCACTTACAAGTGATTCCTTTAAATTGAACCAAAATTAACCAACAGTCATATGATATATTCTGTTTTGTCTTGTTTTGTCATGTATTGTAAATATTGTAACTTGTTTCATGTATTATTTCAATTGCTATTTCCTATGTATTTTATTCCTACTATAATTTATTTGCTGTATTTGTATCACTGTAATCTATTTGTCATGGATCCCCCTGCTTTTCAAGCCTTTGGCTTTTCTAGGGTGTCTGATCCTCACATTTCACAATGTACATATCTACTCATGTGATTTTTTACCTAATAAATAAATTGAATTGAATTGAAATTGAAGATCTTGCTATGATAATTTCAGAATTTGAAAAACTGTACTGCCACAACAAAACTTTGCAATATTCTACATTGCTATAGCTGATGCTCTCAAACTTAGATTTAATCAGTGATGATCATTATGAATGAGAGTAACCGATTTTTATTTTATTTTTGACGTAGTAATAATTAAACATCTGTTATTCTAAACCTTGAAAAACGTTTCATTAGAAAGGAAAATCCTGGGCCCCGTAACACAAAGCTTAGCGATTGATCGTACGATTGATTTTACGAATTTATCACTATATGCAGTCAATCGTAAAAATCAATCCTACGATCAATTGCAAAGCGTTGTGTTACCATGGTTACAGGGCCCTGGTCACATCTTCAGGCCTATGGGCATGATGGACACGAAATAATTACTTAAGCTTCAATATTGTGACATAATATCTATGTAAGGAAATGTAGCATAATACAGCCGCTTTGGCAACTTTCATGGAAATGAAAAGGTGTTTTAGGAAATGTGAGAATTACCCCTGCTTAAATCAAGGCTGTGGGAATATTATTATTATTATTATTATTCTCACATTTCCTTTTACATTATGAGCATGATGAGGCACAGGGGAACATTGAGTCCAAATTGAGTTCGAATGATACTATCTACGGTTTAATTCACCCTAACATGAAATATCATTCGATATTATAATAAACTGGGTATAACTACAAAACAAATTTCATGATCTTTTAAAACTTATAAAAAAATACGAGAAAAACCTTTTTTCCTATTTTTCCCCAAGCATGATACTACAGGGGTCGCGACGCTTTTTCTTCTTCTTCTTCTTCTTCTTCTTCTTCTTCTTCTTCTTCTTCTTCTCCTTCTTCTTCTCTTTCTTCTTCTTCTTCTTCTTCTTCTTCTTCTTCTTCTTCTTCTCCTTCTTCTTCTTCTCTTTCTTCTTCTTCTTCTTCTTTTCTTCTTAATGGGGTGGAGGAGGGACTGAATATGCAGCATCCCTCAGCCACCCCTCCCTCTGGCAAACCATTCATCTACAGAGACTGTTTAATAATGGCAGTGAATAAGCGTCTATACAAACCTAGCGTGTTTACCTTTCTTTTTTTCTCAAGAGAACCAATAAGTCAGTTGGTGCAAAAAGTAGCAGCTGTACAAGGATTGCCTGATAGTTCTGTGAATATCCTGCAGGTCATGGCAGTGGCACGTCCAAGGATCGATTCTTTGAAATATCGGCCTTCAAATTAATCGAATTCACCAAAATCGTCAACAGGTGATGATTCCCGACAACATCAAATATTTTCCTCTTTAACCCCCCCCCCCCCCGCAAGTGAAAAGGAGGAAAACCCCTAGTTTCTGAGAGAGAGAGAGAGAGAGAGAGAGAGAGAGAGAGATAGAGGCAGAGAAACAGAGAGACAGAAAGAGAGAAAGAGAAAGGGAGATCCTTTCACATTTGTCACATTTGGCAATGTTCATTTGGCAATGTTAGGGATACAGTGCCATCTCGGAGATCGCGTTCAATACAATAGTCTGATGATGGATCCGTATTGACGTTCAATCTGTACAGCTTTTGCAGCTCGTACGTAAAACTTATGGTCAAACGTATTTCATGCAAAAAAGCAACCAAATAAAGGGAAATGAGGGTTTTTTCGTCCAACTTCACAATAATGGAATGAAATTGCGTTTTCCTCCGAAACTGTCGCCATTTTATCACGAAGAAAACCCCCAAGTCTCGAAAACATACCTTTTGTATTTTCTATTGCAATTAAAAGCAGTAGAATATTCTTAACAGTGTTACGCAAACTCATGACTTTTTGACCATAAATCTCTCGTACAGACGCACCATGTCGTTTTTGTTAACACTCGTTGCTAACGCGTGCTTACCGACAACTGTTTCAACGTCGGCAGTTAGGAGATGCCTGTAAGCATCCCTAAAGAGGAAGCCGCCGTCGTGATTGAGTTCGACTCCGATCTTGTGAAAGCACATACCAACGAAGACGTCCTCCCAGGGAAACACAGGGATGGTGATAGCTACATTGAACGCGGCTTCGACCACGTCCGTCGACATAATATACCCGGCGCCTATGGTGTACGCAGGGAAATGGTCATCGGGATAGTATTCCTTGGGCATGTAGAATTTACTCCGCTTATTACGATCGACGATTGGGGTTTTAAATACATATCCAGTGACGTAATTGTTGCGAGGTGCTTTCTCGAGGATGTGGAGAATACGCCGTTGGATGACGGTAGTATCATCGTCGATTTTCATAGCGAATTGCGCATGCCTACAGTGGTTCGTGACCCACTTTAGACCCATGATTGTCTTCCGGGTCAGGTTCAGGTAAGAATCTTGAAAGGCCTCTTGCACAATGTCGCCATATTCACGAGACTCGTTCTCAATCCTGTCCTGGATTCCCTGGTCCCTTGTGAACCCAAGGAGAAACACTGTCACAACCTTCGCGCCATCAAGGGCTGGCCATGTGTCCCTCTTACCGTACGACCTGCGAATTGCTTCACGAAGCTCGAAATTACCTGGCGCAGATGGAACGAAGAATATGAGGTAGACATCCATTTTGGTGCCATTCTCGTGCAAACATAACCTCTGTGAATTGTGGATGTAGCCAAAATGATGTTGATCTATCGGCGCTTGTAAATAAAAGGCAGCACGTTCACCTTCATGTTCACCTGCTTTTTCTGCAGGCTTCGAAATGGGAGGCGGTATAACTTTAGCAGTAGTTGATTCTTCTGAAACATCACCTGAAGGAGTTTCACTGGCGGTCCTTGTTTGAGCTGAGACGTTTGGAGATAAATTTCCATCAGAACTATGGTTCCTGATGTAATTCATATAACAGGAGCAATTCTGTAAGACATGTTCTATCTGCTCCCTACGATCAAGGAATTGTCGAGCTCTTTCACGGTGAGAACGTACAAATAAAGTGGGTCTTTGCACATGTTGGAACGACTGATACAAAACGATAACGGAAACTGTTGTTGCCGCAAGGGCGTACGCCAGACGTTTTAATCCACAGCGCAGTGTAAGCATTCTGTCCAGCAACTCAGAGGATCCTCAGGAAAAATGAAATAAAAGAATAGTGCGAAAAAAAGAAATAAAAAATGCACTTCGGTTAATGATTTACCATCAGATGTAATTGATCTGATCTCATAATCAGAGTTTTACAGTCCACATTTTGATTACAGCATGGTGTGATAAGTTGTGATAGGATATTTTCCCAACATTTGAAAGTCTAATTTCTGGCATTAGTCGATGGGAAGTACAGATATGGCAAGATATCCAGAGGACAAGACTTTCAGGCTGTTGGGCCACCTGGGAAGTGGATGAATAAACACACCGTTCAGAGGTGGCAACAAATCGAGCAAAAGTGATAATTATTGCTCCTTCTTTTTCAGCAATGCTCGAATTATGTCCACATGCATGCAATCGGTAAATGATGACAAATAATGGCATCGATAGTGAGGATCAAATATTGCGTAACAGTACGCTTACCCTGTCCCCGATCGCTTTCTTTCTTTCTTATTTTGTTGTCTTTTGTCTTCAAGCAAATAGATGCGGTTGAAGTTATCCTTCTGACGTACTGGTGGTTTATCCCCTTTCAAAAGGCAAGTTCTAATTCATATGGGAGACAAAAAGAGAAGAAAGGAATAATAAACCATCGAGTTGCAACATTTTAATATCGTTGTACCTCTTATACACCGTTGTTTAGAAAATATTTTGTATGAATACATGGGTATTTCAAATGTCAATCAAACCTTAGATTTTACAATCTTATCATTTTAAAGCATTAAGCATTAATACATACAAGCAGTTACCAGGGTTATACTCTGGCACGATAGTCCGTGAGAATTGACAATGACATAATGTTATCAGTATTATTAAGTATTTAGTGTCACCTGGGCCTAGGAGGGGAAAAGCGAACTTCATCACCGTGACCCTCGGGTCTCTCCTCCCGATATATAGCTTATTGGGATGTGCAGGTGTACCACTACATCGTTCCCCCCCCCCCAATTGTTCTTCGAATAGTGCAGTGGGTTCTTAACCATGTTAACCCTAAAACGTGTAAAAGACCCGGGCTATTTCTGGTCTAGTTATCCCGGGGGGGGGGGGGGCATTATGCCCCCTACAGTCTCGGCCGTGGATCTCTGGATCGGCACGAAAATTGGCGTGAGGATAGAGAATGATGTAATCTACAAGGCTATATGGATAGACTTCATCAAATTGTTTTGTTTTATTTTATATGAATATTAATTTATGCTAATTTTTGCGAGAAATCATAGTTTTGGTTATATTTCATTGAATAAAACTTTAGGAACAATGATTTTTGGTAGAAATGTTTTTCACAACATTCACATCGACTCATTTACTAAAAAAATGGGTTATCAATTTTTTGTTATGTATTCTATTCTTTTACAAATTCCTTGTGTATTTCGTATTTTTAAGCGTCTTTGTGAGGGTGTGTGTGCGTGTGTGAGAGAGAGCAGGAGTTCGTTTAGCGGTAACCTCTGTGTACAGCTCTTTTCCTACAAACTGACTCTGATCCGGACCCAGGTTCGAGTCTCAGTTACGTAGTCTTTCGGATGGTGACGTTGGGGGTCGGTCCCAGACGTAAATTGTCCCAGACGTAAATTGTACACACACACACACACGTGAATGACGGTGAATGACGGTGGATGACGGTGATTGACGGTGAATGAAAAGGAAGAGTGTGCTGAATGACAGAATGAAAGACGGAGTGAATGGGTTATGATATGATAAAGTTATGATTATTATTGGTAATAATAATGATAATAATAATAATAATAATAATAATAATAATAACAACAACACAACAATAATAATAACAACAAAAACAACAACAACAATAATAATAATAATAATAATAATAATAATAATAATAATAATAATAATAGTAATAATAATGATAATAATGATAACAATAATGATAATGATAATAATAATAATGTAATGTAACTTATTTATGACAATATGAACAGGAATGAATGATAATGATAGCGATAAAGAATTTAACGATAATGGATAATGAAATAATGAGAGAATTAATTATACTAATAAATACTAATAATACTAATATTATATAATATAATACTAATACTAACAAATAATAATGATAATTTATGTGAGTGTGTTTTTTATGTTTCTCATTATTTTAGAGATAGTAATTATTCCTGACAGTATTCACATAAATTGGAAAAGTTTCTGGTTTTGCCCATAGGTTTGTACACGGTCATATACAGAAATAGTGGAATTTTAACGACTTGTGTTTGTAATCGTAATCTGACACCGGCACCATAGGTAGGACGACATAAATTTGGTATCAAAACGTGCGGGAAGGATCAGAGAAAAGCTCAGATCGATATATCTAGTCGTTGTGGAGTACCGTCAAAAATTCAACAGGGGGGTCATTATGGCCCCCGGGTATATTAGGGTTAACGTGCAATGGTGGTGACTCTTCTCTACACGGGGCCTCCACTTAACGTCCTATCCAAGGGACGGAGTGCTTTCCACTGAAACATAGCCTGCGTCTACGAAACCGGGGAGGGGACAACGCATGCATGCTTCAGCCATCAGCCCGGGGTGGATTTGAACCCACGATCTTAGTTCGACATAACAGGCAGACGCTTTACCGACTGAGCCAATTAGCTTTAAAAGATCTGAAATGTTTAGTCTATAACATGATAGATTCATAAATTTACTGCTTTAAAAACCGACTTTCGATATAAATCTTGTAAATGTGCATTAATGGAAGCAATGAGTATATTCAGTTGCAATGGTTTCATGTTGGGACTGATTCTTAAATACTGAATCAAATTAGATTTAAAACGAGGGAGTATACTTAACAGTCTTTCAAAATATGAGAGGGAATATTGCTGCAAATTAAACCTGTGCGAATGAAGTTGGCATATTTTTCAGCCATCACCTTTGCACGTTTCTATACATCAGACTAAGGCCCCTACAACGAAAATACAACCAAACTGCAAGTTGATTCCTTTTGATGTGCAGAATTGCTTACAACTCATATCTTTGTATTCAAAGATCTAAATAGGTTTCACATATATTTAAAAAATTGAATATTTTTCTTTCAACCTGCTAAGCTCCACCCCTCCCCCCCCAAAAAAAAAAATGCTCCAGTTCTCATTCCTGCAGTGATATCATCACGACACTCATTAGTGAGCAAACAAGAGATAGGTTGTGTAGCTTTCGCAGAGCTTACTACCTGGATACAAACCTAGAAAAGTTCTTTCCGTTGAAGTTTTTTCATTGATTTAGGTTCCTATGTAGTTCATGAACATTTTCAGCTTGGTGTCCAAACAGCAACCTTGAGCAATTTGCATAATTTGCATAACTCTGTATGGATACAGGATATGCCACCCAAGATAACTTACACAGAATATGTAAATTGAATACGTACTAATTATGTGTGTGCGGTGATACGGAACTTCAATAGCGTTGTCAGTCTTGTGAATTCAACCTTTGATGAAACGAAACGGGGTACACTGATGTGTGATACTTTCATAAAATAGGGGTTTTGTAGGGATGTAGAATGGAGTTTAAACATAGTTTTGCAATTACAGGTCAGGATTTAGTACTGAAAATCAAGGAAATGTCAACTTCGTTATCTAAATGATTGAAAACTTGGTCTTAGGCCTACATTCATTAAGAATGATACTAACAGCGGTATATATATTCTTCGTTTAGGCTCATCTTTTAAAAAAAAGTTTATTGCAGCCATATTCAAGTCGGAATTAAGTAGCGTTCACGCACAGAATCACATATGTTGAAAATATTTTGGCTCTATAGCATTTTAACAAAATACAAAGTCTTACATAATTTTATGTACATCATTCTGCAACAATCGTATCACATCTATAAAAAAAGGAAAAAGGAAAAACATCTTTTTGAAATGTGCAATTGAATTGGAAACATATTTTTCTTGTTAGGATGTTCAAATAACGTTGATTTAATCCATACTGCTAACATTACATGAAGAGTACTCAAAGGAACTAAAACAATACAAGAAGGCTGCCAACCTGCTTGCGCACATTAGGAGCAGGCCTACTCGCATTCTATAGGTGCAAAAAAATACACTCATAGTTGTTTACAGATATCAAGTTGATATCAACATTATTCTTAGTACAAAAACGTGATTTCTAATTGTAAAAAATAACACTGAAATAATTTCCATGTCCCACAAACCCCTGATTGGATGTGCATCCATATCTGATTGTGTGCATTAAGGTTGTTCCGTTTCATCAAAGGTTGAAATCACAAGATTGACAACGCTATTAAAGTTCCGTATCACCGCACATACACAATTGGCACGTAGTTCAGTTTGAACGTTCTGTGTGAGTTGTCTTTGCGCTGTAAAACCTATGCACATACAGATTTATGCAAATTATGCAAATTGCTCAAGGTTGCTGTTTGGGCAACCAAGCTGAAAATGTTCATAAACAACATAGGAACCTAAATCAATGAAAAAACTTCAACGGAAAGAAATTTTCTAGGTTACACTGTTAGCTAAATAGGACTGTCCAACCGACCAAATATAGGGCAATGTCAGACATGCTGTAGCATCACCAGCCAAAAAAAAAAAAAAAAAAGCAATGCGGAGATATTGTATGAAAACATGAAATTCTATTGTGAGTATGTGCTGAGTTGTGGAAGTTACCTGTTAGTTACACTGACTGATTATTGACAGAAGATCATTTCAGGAATGAGATCTAGAGGATATTTTAAGGGTGGAACTTAGCAGTTTGAAAAAAAAATGTTTTAAAAAATTATTCAAATTTCTATGAAGCATGTTTAAATGACTGAATAAGAAAACATGAGTTGTATTTGGTCATGCACATCAATAGGAATCAGTTTGAATTTGGGTTACAGTGGCCTTATTACGACTATGAACATTTATAGTCGGTTTGACAAATTGCAAACCTTGAAAAGTTATTTCCGTTGAAGTTTTTTTTTAGGTTCCTGTGTGGTTTATGAAAATTTTTAGCTTGGTTTCCCAATCATCAACTTTGAGCAATTTGCATAATTTGCATAGATTTATTTGAATACAGGATATGCCAAGCATGACAACTTACACAGAATGTGTAAACTCAACTCCGTACTAATTGTGTATGTGCGATAGCATTGTCCGTCTCGTGAATTCACCCTGTGATTATGGCGATGTTCACGAAACGGGGTACAGCATACTTCCATAAAATAGAGGGGTTTGTAGGGATGTTGAATAGAGTTTAAACATATGTTTGCGATTACAGGTCAGGGTTTAGTACTAAATATCAAGGATATGTCAACTTCGTTATCTATAATGATTGAAAACTTAATTTTTATATGCATTCATAAAGGCCCCGTCATTATAATAGCGATTCGAGCCAACGAATGCATAGCGTATTCGAAATTTTGAACATTCGTAGCCATTCGTTAGTGACCCTTTTGACGTACGTGGTATTCGTTAGCTGTTCACAGAGATACGCTGGAGCCGATGTTCTGTTCAAAAAATTAGAATCCTATTGTGGCCAAGAATTTGAGCGTATTTGAGCGTATCTGGAGTTTTCCACAAAATAGCTGTTCGTTAGGCATTCGTCAGCTCTATTCGCCAATATTGTGACGGGGCCTTAAAGAATGGTACTAACAGCGGTATATATATTCTTCCTTTAGCCCTATCTTTAAAAAAAAAGTTTACTGCAGTCATACTCTAGTCACACGTAAGTAGCGTTCACGCACAGAATCACATATCAGTGGGAATATGTTTGGACTCTATAGATAGCATTTTAACAAAAATACAAAGTCTTATAAATGAACAGATACATATGTACATCATTAGGCCCCCTATAATGATTGCAACAATGATATAACATTAATTTTTTTTTTTTTAATGTACAACTGAATCGGAAACATACTTGTGGTTTTCAGGTGTTTAAATAAGGTTAGTTTAATCCATACGGCTAACATTACACGAAGATGTACCTCAAAAGAAACTAAAACAATACAAGAAAGCTGCCAACCTGCTTGCGCATAATTATTACCGCCGTTCATTAGGAGCAGGCCTATCCGGTGCATGAAAAAATACACTCACAGTCAATGACAGTTGTTCATAGATAAGCAAGTTTATAATAGTGCAAAAGTGTTATTTCTAATTGTAAGAAAAATAATAACGCTGAAGCAGGGGCGGAGCCGGCGTATTTTGGTAGGGGGGGGGGGAATGACCCATAGGTGAATTTATTGACCTTTTAAATGAACAAACATGGGTATTATACAAAGGCAAGCCCCCGGCCTCTCCTTCCCCTCCGTCTTCTTTCTTTTTCCTCCTCCTTTTCGGTCTTTTCTCCTCTTTTTTCCCACTTTTTTTATCACTTGAAAAATCATAGTGGGGCATTCGCCCCTGCCCCCCCCCCCGCGCCCCATAGCGCCACACCTGCACTGAAATGATTTCCACAAACACCATTCAGTTGCATTCTATGTAAGTTGCAAATTATGCAAATTGCTCAAAGTTTCTGTTTTGGTAACCAAGCTGTAAATGTTCATAGACCACATAGGATCATAAATTAGCCAAAAAAGTTCAAGGCAAAGAATTTCTAAGTTACACTGTTAGCTAAATAGAACTGTCAAACCGACTATTACTTGGCAGATTATTTGGTAGATTTGGTAGACAAAATGTCGATGGTCTTAACGATGACTGTTCAGAAGAGTCACGAGCTTTAAAACTTGGGAAACGACTATTTACGGGTTGTTCATTGTGAAAACACTTTTCACGACTTCCCAAGCAGTTTCATATTATACTCTTTGTCCCTACGCCAATATACATAGCGGGCGGGGGGGGGGGGGGAACTTAATTTTAAAAAGACACACCGAAGACGAAAACCCTAAACCTGCAGACACTGGCGTACTGGAGGGGGGGGGGGCTTGGGGCCCCCCCCAAAAAAAAAAATAAATTTCAACCATGGTTTATTTTCAATTTAATATTAGTGATATTACGCGAATTTCATTACATCTCCCTAGACTCCCTTTCTACTGTTAAGTAACGCATTCACAATTTCCCAAATAGCATGAATAGGCAGAAAACACGCATAATATCGATACTAATGTGTTTTATAAAACTTGGTTTTATCTGTTTATCTGACAATGGATTCAAACTTTGATAATGAATATTCTTAGATTTACCAAAACTAGACACGGGCTTTAAGTTTATAGTCCCAAATAGTGTTCTTTTACAGAGTTGCAAACCATCAATACTGCAAAAACTCCTTTACCATGGGAGTGCCTTTGCGTAGCAAAGGGGGGCAATGGGGGCGGTCACCCCCTCCAAAACGCCAACAAAAAAGAAAGAAAAAAACGGAAGGAAAAGAAGCTGGAGCGAGAAAAGAAAAATAGTAAGAGAACATAAGAAGAGCGGGAGCAGATAAGGAACAATTCAAAGAAACGTCGGAGCTTCCGCGCTTCGCGCGGGAGGGGGGAATCTCCCCCCTCCGTGCACTCTCCCCCCTAGGGAGCGCGCTTTGCGCGCTCAGTAAGTGATTCACCGCTTCGCGTGCTCATTACCGTCCCACTAAAATGAAATCCTAGCTACGCCACTGTGGGAGTGAAAACCCTGGTACCCCACCCACCGCATCACACCCTCTCCATGCTCGTCCCTCTTATTTCATGATGTCTTTGTCTGTATTATTATCATAAGTAATAAAGTATTTGGTGTAACGCTGGCATTTGTTTGTAACTTACGAAGATTATTGGGCTGCATGTTTTCATAATCATGTTTCCAAGTTCATGAAAAAATCCTTTTCCGGCCGGTAGATTCAAGACACGCTTATCCATAATAGTACGTGTCATCAAATTTGATGTTTCATATTGTATGTATTCTACTTCAAATGTTTATTTTTCAAGATATTTACTTCTTTTGTTGGAAATGAGAAAAAAATAAAAATTGAACTGAACTGAAGTTGGAATTTTCTTTTCAGGTTTTGCAGATTGCACATTTTTAAGTCGAAAAAATGAAAAAGCTCCTTATCGTGAGGGGGGGGGGGTAACCCGGCTCGGTCGCTACACTCCCTCAGGGTTGGTCGCTTTGCTCCTCGCAAAGATTGAGCCCCCCCCCCCCCCAAATATTTTGGCTCATTACGCCACTGCCTGCAGACTGACATGTGTATAATTATGAACTTCAAGGAAGCCTGTCTTAAAACACAAGTTTCAGCATTCGTCAACTTCACAAATCGCCAGTCGTTTCAAGTTCGAGTTGCAGTTTCAAATATTATTTTTATAGTTATAGGTGATTAATGATAATATAACAGAAACATCCAAACATTCTTACCCATCTCTCTGTAATGGAAACGCATGATATTACAAAGATTGCTGTCCAGAAACCACTCCTTTCCAAAACAAGTAAAACCAGTCGAGAGAGAGGAAGAAGGAAAAGACCGACGTATTTTAAACTACTAAAACCAAAGTGTATGCCGTTTGAGCTGGCGTGAATAAATCACGTGAAATGGTTTAACGAGATCTTACCATGCTTACAAAGATCGGACAGAGACTGCGTGAATTGTTCTTGCCTTGCTTCACCGATGAATGAATGTTAATCCATTTGAAGCATTTAATGGGGAGCATGCCCAACACTCGATGCGATTTTAAGCCTCCCTTCGAATTATTGTGGAGATAACAACAGCAGTAGACACGAAGAAATGCGAGGACGATTAGTCGCCGGCTTATTTCAGCCGTGAATAATACTCTTAAAAAATCGTGATCCCCCCCAATCCCGCTCTAATGCTCTCCCCCCCCCCCCTCTCTCTCTCTCTCTCTCTATCTCTCTCTTCCCCCGTCTCTCTCCCTCCCCTTTAATTTTTCTTTCTTTCGATAGATCCCTTCCTAACCTTCCTCTAAAATGTCAGAAAATGTAACGCTATGTAACGTTATAACACCATTCCTCTTCTGTCATTGTCCTATTATCTCTCCAACTCTCTTCCCTACCAGAATCATGCCACCCCTTATTTCTTCCTCTCTCTCTCTCTCTCTCTCTCTCTCTCTCTCTCTCTCTCTCACACACTCTCTTTCTCTCTCTCACACATACACAGCCTCTTTACCATCCCTTTCTTCAATAACGACCTCCAATGTTTAACAACAATAGCAACGCGCACAATCACGCTGATGTACCAGATTTGAATAACAAGTGCCGAAGGTAGCCTAACATTTTGTAAGAGCTTTCACTCCCTACACAGTGAATGGTCATACGAGCGCGGTCATTTTGAATAATTCTGCCCATTTATATCCCCCACAGTGTTTTAAGTGGGGGATATGGCCTGTACTATCATCATAACCCCACCACACATATTTCATCGTCAAAAAATAGCATGCTAGAAATATGAATAACAAGGAGGAGGAAGAAGATTACTAGGCCTATATGAAAAGAAATTTGTTTACATCTTGTATTCTCTTTCTAACTTTCTATTACTCTTCTATTTTAATGCAATGTAACTGCAAGAGCTCGAGTGGCAAGTTGACCTAAAACAGATGAGATAAAGGTGAAATTCAAAGAAAATCACGGAATAGGGTTAATTATATATGAATGGAAACGGGGAAGTATGTTGAAAACAATGGTGTTCGTTATTGCTCCTGTAGTTTCCAAGAAATTATCTAAAAACACATTTTCCAAAAACGCCCCTCTGGTTCTCAGAACCCGGAAGTGGCTGCGAGCGAAACGGGTCCCCAATGATGACGTAGGCACATGGACGATCTGCGGGGAGCTAACGCTTGCACGTAATAAAACATTGTGCACTGGGATGATCGCATGCAATTTCGATGGATTAAGAGAGGAGGCAAAACTGCAGTGGCTTAATATTTACATTACCTTATTGCTGAGTCGATTTTCTTTTCTTTTTTGGTCAAAGCAGAATCTAAAGTAGGAAACTGACATGAAAATGACAAAGAAAACCAAGCCCGGCCGGGAGGCAAACGTCCCGAAACGACGTTGCATCAAAATCTCAGAGGCAGAACTGATGAAGAGACGCGCTTGACAAATCATCATTGTATGTAAATGTTACCTAGATAATATTGTTGTCTAAGGAAAATTGATGCTTCTTGTAGAAACTATCTTGATCTACAAAATTCCTCTTTACTATCGTATTTATTATGATAGGAATGGCTAGCTAGCGTACAGAAACTGGACGTCACCACTGAGCTCTGATAGTGTAGAGCCGGGGTGTAGAGTTGAACATCATACATGACTGTATTGCATCATAGCGTAGCTTCATGTCTTTATCAAGGGATTTTTTTCCTGTAATACTCTGATTACTCGGACACTGACTGATTTGTTCAGAGTGTAAAAAATAACCTGCGTCAAATTGAAAGAGGGACAAGCTAAATAACACTATGAACATGACGGACAAAGAAAGCGGACAAAATAAACAACCCCTCATTCTACCCTTCACAATGGTTCTGGTAGTCAAAAGAACATCCCTTCGCTGCTATTGCCTAAAATATGTGGAACAGGTGTCACATGCATATTCACCTGGAACTACATGATTAAACATAAAGCAGTGAAGGGATGTTCTTTTGACTACCAGAACCATCGTGAAGGGTAGAATGAGAGGTTGTTTATTTTGTCCGCTTTCTTTGTCCGCCATGTTCATAGTGTAAGTACTCTGGATTCAAAGAAATTGCTCTTTGCCACAGAGTTGCCCGACTACCTGACAGGTTGACCGAATGATCGATTGTTAGGGCATTTTATTTGTCAATAATTTTATCAATCAGTAATTGATTGGCTGTCGATTAAATTATTATCTTATTGATTGGTTGATTGACTGGTTGGCTGAATGGTTGAATGACTGACTGCATGATGCATTGACTGATTGATCAATCGTTTGATGTATTAATGGCCTGATTGTTGATTTTTTGATTGATTGACTGATTGAATGAACGATCTGAAATGTTATTAATTTGGTACTTTTATTCTTGACTGAATGACTGGCATGTGTCTGTGAGTTGTGAATTGTGTTCTTTAAAGATCTTGATGTAATTTTGCACATTAATTCTCATTCATGCATAAAGCAGTGAAATCACTAAAATTATAATAGAAAATTGAATCAAGCTTCAAAACTTTATCATAATTTTATGCAAAAGAGTGATTTTCTTTTAAACAGGGGTACTTATTCGGACTGCTTGTTTAATAGTCCCTCTTTTAATAGGCGCAACCGATAGATTAATCAGTCAATGCATCAATCAGTCATCCAACCATTCAGCTAGTCAGTCAGTCAGTCAATAAACAAGTTAGTAAGGTATTTAATCAGCCAATCAATTCATCAATTTTTTTTTTATAAATAAAATGCTCGAACAATCGATCATTCAACCAGTCAGTCATTCATTCAACCATCCAGTCACTTAATCCACCAATTAATCAATAAGGTAATCATTTAATCAACAGCCAATCAATCATTGATTGATCAAAATATTGACAAATAAAATGCCCAAACAATCGATCAGTCAGTCAACCAGTCGGGCAACTCTGTGGCAAAGAGCGAAAGAGCAATGTCTTTGAATGGGAGTACTTATTAGATTCTGGTTTAATATTATTGTCCATCTTCTTTCAATTTGGCGCAAGTCATTTTTCAGACACTGAACAAAAACAGTCAGTGCTCGTTGGCACTAGATAGCACTGGTGTACTGGAGGGGGGGGGGCTGCCCTCCCAAATAAATTTCAACCATGGTTTATTTCAATTTTATATTAGTGATATCATTAAAATTTCATTATTTCTCCCTAGACTGCCTTTCTACTGTCAAGTAACGCTTTCATAATTTCCCAAATAGCATGCATAGAAGGCAGAAAACAAGCATGATATCAATACTAATGCGTTTTATGATATAACACTTCTTTTTATCTGTTTATCTGACAATGGATTCAAACTTTGATAAAGAATATTCTTAGATTTACCAAAACTAGACACAGGCTTTAAGTTTGTAGTCCCAAATAGCGTTCTTTTACAGAGTTGCAAACCATCAATACTGCAAAAAGCTCCTATACCATGGGAGTGCACCTGCGTAGCCAAGGGGGGGGGGGCAGCCCCCTTCAAAACGCCAACGGAAAAGAAAGAAAAAAGAAAAAATACGAGGAAAAAAGGCGGGAGCGAGAAAAGAAAAAGGTAAGAGAACGTAAGAAGAACGGGAGCAGACAGGAACAATTCAAAGAAACGTTGGAGCTTCCGCGCTTCACGCGGGAGGGGGGAAACTCCCCGACAAATCCATGGTTGAAAGAAAATTGATGGGGTAGCAATGTTGTTGGTAAAATCAGGGTCACCACCGAAAAAGGGGTTTTTTAAATTGAGGTCTTACATGCACCATGTGGACCCCTACGAAAAACAGCATTTTCTAATAATTATAGGGTGTTCCGCCCCACAAGTGGTGAATTTTCTAGCGACGCCCGACTTGTTCGTTCGCCTAGTCGATCCTTCACGTCCCCCCCCCTCCCCAGTTGAAAAATCCTGCCTCTATACGCCATCGACCTAAGCCTCCCCCCCCCCCTCGGTCGTTTCGCTCCCTCATCCAGGATATTCGGCACCCCCCACCACGAATACAAATCGACACCCATGAAATATAATTCCCGATACCGCCATTGTAGTGGGATAAAAAAGGCGAAGATTTCATGTGCGATGGCACCGTTTTACGTAAGATCGTGCTTGACAGCCAAGCGACGCCTTTGACGCTATTATCGAAAAAAAAATAACGAGAGGCGCCCCCGCCCCCTCAAGTGCCACCACCCCTAATTACTGCATAATTGCAGATATTTGTGGTACATGATTGTTCAGTTCATGTATAAAATCTTATTAAAAATGTTTTAGTGATTAAGTTAGAGGGGCAATTGAAAACTATGTAATATTTTGAGGAAACTGAAATATTCGCCCAATTTGGAAAAAAAAACCTGTGCTCCAGCATTTCATACCAGTCTTTCATTACAACAAAGGAAAAAGATGACATGGGGGAGGAAAGGGGCAAGAAGGGTGAGGAATGGGCAGATATAATGATCATTACAATTAGATCCTACATGAGTTGTCAAGACTCTTTGATCTGTTTATCAATTATTTTACATCGCACAGTGCTTTAATATAAGTTTGAACCAAAGGCTCTCATAATGTGTGTGGGTGTGTGTGGGTGGGAGGGGGGTGCATGGACTTATCAAGATAATTAAGAAGGGGTGGTGTGGCGCAACTTCTGAACGCCTCTATAATTATATCCAGTATATCTTCCTGTGATAACAGTGTAGAACCTTGCTTTCGACATTGTTCGAATGAAACTATTAAGTCTATGATGGCCCTGAAGTACGCTCGACAACAGGTCATGTGCGACGTGAATTTCGCATCCCAGGTCCTGAATTTCGCATCGCAGGTCGTGAACTTCGCAACCTAGGTCACGAATTTCGCGCCACGGGTCGTGAATTTCACGACTGGGATGCAAAGTACGCCCCACGGGTCCTGAATTTCGCATCGCCGGTCGTGAATTTAGCATCCGAGGTCCTGAATTTCGCATCGCGGGTCGTGAAATTCATGACCTAGGACGCGAAGTTCACGACCCGCGATGCCATATTCAGGACCCGGGATGCGAAATTCACGTCGCACATGACCTGGGGAGGATTTCATGAAGAGTTTTGTCGGTGATTTTCACCGACTAATTTACTGTCAGCCAATCAGATGCGAGGATTTACAGTAGCTCGTAACATGTTGTCGAGCGTACTTCAGGGCCACCATTAAAGTCTCATTTCAAGTATTATGAGACCGACAGTCCATGATTTATATACGCACACGTCACTGATAGGCACAAACAGCAACACGCAACAGCAACGGCTTATGGGGGGGGGGGGCATAATAGACATGCTAGGGTGCGACAATCCCCACAATCTATTATTCATGTTAGTTAGAATGTATGTAAATTATGACTATCACTTCGAGAAAGGACTCATTCCATAATCACTGGATTAATATACTAGTTTATCTCTACATCGTCACTTTAAAAGCAATGGAAACTAATAAAGATTCATACATTAATGAAAAATTAGACATCACATGTCTAATCAATATTCAGCTGCATGGAAATAGCAATCACTAGTGAAAAAACCTCAATATCGTAAAATATCAACAATGCTTGGGAGAAGGCAGCCCTTAGCAACCAATATCTGTAAAATTAGTCAATCACTATAATATAGAATTGAAGTTGTGATTGCCATAGAAAATTACCATACAGGTGGGCAATGATTAATTTTGTAGAAAGTTTGAAATCATTGGGCATGAGAAGGACTGCTGAATAGCTGAAATATGTTTTTCTGAGCATTTTACAGTTTGGGTAAAAAATGATAAAATTTCATATAATTTTTGGTCCAAGAATGTTAAGCAAATCATCATCAAACCTATGATGTCAAACGGTTGCGGGTGAGGGTGATGGGCATGCCTTCTTGATCATATCAACAGCACCCAGTAGACTTCTATTTATTCTCTACACCTTGTTACTTGCATCCTCTCTCTCTCTCTCTCTCTCTCTCTCTCTCTCTCTCTCTCTCTCTCTTTCTTTCTCTCTCTCTCTCTCTCCCCCTCTCTCTCTCACCTTTTCTCTTTCTCTCTGATCTGACTTTCTTTTTTCATGCTTTTGCTCTTGTTGATTTTTGTTTTCAGTTTCTACTTCTTGCATGCAGAGGCTGTGTGTTTTTCATGTTTTATTTCGAGTTTGTGTCACTCTGTTTTGTTATTTTATTCAGTGTCTTTTTTTTTTCTCTTTGTATCATATTCAACAGGCTCGCAGTTTCAGGCTAGTTCCCCCAGAGAGAGGATGCCGATGCAATTAATAGTTAGTAATGGTTAATAAAGAGTATAATAATAATTCTGCATCATGGCGCCTACTATCTCTCTGAGATGTGCCTAAGCGCTTAGAAAACAATATTATCACCTCGGTCATCGGATTCAGACCGCCCGACACAATATATGCACCTTCTCCGCTCTCGAGGGAGCATTCCCCTTTCTCTCAAAATATGAATCGAATTTTCTTCGAAGTCCAACCGAGTGTAAACTGTTCAGCCCCCGTCCCCCAAAATAATGAATTTAGAATAACAGAAAACATTGTCAGCTGGATATAATTAATATAGAAGTGTTTTATCTTTTTTATATTTTTTAAAGATTTATTTGTCAGATTTCCATCACTCAATAATGCTTTTATAAATTATGAGGTGATGGCCTCTCTTTTTCTCCTTTAAATGCCCATGCATGAAGCTTAAGATGAGCAACACCTTTATTGCTCGTTTCCGTGGTTAGTTTACACACCGGTCACTACAGGTTAAACGACCGCGAGTCGAGTATCGAAGAAAGAGAAAAACTTTAATATTCTTTGTAAAAAAGCAAATATATCTAATCAATGAATTAGATCGTCAACGAGCAACTGCATGATATTTCAGATAATTGCTAAAAAGAAATTTTATTTTGTTAATTATTATATTGTAACGACTTGCATAAGAAAACGCCCTATTTCTCTCGTGAGCAACATGGCGGACAACAGTAGGGAACCTCCTCCCCTTTTTGAAGACGACGACAAGAGTGAAGATAAAGCAGAAGATACCCCTAAGGTATATTGATTATTTGAAGGTCATGTTGTTGTATTTTCAAAGGAGTTATATGGGATTTTTGTGCTGTTTTTGTGTAAATTAGCCATGTTAATGTTACTTGCATGTCCACTTCAGAATTCAGCTTAGGCTTAGCTGAGCTGAGGCTGAGCTAACACTACACTACAGTTACATTGTAAGTTAGTTGGAGCTGCAGTGCAAGTGCAACTCTGACTCTGAGCTGAGTGACTGATTATGTGCGAGTGTGTGACTGATCGGTGAATAAGTGTAACAGTTAGTGTAGTAACACTCCCACAGACATTAAACAATGACACTGAATGGCAGGAATTCTAAGTTAGTTTTTGACTTGGGTTTTTGTTTATAGATCTGGTGAAATAGGCATGATAGGGTCTAACTCTAAGCATAGTAATAGATCTAGACCTACTGTTAGATCTGAATAAGTCACCTCTCATCTCGTGTGTGCGTTCGCATTGTGTATGATTAGTAGAGGCACCGGTCTGTAAATGCAGATTGTCTTTGTTAACCAGGATTATCTTCATTTATAAGGATTTCTTCACACAATAAATGGGAATGTTCAATCCCCTCAGATTGTTAGAATTGCTGACGCAAGTTGAGAATGCGAGCTCAATGTAGAATCTAAACCTATCGGGTTTCATTACAAGTCCGTGGGAAGACGGACAAGTACTCTTATTTGTTTTAAAGAAGACGGTGAACTGGAGGTATTTCATGACATGATGACACAGGATCTTTTTTTAGCACTCTCAAGGCCCGAAACTGCTGTCTAAGCCCCGCAAGGCAAGGTGAAATATAAATGTCCTCATAAACAAGGACACTTTCAATTTATGAGGACACAATTTCAGGGGATTTGTCTTCGTTTATGAGGACAATCCTTGTTTAAGAGGACAATCCTTGTTTACCGACCGGCACCTCTGGGGACCTAAAGCTACGCACTTTCATGACTTTGTTTCTAGCAGCTAAAAAGTCACTGAAATAATTGTCTTGTGCAGATTTCACTTCTACATGTATATCTTGATTCTGCATATTCCAAAGTTGATGTGTGGAGAAAATTACGATGGGTGAATATCAGTAACACCTATTTTCAGGCCAATAGCAATGCCTATGTCAAATTTTGTTCTGAATAATGCTAAAGCTATGCACATAAATGCAATCACACAGGGCTACATTGGTATGCTGAGAGCTCTATGCAAATTTATGTGACATGCTGCTCTCTATAGCCGAAGACTGAAATCACTAAAACAAATTCATATAAAGCATTTGACAATAAAATATCCTATTTCCATTCCACTCCTCCAACTGGATGTAAATCATCTTGATCAAATGAATTTTGAAAAATATTTTTCTGATGGCTGGTGACCAGCTCTTGCTCCTCTGTCCCCCAAAATTCATTGGTAGAACACTTACTTTCCTATTGTCAGCAATTTGCAAGCTACAGCACGTCTGTTGTGCAAGGTTAGTATAACTGAGCGCTAGTGTGGGTGAAAATGCAAGAAATGCATGCAAATCTTGATATTGAAATTGATTGTATCTGTGTGTATTTTACCACGATTTGAATGTGTCGCATTGCGTGTGTATATGACTTGTTTGGTGTGTACACGTAGCTTTAGGGCCCGTGAAGCTTTAGGACCCCCAACCATACAAAGTTTATGAGAGTGGAAAGCTGTCGCCAGCACTGAGAAAATAAATGGCAGTGAATTGATTGGTGACTTATTTCACGATAATGCCATTTTTTTTTTCTTCTTTTTGGTAACATTCATTTAAGAAGTCTTGATCTGCAACAGCGAAAAAAATACAGTTCCAAATAAGGTTTACTGTCACTTGTCTGACTTGTGTAGTGGGGGGCGGGTCATCACCACCCCCTGCAAAAAAAATATGGATATATAAAAAATGCCAAAGGGAAGAAAAAGCTTGAGCAAGAAAAACACAGGTCAGAGAATAATTAAAGAGAAGGAGCAAAAAAAAGGATCAATGAAAAAGAAACGTCAAAACTACTGCGCTATGCAAAGGTAGTGGTAACTCCCTAGCCTGGAAAAGGCTTCATGGACTGGAGAGTTTAAAAAAAAAAAAAATGTATATATGTATATATATATATATATATATATATGCTAACCCTATCTACTCTCCATGGAGCCTGGCATTTTTTCCTGTCTCACTAATTTAGTAGCTTATCGCCATGTTAAAAAACCTCTTGAAAGTCACTTTCCCAGGGCCCATTGGCAATACTAATGATGATTTTTTTTGACACTAGAGGCACATGGCCGATTTGGGATACAGTCTTTGATATTGGAAACTTTGATTTTTGGAATGGAGATTGAAAATAGCAGCTGTTTTTTGTGCATATAGCTGTGAGGGATACAAGATAAGCAATACTTTCCAGCAGATATTCTCATAAAACATTTCCAGTAATGCTAATTGTAGAGGGTTTCAAAAGGCATGCTTTCGGCATTCAGCATCACTAGAAATGTTTAATTTGGGGTCTTTTTTTGTCTCCTGTCTTTTTCATTGTTTCAAGTGTAGCTACTAACTGAGAGTAAAGCATTGACAAGGATTGAGAAATATGGCATTTTAGATCAATCAATCAAAAGGAATGGATAAAGTGGTTTGGTTGCAGGTTTGATCTCTTCTTTTCTTCCTCTTTTTTTTTTTTTCATTTTTTCTCAAAATAAGACATCTTGATTTGAATAATCATTTATCAATTGTTCCATATCTGGTGTGACAGTGACATGCTTTTCACTTCAGTATCAAATCATTCAAATGATTTTATTTTTCTACATTGACTTCAACCATCATTAGGAGAAAACTGAAGATGCAGCTCTAGAAGATGATGATGATCTTTTTGCAGGTGAGTTTAAGCTTTTGGATAACTTTGTAGTTGTGATGTTAACTTTATGACAGATGTGCCAGCTTGTTTGAGGGATGACTTTATCCCCAGTACATGGATGTCAAAACATATCATGGCCTGAGAATACCACATACATGTCAGCTATTTTTATGCACATTTGTGCTAGAATGAAATGAAATCACTAAAACGCTCTTTATTTTTCCTGTAGTGTGGTGACTCCACCAAGGTCACTCCAACAAATTTAATGTTTGTGTGAGTTAGTTGCTTCCAAATTGACTGAAACAGAGACTCAACTTTAAGCAGAATTCAAACATTTTTTTATTTGATTGTCAATGTTAAGAATGTCCACTGGATAACACCCTCCAGACACTGCAGTAGTATGAATAGGGTTTGATCTAAAATAAACCTTCCAAATGAATACTGATCATTCTTTCAAGTGACCTTATAGCAATTTTGAATTTTGACTTCACATTGTTTAGTTGTTAGAAATTATGCTCTTAATTGTATGTGACTTTCTCACTGTCCATTTGTTGAGTACTACAGTGTGACAGTGTGGTTTATCAAATGTAAAATGCGTTGGTATTTTTGGATTGTAGGTGGTGGTACGGAGGTCTCCCTGGATGACTCGCCAGTAGCGGAGTCCAACGAGCCAGCCAAGCTGGATGCAGAGCCGACCTCTCCACTGACCCTGGAGACAGAGAAGCCTGACCCTGTTCCTTCTGTGAAGGAACCAGAGGGAGCAGCAGGAGATGGAGAAGCAGAGGAGACAAAGAAGAAGAATAAAATGGATGAGGTAATTTTACTCCTTACCTTATTCACTGGAATATGAAACAATCAGCCACCCTTTTTCTCAAGGAAGCATTCTTGGGTTTACAATCTCTGCTTTGACAAATAAAGTCATTCACTAAAAAATGTTGGATTTGATGAGACAAGTACTGAATATTTGCTTAGGAAAGTACTCTGGTCTCTCTTGAAGTACAGATGCTCTGGGACTAGTTTTAACCCCATGCCCTAATTCAGTCTGTTTGTGCATTGTTATGCATGAATCATAGTGGATTTTTTTTTTTTTTTTTTTTTTTCAATTCAATGGATTTCACAAATTTTACTGGTTGTCCAGTGATCTTTTTTTTTTCTTACATAGGAGGAAAAAGTCAAGGAGTGGGTGATAATTCTTATTCAGTTGCAGTAATTACTTTGGAAAAAAAAAAAAAAAAACATCAGATATCACCTATGGTATTTTATTTTACAGATGGAAATGGCAGAGGAAGAGAGTGGGGACAAGTTCGACATTGAAATCACCATCACAGAACCACAGAAGATGGGTGAGAATGTTTGTGTGTACAGTGTGTGTGTGTGAAGATGCAAGATGTACTGTGACACAATATAAAACACATCTTGAAAAGTCAGCCAGAAAAGCTAGAAAGATTACATGTACCTTTTATATTTATGATGGCAATAGCATGGAATTAAAATCTTTATTTTCTAAAAAATTAATGCTGATTTTTTTGCACAAAAAATTAATGATTTGTCCTTTAACTTTGAGGAACATTTTTTTTTCCTTGTCAACAGTAAATTACACATACATGTATTTACTACTTCCGTGGCATGTCCAAAATGTTTAAATTTGATAATATTAGTGATTGTTATTTTTGTATTTTTTACTGTAATGTAATTGTACATGTATATATTCACAGTATTGCTAATTGATCCTTTCAGCCTGTGCTGCTAATCAATTTTTATATACCAAGAAATTAATAAATTAATGCTCATTATTTAAATCTTTGAATGGCACTTTGAAACTGAGAGTCAGTCAAAACACCATTAATGTTGTTTGTTACCATAATTTGTGTAATTATGGCTTGGCAGCTTCACTGAGTACAAGATCTCTCTTTTATTATTGAATTCAAGGGTACAGAAGTTGAATCAGGTCTGTATGCACTGTAGGACAGTGATATAAACACATACTTGATTTTTCTTCTTCTTCTTCTTTTCAAGCATGAAGAAGCTATCTTTACAGTGCCCTGTATATTTTCCCTCTGATGACACAGAAATGAACATGAAATGATGAAATTTATTCCTGGTAGGCCTCTCATGGAGTTCTTGTCATGTTTTGATTTGATGCAGGTGATGGCATGAGTTCATATATGGCTTACAAAGTTACAACCAAGGTAAGTAAAAGAAACAACTGTCTGTTTTACTAAATTAAAACATTCATGTCAGATATGCAATTGATGTCATATATAGCCAATTCTGTGATCATTTGAACTCTTCTCCCATCAGAATATGAATAAATAGTGTTATGTTTCGACAGACATAGTTTCTGAAAAAAAAAAAAACATTGTTGTGAAATGCAAAGCAGTCATTTCTAAGGGAGTCATCAGAACTGTATGGACAAGATCTGCGAGTTGCCAAGTTAGACCTTGCCTTTTGTCCTTTCTCTCCCTTTCTCTCCCTCCTCTTCACTGTTCTGTTCTCATTTTCCTCTCCCCTTCATATTTTCACTCCCTAATACTCTCTCTTTCTTCCAACTTCCTCTCATTCTCATAATTTGATTTATTCATCTTCCCCTCTCTCTGCCTCTCTTTTATATTTCTCGTCACCTCCTCCCCTCCCCCATTTTTCTTTCTCTTTTTCTGTACGTCCTTCTATGTCACACTGTCATTTGCCTCTCTCATTCTCTCAATTTCATAGACCAGTGACCCATCTTTCAAAAAGTCGGAGATGGGAGTGATGAGACGATTCAGTGATTTCTTGGGTTTGCATCAGAAGCTGGTGGAGAAGCACACAACCAAGGGGCGCATTGTTCCTCCTGCTCCGGAGAAGAGTGTAGTAGGTAAGAACAGGAGTACCAACTGTTTTATTTCGAGAGAAATGAAGACTTTGATGCGAGCAACATCGTAAAGCTTAAGAATGGAAGGTGTCTGTGATCTTAACATCAAGAGTTGATATTTATCTCT
>CM057156.1:24285179-24299450 GCA_029962745.1 Echinometra lucunter
ACTTATGATCAATATCTGTCGTAAGCTTGATTGTATTTTTTATGTTACAGGGACCATGTCTCATATCAGAAAGATCTTAGAACAAAATGAATCCACAGTGGAAGCAGGTTTTTCTAATAAAATGCATACATTTCTTTTCCGCTTAAAAATGTTTTCCCACAGGCATGCTTTGAGTTAACAACGCAAAAAATGGATAGAATACAGAGTACAGAGATGCCAACCTTTTATCACGTTTTTCAGTATCTTTATAGCTGAAAAGTTGTATTATTAGTGGAAAAGGAGTACAGTGTATATATCTTACTATACAGAGATAGGAATGTACAGTAACTTAAGTTCAGGAAAAGCAGTATTGTGCTTGAAACCGGCAGTATTTTCACCAAAAAAAAAACCAGTAGCAAATACTGCAACAAAAGATCAATTGGCATCACTGAAATATAAAGAGTTTACAGTAGCCACTGACCATCATAGACGATCATATACCATATGTAACATGTACATTTGTAGGTGGAGGGGGGGGGGGGGTGTAAATTGAGTTTTTATACCCTTGTCAAGCTTACTCTACACATATACACAACTGCGTTTAGTGCGCTTTAGATACTCACATCATCTTTCTCAAGGAATTCTCTGAAGTCAGTGTCAGTGTAGAGGATAGGATGAGCAGCTGTTCGGTTGAGGAATCGTTCCAAGGCTGCTCTCCTCTTACCGATGAACTCCATGGAGGTGGTCTGCTCCTGAGTCTTGGCCATCTTTACTTTAGTCATTCCTAGAAGTGGAAAGAGCATACATGTCAGTTACCAAAAATATGAACAGTGCTCTGCTCTATGTATGTTTCTACGATATCTACTTCATTTTTTTTTGGGGGGGGGACCTACGATGCCTCTTCAAAATGAAAATTACTGCTACTATTAACATTACTATTACCCACACTTGCTGCAACGAAAAATATTGCCACTAAAACAAAATTTTTTGGAGTGAAACAGCTACTCCTTCAATCATTACTGCTACTGCAGAAAGAACCCTCCTCCCACTACTAAAACCATTCCTGCCAATCCTAATGAAAATTCAAAAGAAAGTTTTTGAAAGTACATTACGTTGAACTGCTTTGGGCATTCATCTTGTCAAATAATATCCTATTGACTGCTGAAAAACAAAGGATTTGGGGTTTGTTTGTTTAAAACAAATTCTTGAACAGTTCCCAGAGTATTCTACCGTATATATATAGGTAGTTTACATGTATCTTTATGTCATAAATGTCAAGATAAATATCAACTCTTGATGTTTAGATCACAGACACCTTCCATTCTTAAGCTTTACGATGTTGCTCTCATCAAAGTCTTCATTTCTCTCAAAATAAAACAGTTGGTACTCCTGTTCTTACCTACTACACTCTTCTCCGGAGCAGGAGGAACAATGCGCCCCTTGGTTGTGTGCTTCTCCACCAGCTTCTGATGCAAACCCAAGAAATCACTGAATCGTCTCATCACTCCCATCTCCGACTTTTTGAAAGATGGGTCACTGGTCTATGAAATTGAGAGAATAAGAAAGGCAAATGACAGTGTGACATAGAAGGACGTACAGAAAAAGAGAAAGAAAAATGGGGGATGGGAGGAGGTGACGAGAAATATAAAAGAGAGGCAGAGAGAGGGGAAGATGAATAAATCAAATTACGAGAATGAGAGGAAGTTGGAAGAAAAGAGAGAGTAAGGGAGTGAAAATATGAAGGGGAGAGGAAAATGAGAAGAGAATAGTGAAGAGGAGGGAGAGAAAGGGAGAGAAAGGACAAAAGGCAAGGTCTAACTTGGCAACTCTCATCTTGTCCTTATAGTTCTGGTGACTCCTTTAGATACGACTGCTTTGCATTTCACAACAAGTTTTTTTTTTCTTTTTTTCAGAAACTATGTCTGTCGAAACATAACATTATTCATCTTCTGATGGGAGAAGAGTTCAAATGATCACAGAATTGGCTATATATGACATGAATTGCATATCATCTTATGAATATGACATGAATGTTTTAATTTAGTAAAACAGACAGTGGTTTCTTTTACTTACCTTGGTTGTAACTTTGTAAGCCATGTATGAACTCATGCCATCACCTGCATCAAATCAAAACATGACAAGAACTCCATGAGAGGCCTACCAGGAATAAATTTCATCATTTCATATTCATTTCTGTGTCATCAGAGTGAAAATATACAGGGCACTGTAAAGATAGCTTCTTCATGCTTGAAAAAAAGAAGAAGAAGAAGAAAAATCAAGTATGCATTTATATCACTGTCCTACAGTGCATACAGACCTGATTCAACTTCTGGACCCTTGAATTGAATAATAAAACAGAGATCTTGTACTCTAAGAATTAAGTGAAGCTGCCAAGCCATAATTACACAAATTATGGTAACAAACAAAATTAATGGTGTTTTGACTGACTCTCAGTTTCAAAGTGCCATTCAAAGATTTAAATAATGAGCATTAATTTATTGATTTCTTGGTATATAAAAATCGATTAGCAGCACAGGCTGAAAGGATCAATTTACAAGCTAAATACTGTGAATATATACATGTACATGTACAATTACATTACAGTAAAAAATACAAAAATAACAATCACTAACAGTATTATCAAATTTAAACATTTTGGACATGCCAAGGAAGTAGTAAATGCATGTATGTGTATTTTACTGTTGACAAAAAGAAAAAAACTGTTCCTCAAAGTTAAAGGTCAAATCATTAATTTTTTGTAAAAAAAAATCAACATTACATTTTTAGAAAATAAAGATTTTAATTACATGCTATTGCCATTATAAATATAATAGGTACATGTAATCTTTCTAGCTTTTCTGGCTGACTTTTCAAGATGTGTTTTATATTGTGTCACAGTACATCTTGCATCTTCACACACACACACACACACACACACACTGTACACACAAACATTCTCACCCATCTTCTGTGGTTCTGTGATGGTGATTTCAATGTCGAACTTGTCCCCACTCTCTTCCTCTGCCATTTCCATCTGTAAAATGAAATACCATAGGTGATATTTGATGGTGTTTTTTTTACCAAAGTAATTACGGCAACTGAATAAGAATTATCACCCACTCCTTGACTTTTTTCCTCCTGTGTAAGGAAAAAAAGATCACTGGACAACCAGTAAAATTTGTGAAATCCATTGAATTGAAAAAAATAAAAAATAAAAAATAATCCACTATGATTCATGCATAACAATGCACAAACAGGCTGAATTAGGGCATGGGGTTAAAACTAGTCCCAGAGCATCTGTACTTCAAGAGAGATCAGAGTACTTTCCTAAGCAAATATTCAGTACTTGTCTCATCAAATCCAACATTTTTTAGTGAATGACTTTATTTGTCAAAGCAGAGATTGTAAACCCAAGAGTGCTTCCTTGAGAAAAAGGGTGGCTGATTGTTTCATATTCCAGTGAATAAGGCAAGGAGTAAAATTACCTCATCCATTTTATTCTTCTTCTTTGTCTCCTCTGCTTCTCCATCTCCTGCTGCTCCCTCTGGTTCCTTCACAGAAGGAACAGGGTCAGGCTTCTCTGTCTCCAGGGTCAGTGGAGAGGTCGGCTCTGCATCCAGCTTGGCTGGCTCGTTGGACTCCGCTACTGGCGAGTCATCCAGGGAGACCTCCGTACCGCCACCTACAATAAAAAAATACCAACGCATTTTAGATTTGATAAACCATGCTGTCACACTGTAGTACTCAACAGATGGACAGCGAGAAAGTCACGTACAATTCAGAGAATAATTTGTAACAACTTAACAATGTGAAGTCAAAATTCAAAGTTGCTATAAGGTTGCTTGAAAGAATGATCAGTATTCATTTGGTAGGTTTATTTTAGATCAAACCCTATTCATACTACTGCAGTGTCTGGAGGGTGTTATCCAGTGGACATTCTTAACATTGACAATCAAATAAAAAAATGTTTGAATTCTGCTTAAAGTCGAGTCTCTGTTTCAGTCAATTTGGAAGCAACTAACTCACGCAAACATTAAATTTGTTGGAGTGACCCTGGTGGAGTCACCACACTACAGGAAAAATAAAGAGCGTTTTAGTGATTTCATTTCATTCTAGCACAAACGTGCATAAAAATAGCTGACATGTATGTGGTATTCTCAGGCCATGATATGTTTTGACATCCATGTACTGGGGATAAAGTCATCCCTCAAACAAGCTGGTACATCTGTCATAAAGTTAACATCACAACTACAAAGTTATCCAAAAGCTTAAACTCACCTGCAAAAAGATCATCATCATCTTCTAGAGCTGCATCTTCAGTTTTCTCCTAATGATGGTTGAAGTCAAAGTAGAAAAATATAATCATTTGAATGATTTGATACTGAAGTGAAAAGCATGTCACACCAGATATGGAACAATTGATAAATGATTATTCAAATCAAGATGTCTTATTTTGAGAAAAAATGAAAAAAAAAAAAAAAAAGAGGAAGAAAAGAAGAGATCAAACCTGCAACCAAACCACTTTATCCATTCCTTTAGATTGATTGATCTAAAATGCCATATTTCTCAATCCTTGTCAATGCTTTACTTTCAGTTACACTTGAAAGAATGAAAAAGACAGGAGACAAAAAAAGACTCCAAATTAAACATTTCTAGTGATGCTGAATGTCGAAGCATGCCTTTTGAAACCCTCTACCTTTAGCATTACTGGAATTTTTTTAATGAGAATATCTGCTGGAAAGTATTGCTTATCTTGCATCCCTCACAGCTATATGCACAAAAAACAGCCGCTATTTTCAATCTCCATTCCAAAAATCAAAGTCTCCAATATCAAAGACTGTCTCCCATTCGGCCATGTGCCTCTAGTGTCAAAAAGTCATCAGTAGTATTGCCAATGGGCCCTGGGAAAGTGACTTTCAAGAGGTTTTTTAACATGGTGATAAGCTACTAAATTAGTGAGACAGGAAAAAATGCCAGGCTCAGTGGAGAGTAGATAGGGTTAGCACATATATATATATATATATATATATATATATTTTAAACTCTCCAGTCCATGAAGCCTTTTCCAGGCTAGGGAGTTACCCCTACCTTTGCATAGCGCAGAAGTTTTGACGTTTCTTTTTCATTGTTCCTTTTTTGCTCCTTCTCTTTGATTATTCTCTGACCTGTTTTTTTCTTGCACAAGCTTTTTCTTCCCTTTGGCATTTTTTATTTATCAATATTTTTTTTTGCAGGGGGTGGTGATATATATATATATATATATATATATATATATATATATATATATATATATATTTTTTTTTTTTAAACTCTCCAGTCCATGAAGCCTTTTCCAGGCTAGGGAGTTACCCCTACCTTTGCATAGCGCAGAAGTTTTGACGTTTCTTTTTCATTGTTCCTTTTTTGCTCCTTCTCTTTGATTATTCTCTGACCTGTTTTTTTCTTGCTCAAGCTTTTTCTTCCCTTTGGCATTTTTTATTTATCAATATTTTTTTTTTGCAGGGGGTGGTGATGACCCGCCCCCTGCTACACAAGTCAGACAAGTGACAGTAAACACTTATTTGGAACTGTAATTTTTTCGCTGTTGCAGATCAAGACTTCTTAAATGAATGTTACCAACAAAAAAAAATGGCATTATCGTGAAATAAGTCACCAATCCATTCACTGCCATTTATTTTCTCAGTGCTGGTGACAGTTTTCCACTCTCATAGACTTTGTATGGTCGGGGTCCTAAAGCTTCACTGGCCCTAAAGCTACATGTACACAACATACAAGTCATATACACACGCAATGCGACACGTTCAAATCATGGTAAAATACACACAGATACATACAATCAATTGCAATATCAAGATTTGCATTCATTTATTGCATTTCACCCATACTAGTGCTCGGTTATACTAACCTCGCACAACAGACATGCTGAAGCATGCAAATTGCTGACAATAGGAAAGTAGTGCTCTACCAATGAATTTTGGGGGACAGAGGAGCAAGAGCTAGTCAACAGTGATTAGAAAAATATTTTTCAAAATTCATTTGACCAAAATGATTTACATCCAGTTGGAGGAATGGAATGGAAATAGGATATTTTATTATCAAATGCTTTATATGAATTTGATTATTTTAGTGATTTCAGTCTTCGACTATAGAGAGCAGCATGTCACTTAAATTTGCACAGCTCAGCATACCAATGTAGCCCTGTGTGATTGCATTTATGTGCATAGCTTTAGCATTTTACAGAACAAAATTTGACACAGGCATAAATATTGGCCTGAAAATATGCGTAATTTTCTCCGCAAATCAACTTTGGAATATGTAGAATCAAGATATCCATGTACATGTAGAAGTGAAATTTGCACAAGACAATTATTTCTGTGACATTTCAGCTGCTAGAAACAAAGTCATGAAAGTGCGTAGCTTTAGGTCCCCTAAAGGCGCCAGGTCTGTAAACAAGGATTGTCCCCATAAACGAAGACAAATCACCTGAAATTGTGTCCTCATAAATTGAAATTGTCCTTGTTTATGAGGACATTTATATTTCATCTTGCCCTGCGGGGCTTAGACGGCAGTTTCGGGGCCTGAGAGTGCTACAAAAAGATCCTGTGTCATGAAATACCCCCAATTCACCGTCTTCTTTAAGACAATTAAGAGTACTTGTCCGTCTTCCCACGGACATGTAATGAAACCCGATAGGTTTACATTGAGCTCGCATTCTCAACTTGCGTCGGCAATTCTAACAATCTGAGGGGATTGAACATTCCCATTTTTTGTGTGTGAAGAAATCCTTATAAATGAAGATAATCCTGGTTAACAAAGACAATCTGCATTTACAGACCGGTGCCTCTACTGATCATACACAATGCGAACGCACACACGAGATGAGAGGTGACTTATTTAGATCTAACAGTAGGTCTATTACATTATGCTTAGAAGTTAGAGCATGTAGAGTTAGACCCTATTTCACTAGATCTATAAACAAAAACCCAAGTCAAAAACTAACTTAGAATTCCTGCCATTCAGTGTCACTGTTTAATGTCTGTGGGCATGGTGGGAGTGTCACTACACTAACTGTTACACTTATTCACCGATCAGTCACATACTCGCACATAATCAGTCACTCAGCTCAGTCTCAGAGTCAGAGGTGCACTTGCACTGCAGCTCCAACTAACTTACAATGTAACTGTAGTGTATACTGTTAGCTCAGCCTCAGCTCAGCTAAGCTGAATTCTGAAGTGGACATGCAAGTAACATTAACATGGCTAATTTACACAAAAACAGCACAAAAATCCCATATAACTCCTTTGAAAATACAACAACATGACCTTCAAATAATCAATATACCTTAGGGGTATCTTCTGCTTTATCTTCACTCTTGTCGTCGTCTTCAAAAAGGGGAGGAGGTTCCCTACTGTTGTCCGCCATGTTGCTCACGAGAGAAATAGGGCGTTTTCTTATGCAAGTCGTTAGAATATAATAATTAACAAAATCAAATTTCTTTTAGCAATGATCTGAAATATCATGCAGTTGCTCGTTGACGATCTAATTCATTGATTAGATATATTTGCTTTTTTACAAAGAATATTAAAGTTTTTCTCTTTCTTCAATACTCGACTCGCGGTCGTTTAACCTGTAGTGACCGGTGTGTAAACTAACCACGGAAACGAGCAATAAAGGTGTTGCTCATCTTAAGCTTCATCAAGTTCATGCATGGGCATTCAGAGAAAAAGAGAGGCCATCACCTCATAATTTATAAAAGCATTATTGAGTGATGGAAATCTGACAAATAAATCTAAAAAAATTATAACAAAGATAAAACACTTCTATATTAATTATAACCAGCTGACAATGTTTTCTCTTATTTTAAATTCATTATTTTTTTTTTTTGGGGGGGGGGGGGGCGGGGGCTTAACAGTTTACACTCGGTCGGACTTCGAAGAAAATTCGATCCATATTTTGAGAGAAAGGGGAATGCTCCCTCGAGAGCGGAGAAGGTGCATATATTGTGTCTGGCGGTCTGAATCCGATGATCGGGGTGATAATATATAGATTTTTTTTTTTCTAATAGCGCTTAGACACATCTCAGAGAGATAGTAGGGGCCATGATGCAGAATTATTATTATTGTTATTATTATACTCTTTATTAACCATTACTAACTATTAATTGCATCGGCATCCTCTCTTTGGGGGAACTTAAGACTAGCCTGAAACTGCGAGCCTGTTGAATATGATACAAAGAGAAAAAAAAAGACAATGAATAAAATAATAAAACAGAGTAACACAAATTCGAAATCAAACATGAAAAACACCCAGCCTCTGCATGCAGGAAGTAGAAACTGAAAAAAATCAACAAGAGCAAAAGCATGAAAATAGAAAGTCAGATCAGAGAGAAAGAGAAAAGGTGAGAGAGAGAGAGAGAGAGGGGGGGGGGGGATGCAAGTAACAAGGTGTAGAGAATAAATAGTCTACTGGGTGCTGCCGATATGATCAAGAAGGCATGCCCACCCTCACCCGCAACCGTTTGACATCATAGGTTTGATGATGATTTGCTTAACGTTCTTGGACCAAAAATTATATGAAATTTTATTATTTTTTACCCAAGCTGTAAAATGCTCAGAAATACATATTTCAGCTATTCAGCAGTCCTTCTCATGCCCAGTGATTTCAAACTTTCTACAAATCATTGCCCACCTGTATGGTAATTTTCTATGGCAATCACAACTTCAATGCTATATTTATAGTGATTGGCTAATTTTACAGATATTGGTTGCTAAGGGCTGCCTTCTCCCTAGCATTGTTGATATTTTACGATATTGAGGTTTTTTCACTATAGTGATTGCTATTTCCATGCAGCTGAATATTGATTAGACATGTGATGTCTAATTTTTTCATTAATGTATGAATCTTTATTAGTTTCCATTGCTTTTAAAGTGACGATGTAGAGAAAAACTAGTATATTAATCCAGTGATTACTGAATGAGTCCTTTCTCGAAGTGATAGTCATAATTTACATACATTCCAACTAATATGAATAATAGATTGTGGGGATTGTCGTCCCCTCTCTAACATGTCTATTATGCCCCCCCCCCCCCCATAAGCCGTTGCTGTTGCGTGTTGCTGTTTGTGCCTATCAGTGACGTGTGCGTATATAAATCATGGACTGTCGGTCTCATAATACTTGAAATGAGACTTTAATGGTGGCCCTGAAGTACGCTCGACAACATGGGAGCGTTTCATGAAGAGTTTTGTCGGTGAAAATCACCGAAAAATGTTACGAACTACTGTAAATCCTCGCATCTGATTGGCTGACAGTAAATTAGTCGGTGAAAATCACCGACAAAACTCTTCATGAAATCTTCCCCAGGTCATGTGCGACGTGAATTTCGCATCCCAGGTCCTGAATTTGGCATCGCGGGTCGTGAACTTCGCGTCCTAGGTCATGAATTTCACGACCCGCGATGCGAAATTCAGGACCTCGGATGCTAAATTCACGACCGGCGATACGAAATTCAGGACCCGTGGGGCGTACTTTGCATCCCAGTCATGAATTTCACGACCCGCGATGCGAAATTCAGGACCTAGGTTGCGAAGTTCACGACCTGCGATGCGAAATTCAGGACCTGGGATGCGAAATTCACGTCGCACATGACCTGTTGTCGAGCGTACTTCAGGGCCATCATAGACTTAATAGTTTCATTCGAACAATGTCGAAAGCAAGGTTCTACACTGTTATCACAGGAAGATATATAATTACAGAGGCGTTCAGAAGTTGCGCCACACCACCCCTTCATAACTATCTTGATAAGTCCATGCACCCCCCCCCCACCTCCCACCCACACCCACACACACATTATGAAAAAGAGAGCCTTTGGTTCAAACTTATATTATAAAGCACTGTGCGATGTATAAACAGATCAAAGAGCCCCTTTCCTCCCCCACGTCATCTTTTTCCTTTGTTGTAATGTAAGACTGGTATGAAATGATGGAGCACAGTTTTTTTTTCCAAATTGGGCGAATATTTCAGTTTCCTCAAAATATTTCATAGTTTTCAATAGCCCCTCTAACTTAATCACTAAAACATTTTAAATCAGATTTTATACATGAACTGGACAATCATGTACCACAAATATCTGCAATTATGCAGTAATTAGGGGTGGTGACACTTGAGGGGGCGGGGGCGCCTCTCGTTGTTTATTTTTTTTTCGATAATAGCGTCAAAGGCGTCGCTTGGCTGTCAAGCACGATCTTACGTAAAACGGTGCCATCGCACATGAAATCTTCGCCTTTTTTATCCCACTACAATGGCGGTATCGGGAATTATATTTCATGGGTGTCGATTTGTATTCGTGGTGGGGGGGGGGGGGGATGCCGAATATCCTGGATGAGGGAGCGAAGCGACCGAGGGGGGGGGGTGGAAGCTTAGGTCGATGGCGTATAGAGGCAGGATTTTTCAACCGGGGGGGGGGGGGGACGTGAAGGATCGACTAGGCGAACGAACAAGTCGGGCGTCGCTAGAAAATTCACCACTTGTGGGGCGGAACACCCTATATTAGCAAATGCTGTTTTTCGTAGGGGTCCACATGGTGCATGTAAGACCTCAATTTGAAAACCCCCTTTTTCGGTGGTGACCCTAATTTTACCAACAACATTGCTACCCCATCAATTTTCTTTCAACTATGGATTTGTCGGGGAGTTTCCCCCCTCCCGCGTGAAGCGCGGAAGCTCCAACGTTTCTTTGATTTGTTCCTGTCTGCTCCCGTTCTTCTTACGTTCTCTTACCTTTTTCTCTTCTCGCTCCCGCCTTTTTTTCTTGTATTTTTTCTTTTTTCTTTCTTTTTTGTTGGCGTTTTGAAGGGGGCGACCGCCCCCATCGCCCCCCCCTTGGCTACGCGGGTGCACTCCCATGATATAGGAGCTTTCTGCAGTATTGATGGTTTGCAACTGTATCTAGTTTTGGTAAATCTAAGAATATTCATTATCAAAGTTTGAATCCTGTCAGATAAACAGATAAAAAGAAGTGTTATATCATAAAACGCATTAGTATTGATATCATGCTTGTTTTCTGCCTTCTATGCATGCTGTTTGGGAAATTATGAAAGCGTTACTTGACAGTAGAAAGGCAGTCTAGGGAGAAATAATGAAATTTTCATGATATCACTAATATAAAATTGAAATAAACCATGGTTGAAATTTATTTGGGGGGGGGGCGCCCGCCCCCCCCCCCCCCTCCAGTACGCCAGTGCTATCTAGTGCCAACGAGCACTGACTGTTTTTGTTCGGTGTCTGAAAAATGACTTGCGCCAAATTGAAAGAAGAGGGACAATTAAACCAGAGTCTAATAAGTACTCCCATTCAAAGACATTGGCTCTTTGCCACAGAGTTGCCCGACTGGTTGACTGACTGATCGATTGTTTGGGCATTTTATTTATCAATAATTTGCATCAATCAATGATTGATTGGCTGTTGATTAAATGATTACCTTATTGATTAACTGGTGGATTAAGTGACTGGATGGTTGAATTAATGACCGACTGGTTGAATGATCGATTGTTTGAGCATTTTATTTGTCAAAAAAATTGATCAATTGATTGGCTGTTGATTAAATACCTTACTAACTTGTTTATTGACTGACTGACTGACTAGCTGAATGGTTGGATGACTGATTAAGGCACTGACTGATTAATCTATCGGTTGCGCCTATTAAACGAGGGACTATTAAACAAGCAGTCCGAATAAGTACTCCTGTCAAAAAATCACTCTTTTGTATAAAATTATGATAAGGTTTTGAAGCTTGAATCAATTTTCTATTATAATGTTAGTGATTTCACTGCTTTATGCATGAATGAGAATTAATGTGCAAAATTACATCAAGATCTTTAAAGAACACAATTCACAAATTACTACTCACAGACACATGCCAGTCATTCAGTCAAGAATAAAAGTACCAAAGTAATAACATTTCAGATCGTTCATTCAATCAGTCAATCAATCAAAAAATCAACAATCAGGCCATTAATACACCAAACGATTGATCAATCAGTCAATGCATCATGCAGTCAGTCATTCAACCATTCAGCCAACCAGTCAATCAACCAATCAATAAGGTAATCATTTAATCGACAGCCAATCAATTACTGATTAATAAAATTATTGACAAATAAAATGCCCTAACAATCGATCATTCGGTCAACCTGTCAGGTAGTCGGGCAACTCTGTGGCAAAGAGCAATTTCTTAGAATCCAGAGTACTTATTTAGCTTGTCCCTCTTCTTTCAATTTGGCGCTGGTTATTTTTTACACTCTGAACAAATCAGTCAGTGTCCGGCCGCAAGCGTGAATTAAAATATGTTTTGTGAGTGGCACTAGATAGATAAGCCCACTGGGCATCTATCAACGTAAAAAACTCTTCGAAATATCTTGAAACATAATTTTTTATAATTTTTTCAAAAGTGTAACGTTTTTGATTGATACACCCTGTATAGTAAAGTAACATTAAATTCATCAGCATCTTCCGCTCGCATCACAGGCCGTTATAGTTGCTATTCATAGGTTTGGAATATGCTCGAATTTCATATCAAAATAAAATTTATAGTGCACAAATCACAACGAAACCGATTGAAACTTTTGAAAACTAAATGGGAAACAAATACTGCCTGTCACAAATCGATAAAACGGATCCCCAGTGTTGCCTGTGCATACGTTGCTCAACTCGATGCGAGATCCGTGACGTCATCACATGGACAATAGCCAATGATGTGGTGTGTTGTGAATGTAGTGAATGTGATGTGTCGTGTCCGAGTGATTGCTTAAAACGATGTTTCTGCATTGTTTGGATGAATTCATATCATTCTGTGAATGTTTTCAAAGTATGTTTCAACCATATTATTTAACATTATTCATATCATAATGTCGGAGAAATTCTACAAATTACTAGTGACTTTTTGCAATTAGAAAGGGGAAAAAATCCCATAATATAACAGAACAGTCTCCTTTGTATATGCTAAGTGACGGTTGTGGGGCATACTATTTTAATATTAGGGGTGTTATAATTCACGAAAGACGGAGAGATAGACGGAACGCTTTGTTTTCTTGAATTCAAAATTGTTTTCTTGGTGAATAGTCTTAGCTCAGTTATAATTTCGTATCTGGGTTATTTTCACTGTTTATTTGCTTGAAAATCATCATAACCTGCACCAAAAATATGAATTTCTTGAAAAATATTTTTCGAATGAAAATTCCTTATCGAAATCACGTTTAATCAGAGTATTACAGGAAAAAAATTCCTTGATAAAGACATGAAGCTACGCTATAATGCAATACAGTCATGTATGATGTTCAACTCTACACCCCGGCTCTAAACTATCTGAGATCAGTGGTGACGTCCAGTTTCTGTACGCTAGCTAGCCATTCCTATCATAATAAATACGATAGTAAAGAGAAATTTTTAGATCAAGATAGTTTCTACAAGAAGCATCAATTTTCCTTAGACAACAATATATAACCTTTACATACAATCATGATTTGTCAAGCGCGTCTCTTCATCAGTTCTGCCTCTGAGAATTTGATGCAACGTCGTTTCGGGACGTCTGCCTCCCGGTCGAGCTTGGTTTTTTTTTTTGTCATTTTCATGTCAGTTTCCTACTTTAGATTCTGCTTTGACCAAAAAAGAACAGAAAATCGACTCAGCAATGAGGTAATGTAAATATCAAGCCACTGCAGTTTTGCCTCCTCTCTTAATCCATCGAAATTGCATGCGATCATCCCAGTGCACAATGTTTTCTAACGTGCAAGCGTTAGCTCCCCGCAGATCGTCCATGTGCTTACGTCATCATTGGGGACCTGTTTCGCTCGCAGCCACTTCCGGGTGCTGAGGATCAGAGGGGCGTTTTTGGAAAATGTGTTTTTAGATAATTTCTTGGAAACTACAGGAGCAATAACGAACACCATTGTTTTCAACATACTTCCCCGTTTCCATTCATATATAATTAACCCTATTCCGTGATTTTCTTTGAATTTCACCTTTATCTCATCTATTTTAGGTCAACTTGCCACTCGAGCTCTTGCAATTACATTGCATTAAAATAGAAGAGTAATAGAAAATTAGAAAGGTAATATAAGATGTAAACAAATTTCTTTTCATGTAGGCCTAGTAATCTTCTTCCTCCTTCTTGTCATTCATATTTCTAGCATGTTATTTTTTGACGATGAAATATGGGGGGGGGGGGTATGATGATAGTACAGGCCATATCCCCCACTTGAAAAACTGTGGGGGATATAAATGGGCAGAATTATTCAA
>CM057156.1:24299950-24316131 GCA_029962745.1 Echinometra lucunter
TTATTATTATTATTATTATTATTATTATTGTCTCAGGATAGTTTCTTTCTGAAATACATATAATTGATTTCTGGCGTTTGGTGTGCGAGACATGATTACTGTTTTTATCTTTTTAATTCTAGGTTCATAAAATTTATGTCATACTCTTTTTCAAATTTATATTATCAAGAATACTGAGAAGTATACCTTTCTGTTGAATTTATCCAATTGATATGCTTGTATCTGATAAATGGATTCATTGTATATTACACTTATACTTTCAAGCAAAAACGTGTAATAAAGAGGAAATTTTAAATAGAAAACACCTTCACACCTGTTAGCCAATTACCAGTTATTTTTCTGCTGTTTGTTGTGGATTATTTTCTATATTTAATAATGTTAAAGTGTATCATTTGCCATCCAATGCAGGCCGGTCCCCAGTCAGTAGATCCTGCTCTCAACTCGGATCCAGGTGATGAAGTGATTGGCATGGGAGACAAGAGAATTACTGAGAAACAAGATTGCAAGGTATTTGTGTAGTTAACAAATGAATTGCAGCTACATAGCCCAGATACTTAGCAAGGTGTTCTATTTTATCTTTAAGGATAGACAATAGGTGTGTTTGCATCATCCTAACAATATTATTTTACTACTTATGAGAAAGCAATTTTCAAAATTGAATAACTTACTATTGATATTGTCACTTTCACCCATTTATCCCCAACCAAACTGGAATACCCAAATTTTCAGATGAATTTGACATTTGACAT
This sequence comes from Echinometra lucunter, assembly GCA_029962745.1. NCBI lineage: Eukaryota > Metazoa > Echinodermata > Echinoidea > Camarodonta > Echinometridae > Echinometra > Echinometra lucunter. Next base: position 24,300,700 of record CM057156.1, read on the forward strand.
GAATTGGATAAGACACTTTTGAGTCATTAGGGTTGGAAAGTAAGAAATAGGGTTTTTTCTCAACATTCAAAGCATTTTGGAGCAGCAGCGCTTGGTCAAATGGCACTTTGGCTACATCTTTTCAGTAGAGTGTTAGAAGTCCCTTTTAAAAAAAATGCCAGTTTTTATATTTTTGGAATGTAAAGCCCCACCGAGTCCTTCTGACAATATTTGGTCCAAGGGCCTGAGTAGAAAAAATTACTAAAAACTTAAAGGGGTCGTCTTATAGGGGAAGTCTTTGTGTCTATTTAAATTGTTGGTAATGTAAAGTCATACAACTTCCTTTTGACAAAGTCTGGTGCATGTGTTAGACTGGGTGAAACGACCCTGACTTTAGGACCCTTTCGGCGGGCCATAAGGGTCTCGATCGCCCGAGAGATAGGCCTGCATTCAGGCTGGCAAGCCTTATGTCAGCGACTGGATGGTAAAAGAAATTCAAAGGGGTTATATTTCATATGTAAAATGACTATTCGGGAAGAGCTTCTAGACTGTTATCCTTTTTTTTTCTATGGTAATTTTTTTTACATGTAATATTCGTCATTGATTTTTTTTTTTTCACCATTTTGACTTCGATACAAATTTAAATAATCCTGAAAATAGTATTTCAGAAACATGCGAATTTAAATAAAAGATTTCGACCATTGTCCCTAATCATTATTTTATTTTACAATATGTAAATCACTTTGTTGGTATACTAATTGACCAAGTTAAGGGTTTCTTGTAAGGTATTGTCCAGGGTTTAGTATGAGCATGCAGACGAGAGAGGTCATTAATTCAGTTGACAAGATAGAATTTTGTCCCCTTGTTTCATTTCTTGCCCGGACTTAAAAGTTCAACACACAGCACTGACCTTTTGGATTTCATCTTCAAGTTTCGTCACGTTTAGAAATGTGTAGGAATAGACAAATTATGTGCAGTATGAGCAAGAAGGTACCTTCTGGGTATGAGATAGCTTTAACTTTGAAGTAGGTATTCTAGAGTGAAGTATTTTCTTCTATCACAGAGCGACTCTACTCTTGATCCCGATCCGGCTCCCAATCCACAGGAATGGATGAGCGCTATAAGAAACCAAGGACACATACAGACGAAAGGAGAAATAAGCTCAAAATATTCCACTTTCAAGAATATGAAGAAGGTACCCGACAGTGATTCTTTAGTGCTAGGATCATTTCATTTCATTTTTTCATTTCATTTATTGGTTTTGCAACATTTTTCATAACAAAGATCTCGAAAAGAAAATACATATTTGGAATTTGACATAAAGATAATGAACAAATAGTTTTGTATGTAAATCATCAAATACATCATATATAAACCTTCTAAGCGGTATATTCTGTTACACAATGATTAAAATGGTTGCAAGGGTCGTCACAAAAGGGTGTAAAAAGCCGGAACGACCAAGATACCGGACGTCACAAAGAGGAAAATGATGATACTCAGAACAGAAGGGTAAGTAACTCATTATTTGATTGTTTTGGAAATTTCAAAGTTATTCTAGTTCGGAATAACCTTAGAAAATGTAGGCAACTACTATCTCAATTCAATCGCATTTACCTTCGCCATGTTCGTTTAAAGTAGGAAAATTATTAACCTTAAAATCGCACTAACGAATCAAATGAATTTGTTTGATTTGTAATTTATATATCAAACATTTCCATTACATCAAAGGACAATCGACGACCAGTGATTCTAGAACCTGATCCGAACCTCGGTGCGAAGAGACACAAAAGTGCCACAGGAGCTCAAGGACGGGTTGAGGGAAAACCTCAAACGGAGAACAAAGACATCAATCACGTGACGTCATGTGACAGCGATGCTTCAAATCCTGGATCCGTTAGGCCTCCGGAGAGTAAAAGCCAGAAGGACATTGACAGGAAATGCCTCCAAGAAGAGGGAAAGCTTAATATCACAGACAAAAATGTGAGTAAACACGTCCTAAATGTTTCTTGAGAAGTTGGTTGATTTTCTTTTCTTTTCTTTTCTTTTTTTGCATAGATTTCCACCATGCAGGGGCGTAACAGGTACCTGTTATCAGGGGGGGGGGGGGCAGAGCCCAAAATTTCCCGGTAACTAGACTATGTCTAGAATCTGTGGCGTAGCTACGACTGCATTTTAGGAGGACGGTAGTGCTCCACCGGCGTAAATCCAATTTGAGGAGTGGGGGATGAAAAGAAATTTTAACGATTTTTTCCCTCTCACACACATTTTGATATCTATTTTGCGAGCGAGCAAAGCGAGCGAGCCAAAAATAACCACTTTTCTCGATTTTAATCACATTTTCGGATGGAAATCCTAAGATTTTGACGAGCAAGCGAAGCAAGCGAGCCAAAAATAACCACTTTTTTGTTTTCAGTAGCATTTTCAAATAGAAATTCTAAAATATGATGGTTGTTTGTGATAGATATTCAGAATTTTTACTAACTGATTAATTAAAATATATTTTCTTCCTTAAAAAGTGTGTCTGGATGTACACACCATCCCCCCTCTTCCCCAAGTGGGGGTGATAGATCCCCCCCGGAATTTACGCCAATGTAGTGCTCCCTAGAGGGTAGGGTGCAGGGAGGGGGGAGTTTCCCCCCTCCCAGCGCGAAAGCTCCGACGTTTTTTGAATTGTTAGTTGTTGGTAATTAAGTCTATCTTCTGCGACGGAACTAGGATTTCATTTTAGGGAGATGGTAGTGCTCCCTAGGGGGAGGGTGCAGGAAGCTCCGACGTTTTTTCGCTGTCAGTTTCCGCTCTTCTTACGCTTTGTGCCTGTTATCGGGGGGGGGGGGGGGAGGGGGCATACGCATAGCCAAAAATTTTCCGGTAATAAAGTCTAGAATCAGTGGTGTAGCTAGGATTTCATTTTAGGAGGACGATAGTGCAAAGCGCGCTCCCTGCTAGGGGGAGGGTGCAGGGATTGTGATTTTCCCTTCCCGCGCGAAGCGCGGAAGCTCTGACGTTTCTTTGAATTGTTCGTTGACTGTTCCAGGCCTCTTACATTCTCTGCCTGTTATCGGGGGGGAGGGGGGGGGGGGGGCAGAGCCGAAAATTTCCCGGTATCTAAGTCTAGAAATAGAATATGCGGAGGTGAGCCTGCACCGCGAGTTGCTTGTTGCGAAGCCCTTAGCGGGTGGGGGCCCAGGGTTCTGGCTTAGGGCCCCTGATGGGGGTCTACAGGGAAAGCCACTGCGGGGGTCCAGGGAGTGGAGCACCTGGAAACTCTGGGATTTTGGTACTAAATTTTCCCTCATTTCTTTTGTTTCCCTTTGCTTTTTTCCCCCTTTCCCTCTTTTCCATCTCTCTCTTCTTCTTTCTCCCCCTTTTCCTTTTTTCTTTCCCGTTCTCCTTCTTCCTTTCCCTTTCTCCTTCTTTTTTCCCTTCCTTCTTCTTTCTTTTCCTTTCTTCTTCTTCCTTTCCCTTTCTCCCTTCCTTTTTCTTCCCTTCCCTCCCTTTCATTTTTTCCCGGTGGTTTGGTGGATTTTCCCGCTGAAATCCTTCAGGGGGGCACTCTGCCCCCCTGCCCCCCGGCTGTTACGCCACTGCCACCATGTCCACTATTGCTTCTACAATTGCGATCTTGAAGTGGCTCATTTGATCTTTTTTAAATATTGAAATGTCTAGAAGTCCACACTGAAAATGGAACCATTAGTACTGAAGGGTAATATTCAATTTATAAATTTATGTCATTCAAACAGGATCATGACGATAACTGTCCTTTCTGCATTTTCATTTATAAGACTGAGCACTTTACGTGACCTGCTATTACGTGCAACCAGGAATAAATCCTATATGAATTTACATACCGAAACAATAAAAATAGAATTGATAGTAATGATGATGATGATGATAATTATAATACCAATAACGCTAATAGTAATGATAATAACAGTAAAACCTGTAATAGTAATAATAATCATCATAATAATGATAATGATAACGATGATAACCATAATCATAATAATAATCATCATTATCATCATCATCATCATCATCATCATCATCACAATAATAATATTAACGATGAGAATGATGAAATTTCCATTACATCAAAGGACAATCTACGACCAGTGATTCTAGAACCTGATTCGCACCTCGGTGCGAAGAGATACAAAAGTGTCACAGGAGCCCAAGGACGGGTTGAGGGAAAACCTCAAACGGAGAACAAAGACATCAATCACGTGACATCATGTAACAGCGATGCTTCAAATCCTGGATCCGTTAGGCCTCCGGAGCGTACAAGCCAGAAGGACATTGACAGGAAATGCCCCCAAGAAGAGGGAAAGCTTAATATCACAGACAAAAATGTGAGTAAACACGTCCTAAACGTTTCTTGAGAAGTTGGTTGATTTTCTTTTCTTTTCTTTTTTTTTTTTTTTGGATAGATTTCCACCATGTCCACTATTGCTTCTACAATTGCGATCTTGAAGTGGCTCATTTGATCTTTTTTAAATATTGAAATGTCTAGAAGTCTACACTGAAATTGGAACCATTAGTACTGAAGGGTAATATGCAGTTTATAAATTTATGTCATTTATGTTAAACAGGATCATGACGATAACTGTCCTTTCTGCATTTTCATTTATAAGACTGAGCACTTTACATGACCTGCTATTACGTGCAACCAGGAATAAATCCTATATGAATTTACATACCGAAACAATAAAAATAGAATTGATAGTAATGATGATGATGATGATAATTATAATACCAATAACGCTAATAGTAATGATAATAACAGTAAAACCTGTAATAGTAATGATAATCATCATAATAATGATAATGATAACGATGATAACCATAATCATAATAATAATCATCATTATCATCATCATCATCATCATCATCATCATCATCATCATCATCATCATCATCACAATAATAATATTAACGATGAGAATGATGAAATTTCCATTACATCAAAGGACAATCGACGACCAGTGATTCTAGAACCTGATTCGCACCTCGGTGCGAAGAGATACAAAAGTGCCACAGGAGCCCGAGGAAGGGTTGAGGGAAAACCTCAAACGGAGAACAAATACATCAATCACGTGACATCATGTAACAGCGATGCTTCAAATCCTGGATCCGTTAGACCTCCGGAGCGTACAAGCCAGAAGGACATTGACAGGAAATGCCCCCAAGAAGAGGGAAAGCTTAATATCACAGACAAAAAGGTGAGTAAACACGTCCTAAATGTTTCTTGAGAAGTTGGTTGATTTTCTTTTCTTTTCTTTTTTTTTGGGGGGGGGGGGATAGTTTTCCACCATGTCCACTATTGCTTCTACAATTGCTATCTTGAAGTGGCTCATTTGATCTTTTTTAAATATTGAAATGTCAAGAAGTCTACACTGAAAATGGAACCATTAGTGGAACCTGCTATTGGAACCTGCTATTACGTGCAACCAGGAATAAATCCTACATGAATTTACATACCGAAACAAAAATAAAAATGATAGTGATGATGATGATGATGATGATGATGATGATGATGATGATGACGATGATAATTATAATACCGATAACGATAATAGTAATGGTAATAACAATAAAACCTGTAATAGTAATAATAATCATCATAATAATGATAATGATAACGATGATAACCATAATTATAATAATAATAATCATCATTATCATCATCATCATCACAATAATGATATTAACGATGAGAATGATGAAAAAATTATAGTATTGGTACCTGCTCTATGTCCGTCACGCCGTGACGCCCATGTCGCTTTTGAATTATCGTCCCCAACTGACTTATATGAATCATGCTCAAATTTAAAATTACCTGAATTTAAATTCATCACAGGATGGAGGCCAAAGGGTGTATTCATTACCAGACTCCGAGCTGATCTGCAATAGCCAACAGGCAGAAGGAAGCCCGATACCAGATGGGCCTAAGAAAAATAAAACTCTCATCAAAACAGGTTATTCAGGGGTGCAGGTTATTATTTCCTCTCCGTTTTTGTTCTTAATTATTTTAAGTTTGTTTTTCGGTCCTTCTGTCACATCTGTAATGGGCAATATGAACTGTGTGTGGTATAAAGAGGGGGATAATGCCAGTATTTACTTCCCTTTCGAAAGTTATGCAGAATCTCCATGGATACTGCATGTACGAATGCAGTCTATGCAGAAGCCTTTCTATTCTGATACCATTTTTGAACACGATGGTTTCAAGGATGCAAGTCAGATCAGGAGGTTTAATGTGTCAGAAGACGATAAAGGCATAAAAATAGGTATAACAGATGTCCAAAAGGAAGATGAGGATATATTCATCTTTACCCGTATATTATTTCAAGAAGATGGTAGTGCGAATGGGGTTTCAGGGCGTATTCAGCTAAAGTTACTAACCCCAGCCCAGTGTTACGCTTTTGATGACAGTTCGCACATTATTGTCCAGTGCAGTGATGCAGTAATCCCTTCTGAAACAGCAATATTTTGCTTCCAGGGAATTTCCTACTGTAAACCTTACCGCGTGCAGGGTATAGGAAATGGTGGGGCAGAATTCAGGATGAAAAACTCTGGCGAACTCATACGATGCTGCCGCAAGGCTCCAGTTGACCCTTTGATCAGCATTTCTGCTAACCATGAAAGTTGCCATGATTTTATTTGGTCCCCAACCATGCCAACCACCCCAAATAGTACTCATGACCAAGATGGCATGGCTACTTCTGCCGAAGATGTCAATCTAGATGGTGGTGGTAGTAATCCTCCCTACCAAACTATTCCCCATACTCCCTCATCATGTTTTCGTCTTCGATATGTTCCAGGTTTGATCATTATTTGTTTGGTTTTGTCGTGGTTCTTTGTCTAGAAACAATAAACATTGAGTGGCGATAGCATTGGCTTTTGCAGGTAGCTTACACTTCAAGACCAAGTTCTAAAATTAATCCCCACTGGTTTATTGAATAATAAACCAGTTAATAATGATAATAACAAACTGGTTTATTATTATCATTATTAAGTATTTGGCGTCACCTGGGCGTGGGAGGGGGGAAGCGAACTTAATCACTGTGACCCTTGGGTCTGTCCTCCAGATATAACTTATTGGGATGTGCAGGTGTACCACATACACGGTATTCCCACTACTCTTCTTCGAATAGTGCAGTGGGTTCTTAACGTGCAAAGGTCGTGACTCTCCTCTATACGGGGCGTCCATTTAACGTCCTATCCGAGGGACGGAGTTTTTTTCCACTGAAACATATGCATCTATGAAACGGGGGGGGGGGGGGGGCACGTTAACACACATCGCAGCAGGCTTCAGTCATCTGCCCGGGATATAGACTCGAACCTAGGATCTTCGACAGGCAGATGCTTTACCGACTAAGCCAACTCGCCTCCTCAAGGTCGAGTTCAGACTGTTAAAGGTGAAAACAATTGTGCGAGCTTTCTCATTCCTTTTATGTCAGTCTGGAAGAATATCATAGCACAAATGTCCCCTGGACATTACTCTTCTTGTTTTCTCATACTCGAAATATGACATGGGAAGGCTGAAATGTTTAGATCAAACTGTTATGCATGTAGACTCAGATATATGTTAATCTATTTGTGCAGCGCATGCATGTGATTGTAAGATCATGAGACGAATTTTCATTATAATCTTAAGAGGGGGAGGGGGGGGGGGGGAGTAATGGCAGACTGCAACTACTTGATTTGCCGCCGTTCTCACAATCTAAATATTCCAGTTCCAGAATATACAGAACAATACTGACAATTCTAATAATTTCTGTTTAGTGGCATAGATTTGGCATCAAAGATGTCAAAGAATGGTTGGAAAAGAGAATTGTTGAAAAGCTTGTGCTTTCACAAATTGTTATTCGTCTGTTCGTGATTTTCATTTCTGTCTACATTTTCTATGTCCTTAGCCCACTACCATGACTACGTAGACTTATCGATATTATATTTTTCGTCTGAAGCATGATCCAGATTAAAACCTGAAATGCCAACAGTCACAAAACTTTGAAACAATAAAATTTTACACAAAACAATACATATGCTACTCTTCATAAGATTTTTCTTTCTCTATTTTCAACAAAACCTATAGCGTATAGCGTAGTGACTTTTCGAGTAACAATTTGTATTATCTTTTGATCAAGAACACGAGGAATAACATGAGAAAGAGCTCAAATCACAGAAAATTTTGAGTCGTTGTCTAATGCAGCATGTTGCAGAGTTTATGTTTAATTTGAATTGATCATCACTCTGCAAATTGGCAATGCAGTGTAAAATATAAAACGACTATTTTTCACGTGCAAATTGGCAGTTTTTCTGTTGAATTACGCAAGTTTCCCTCACATTGGTAAACATTTCTATTTTGCAGACCATGCAGGAATGAAAAAAAAGAAAATAATTGGAGTCAGTTTGAGAAGGGAAATCTGATTAACTGAGTTAAAAAAGGTAAACTCCATGCCTTGGTTAAAAGAGCACTCGATCTGTCTTCTTACGTCATGTTTGGAATTTATATCATATACTGATGTAAATAGTTCATTCTGCTTCATTTTTTATCATTTGTTGTATCTATGTCTATTGTATTGATTAAATTTCCATTCGAAATCTCATTGATTAATGTTTTTATGTAATGTTTAAGGATAGCTGTATATATGGTTCATAATATATGTTTTGTTTAATAATAGTTTTCCCTTTCAATTAATTACTTTCATTGATTAAACTATTTTTAAAAGCAAACCTATTTATTATATCATTTATCAATTAGGGGATCTACATCACGCAAACGAGGCTTTTAGTAGATCTCTCTACATATCAATTTGTAACCTTTCTCTGTCGATCGTATTCATGTAGTTTATGCCTTTTGCATTGTAAGTACATATTGTAATTTTTTGTCAAATGCGGCATCTGAATAAGAAATCAAATCAAATCAAATCAAATCAAATCCAATCAAATGGCTTTATGGAATGTAAAGGCACATATGCATGCCTGGAATAACTCCTGTATTTGTAAATACAATGAAAACTTGATGCTATGTTTGCAAATTATCATGGAAATCTGGGCCCTGTCTCATAAAGAGTTGGGAAGGTTCGAGATTGATCAAAAGGCCTATCAGCAAAGCAAATTCATAGATTCATTTCTTTGTCAGTGTCAAGCGATTTGAATCAATCTTGTGGTAAGACGGAGCCCTGATGAATCCTCTGTATTAGATATTAGTATGCAATGTGTAAAAAGTGTGTTAAGTTGCGCTGCATAGTGTGGTTTATGTTGGTGTAGATAACAGATTGTAAGATAAGGAAATGTTATATTTACAATCACGGGGGGGGGGGGGGGGGGAGCGGTGGAATTTTTTGTTTGTTTGTTTGTTTGGGGTGGCTTTTTTTCAAAATAGGGGTGAGGCATCACAAACCCTCTAGTGGAAAAGCTAATGTAAAAAGAGGAAAAACTTGATGTAGAATCACGACTTGACGTAATTCATGTAATTATTATATCATTCTCCTTGGACAGTTGGGCAGTCCCGTAGCTGCTATCCCCCTTCCACTTAAGAGGCATCAAACAATAAACAGGATAAAAAGAAAAGGAAGGCAGGGAAAGGAAGAGAGAGGGGAAGCAATATAAGGAAGGTTATCTGCATGCACTCGCCGTACTTGTTATTGTACTTTTAGCCAATGACCCAGTAAGATTTGTACTCCACCTCCCCCCCCCCCCCTCCCCCTTAAAAAGGCTGAATCTACGCTACACCTCTGGCTTTTGCATGATACAGTAGGAAATTGACTGTCGTGTGAATCATAATGCATTATCGTCTTATTCCTGTATTTATTTCGTATTTTTTAACAGGGTAGCCCCATCAGTAGTAGAATATTCTACTATCCTTGTCAGTTTGCAATTGACAAGTTGTTTATAGATAGGTACAATTATCTACGCACAAGCAACGCAGGTGTTTAAAAATTATATCTTTGCTGACAGTTTGTTTCAGTGCATCGATTTGTATTATCTGTATCTCTATTACATGCATGTATTAGAATTTTCATTTCATTTTCGATGTACAGATTTTGTTTTTAAGAAGTTTTCTCTGATTGTTTGTTTGCTCGTCGTACAGGGGTTTTAATATTCACCGATACCATGAACCTACTGATCATAGACAAATGAATTATGTCTATGATACACAAAGGATATGGAGTGGGGATGTGTGAAGCTAATTACTTTTACTTCAAAGGGGACAGTTCATATCACAGGAGGGTTATTTGGAAAAGTTGGCGTTTGAGCACTACAACCCTGTTTGTCCCCCCCCCCCCCGAGAAGACGTTACGCTTTGATAATGTCGCATTATAATCGTGTTTATTGGAGAAATCTGTAAGCAGCATTTTCAACAATTAGTCAAGAGGTCGTGAAATGTAGCTTTGTATGTAGATTATTTGTGATTTTCTTTTGTTTTCTCTAAGCAGTCACTTCTGTTTCCTCTGCTTTTTTCGGCAAGACCTTGCGTATTACGAAACGGAAATAAAGTCCAAAGACAACTAGTTTCCAAATGTTGATGTGGATTTAAAAGAACAATTGTTTTATACTCAAATATATCTGCTTTCATGGAACAATGCGTTCATGTCAGATAATATTTGTGTTTCGTTTCATAGCTTTTCTAAGGTGAATTTAATTCCGTGTTAATCATGCTGATGATGGGGAAAAAAGTCGTGTTGATTTTTTTTTTCTATGTTCGATTGTATTTTAGATAAAAACATGGAATTCATAAACATTAATTAATTTCCTTCCGAAACAAAGTTCTGTAATGTAAGTTATATCGTTTTTTTAATATAAGCTCAAATGCATAACACTGAATAGGAGTGGTATTTATCTAAGTGTGATTCATTGAGACTTCGTCTCAAAGCTAATGATGAAATGTGTTTCATCATCGTACTGCTGGTAAAGCTATTAAAGCTGTGTGTCAGTTCGTCTCATAGTGGTATTTGCTTTTGTTAGTATGTAGGCTAATAAATTTCTTTCTTCTTTTTTTTCTATCTCTCTCTCTTTTTTCTCCGGGAGGTATTCGGATAATAAATGGGACTGCGGTGACTTCATCTATGTAAAATTCTATATTATTAGATTTGTGTATATATTGTGTTGCCAATTCAAAGTCTAATCGGTGGCGTTTCGGAGCATAATTATAACAAACTAATTCATTGTTACACAGAGTGTTTTGTGTCGTGGCAAAGTGTCATTTTAGACCTAAATATATTTACAAAAAGTATTTGAAGACATATTTTGCTTTTAGCTTTTAAAGTTTATATTCTTTTTGCATTATTATGACGATGATGAAAAGCGTTATGTTGATCATGTTCTCCAACTTTGAATACGTTTCATAAAAACAATACACAGAATTAAATTTTTTGCATAAAAAGGGTCCTCGACATTTTCAGGTTCATATTTTACCTCCAAAATGTTCTGACAAGCACACACACAAAAAGTGGTAATAAAATAGAGAGGTCCTCGGTTTCAGAGGGGGAGGGGCGCTGGGATATGAGTGCTTATTAACTGTTTTCATCATCGTACTGCTAGTAAAAATAAGCTGTATACCGATTAATCTGTTTTCTTAGCTTTTTTCATTGATGTTAATTTGGATAATAAATGGGACTGCAGTAGCTTCAGTAATGTCAAAATTTTCATTTGTATATTTGTATTTTGTTTTTATTTTAAAGTGCGAACTGTGGCGTTTTGAAAAAAGGGAGCGAAAGCGAATCAATCATGGCGATTTATGGATAAATATAGTGAATGGTCGCTATTTATGTTTATAACAATTTGATATGGAGAGTTAGTCTCTTCTTGTTGTCATTAATTAGTTAAAGCTATTATGATAGTACTTCACGGCAATGAAACCCTTTGCTTCTGCCCTCTCTCTTCCAGTCTCTGTTACTCGCCTCCTGTCTTCCTCTTTCCGCCATCTCTCGCTTCTTCCATACGCACCCCCATCTTTCTCTCTCTCTCTCTCTCTCTCGCTCTCTTTCTTTCTTTGCCCTCTCTTTCTCTCTCTTTCTCTGACCTCTCTCTCTCTCCCCCTTTCTCCTTCTCTAACCCCCACTCTCTGACTTACAGGTGCAGTGACTGATTTAACAAATGATTGGAAAAAAATACAAAAAACCGTCATAAATCCACGACATAACATAATATTAAGTCCATATGAATGTGGAATCCCAATCAACAATTACGATTGAGGTGTATATAGTCATCAAAACATTCTACCATGTTAAAAAAACAATATGAAATTCTGATTATTTCCACCGAGTCTAAATGTATTTCCGATTTCCAAAGCTAATATATGGGGAAATATTTTGGAAAAAAAGGGAAAATATGACGATATGAGCCAAATACTCATGGCATCTGCACTGTAAAAAAGAGGGGGGGGGGGGGGTCTAGCTGCTGACGAGCTAAAAATAAAAAAAATTACAAAAGTTCTTCAAGAATAAAGAGGGACCAATCGGCTAGATATTCAAGAGAATACGATACAGTGACAATTTTGAAGACGTACAAACAATAACATTGGGAAAAAAAAGGTCGGAAAAATGGGGTCAGCAGAAAAAAACAACAACAGTATGCAGTAGTGACGAGTAACCTCTAAGTGCAGTCCCCTGAATGCAGACGACGCATTTGCAATGATTGGGACTGGAAATACTTGGACCTACACCTTTCCTGCAAAACTAGTACAGGTGCAGTACACGTGCCTTAAATTTATCCAGTTATCACCACATCGAGAGGTAAAACTACTAACGATATCTAGTCGCACAGTATATTTTATTTTATTCCATAAAAACCTGGAAAGTAGTTTCAAAATGACAGAATGAAGGACTTTGTCGAAACGTTAGGTCAGGTGAGTAAAACATCCATGCAAACACAGAATTGTTTCAGATCATTCTCCGACTGTTTCGAGATTTTTGGTTGTACTGCCACAACAAAGACTTTGCAATATGCTGCATTACTACAAGCTGATGCTCTTAATCTTAGGTTTCATTAGTGGCCAGCTTGAATGGGAACAACCGATTTTTAAATGTTTTTTACTTAATAGATAAGTTATACATGTGTTACTCTACACTTTGAAAAACGTTTTATTATTCAGAATGGGAGATCCTGGACGCCGTTACACAAAGCTTAGTGATTGATCGTATAATTGATTTTTACGATTGACTGCATTGATCACTATGTGCAATCAGTGGTTAAAATCAATCCTGCGATCAATTGCGAAGCTTTGTGTTACCATGCTGACGGGGCCCTGGTCAAAGCTTCAGGCCAATGGGAGCCACATGAAGAAGCTTCATTATTGTGATATATAATGTATGGAAGGAAATGTAACATAATACAACCGCTTTGGCAGCTATCATGGAAATCGATACATGTTTTAATAAGGAAATGTGATAATTATCCCTGCACAAATCGAAGCTTTCGGGAACTTCTGATTTAAGCTATGCTTTTATTATTCTCACATTTTCTTTTGCATATGAGGCCCGCGAGAACACTCGAGTCTCAGGTGAGTTTGAATGAGACTATCTACAGTTGAATTGATCCAAACATGAAATATCATTCGATATCAAAATTGGTTATACTTCGAAACAAATTTCATGAATTTGTTTTCAACTTGTATGAAAAAAAATACGAGAAAAGGTCTTTTTTGTCCTGTTCTTCCCCCAAGCAGGATAACTCATTAACATTAGTATACTACAGGGCTCGCGAAGCATTTTTTCCCCTTTTTCTTTTCTTTTCCTTCTTCTTCATGGGGTCGAGGAGGGACTGAACATGTGCATCCCCCACCCACCCCTCCCCTGATCCCTCTGCTTCGCGGCTCCTGTATTACGTTTCATATATCTTTTGAAACCTAATCCACCACTAATCCCCATATAATATAAGTAAACCATTTTAATCCAAAAAGAACTAAACTTATCCTAACCATTACCCCATGCAAAACCCTAAACCTATAAACTAAAATTGAACATGAAAGAAAATCAAGCCTTTAACATGCTAAAGTAAGACGAAATCGGTTCAACACAATGGGCGAGAGGTTTCTCATACATAACTATACGGGTCTACAACATTTAGTGACAGACAGTACACACGGTACATGTACAACAAATGAATGCGTGCTTTCATGTAAATATCATCAGCACTATATGGAACAGTGAACAAGCAGTTTTTGCAATGTTTGGCATTAAGACTTTGAAGGCTTCTCAACCCGTGCTAAATATATTTTGCAGTTGATTTTGCAGCTATACTACGCGCACAGACTGATGGAGCAGATTGAATTGCACCATTAAAGGATACCCAGGCACTTTAATCCACATCTAGGCACAGATGGCGTCTTATGGCACATACACACTACTGTCATGTAACCTCTTGGCATAGGCCTGGCAAACCATTCATCTACGGAGACTGTCTATTAATGGCAGTGAATAAGTGTCTATACAAACCTAGCGTGTTTACCTTTCTTTTTTTTTATCAAGAGAACCAATAAGTCAGTTGGCGCAAAAAGTAGCAGCTGTACAAGGATTGCCTGATAGTTCTGTGAATATCCTGCAGGTCATGGCAGTGGCACGTCCAAGGATCGATTCTTTGAAATATCGGCCTTCAAATTAACCGAATTCACCAAAATCGTCAACAGGTGATGATTCCCGACAACATCAAATATTTTCCTCTTTAACCCCCCCCCCCCCCCAGCAAGTAAAAGGGAGGAAAAATCCCTAGTTTCTGAGAGAGAGAGAGAGAGAGAGACAGAGGCAAAGAAACAGAGAGACAGAAAGAGAGAAAGAGAAAGAGAGATCCTTTCACATTTTTCACATTTTGCAATGTTAGGGATGCAGTGCCATCTCGGAGATCGCATTCAATACAATAGTCTGATGATGGATCCGTATTGATGTTCAATCTTTACAGCTTTTGCAGCTCGTACGTAAAACTTATGGTCAAATATATTTCATGCAAAAAAGCAACCAAATAAAGGGAAATGAGGGTTTTTTTCGTCCAACTTCACAATAATGGAATGAAATTGCATTTTCCTCCGAAACTGTCGCCATTTTATCACGAAGAAAGCTCCCAAGTCTCGAAAACATACCTTTTGTATTTTCTATTGCAATTAAAAGCAGTAGAATATTCTTAATAGCGTTACACAAACTCATGACTTTTTGACCATAAATCTCTCGTACAGACGCACCATGTCGTTTTTGTTAACACTCGTTGCTAACGCGTGCTTACCGACAACTGTTTCAACGTCGGCAGTTAGGAGATGCCTGTAAGCATCCCTAAAGAGGAAGCCGCCGTCGTGATTGAGTTCGACTCCGATCTTGTGAAAGCACATACCAACGAAGACGTCCTCCCAGGGAAACACTGGGATGGTGATAGCTACATTGAACGCGGCTTCGACCACGTCCGTCGACATAATATACCCGGCGCCTATGGTGTACGCAGGGAAATGGTCATCGGGATAGTATT
>CM057156.1:24316631-24334131 GCA_029962745.1 Echinometra lucunter
CCCATTTCGTGAACATCGCCATAATCACAGGGTGAATTCACGAGACGGACATGCTATCGCACGTACACAATTAGTACGGAGTTGAGTTTATACATTCTGTGTAAGTTGTCATGCTTGGCATATCCTCCTGTATTCAAATAATCTATGCAATTATGCAAATTGCTCAAAGTTGATGATTGGGAAACCAGCTAAAAATTTTCATAAACCACACAGGAACCTAAAAAAAAAACTTCAACGAAATAACTTTTCAAGGTTTGCAATTTGTCAAACCGACTATAATGTTCATAGTCGTAATAAGGCCACTGTAACCCAAATTCAAACTGATTCCTATTGATGTGCATGACCAATACAACTCATGTTTTCTTATTCAGTCATTAAATATGCTTCATAGAAATTTGAATAATTTTTAAACATTTTTTTTTCAAACTGCTAAGTTCCACCCTTAAATATCCTCTAGATCTCATTCCTGAAATGATCTTCTTCAATAATCAGTCACGTAAACTAACAGGTAACTTCCACAACTCAGCACATACTCACAATAGAATTTCATGTTTTCATACAATATCTCCGCATTGTTTTTTTTTTTTCTGGTGATGCTACAGCATGTCTGACATTGCAAGCCCTATATTTAGTCGGTTGGACAGTCCTATTTAGCTAACAGTGTAACCTAGAAAAGTTCTTTCCGTTGAAGTTTTTTCATTGATTTAGGTTCCTATGTTTTTGTGAACATTTTCAGCTTGGTTGCCCAAACAGCACCTTGAGCAATTTGCATAATTTGCATAAATCTGTATGTGCATAGGTTTTACAGCGCAAAGACAACTCACACAGAACGTTCAAACTGAACTACGTGCCAATTGTGTATGTGCGGTGATACGGAACTTTAATAGCGTTGTCAATCTTGTGATTTCAACCTTTGATGAAACGAAACAACCTTAATACACACAATCAGATATGGATGCACATCCAATCAGGGGTTTGTGGGACATGGAAATTATTTCAGTGTTATTTTTTACAATTAGAAATCACGTTTTGTACTAAGAATAATGTTGATATCAACTTGATATCTGTAAACAACTATGAGTGTATTTTTTTGCACCTATAGAATGAGAGTAGGCCTGCTCCCGGCCTGCTCCTAATGTGCGCAAGAAGGTTGGCAGCCTTCTTGTATTGTTTTAGTTCCTTTGAGTACTCTTCATGTAATGTTAGCAGTATGGATTAAATCAACGTTATTTGAACATCCTAACAAGAAAAATATGTTTCCAATTCAATTGCACATTTCAAAAAGATGTTTTTCCTTTTCCCTTTTTTATAGATGTGATACGATTGTTGCAGAATGATGTACATAAAATGTAAGACTTTGTATTTTGTTAAAATGCTATAGAGCCAAAATATTTTCAACATATATGTGATTCTGTGCGTGAACGCTACTTAATTCCGACTTGAATATGGCTGCAGTAAATTTTTTTTTTTTTAAAGATGAGCCTAAACGAAGAATATATATATACCGCTGTTAGTATCATTCTTAATGAATGTAGGCCTAAGACCAAGTTTTCAATCATTTAGATAACGAAGTTGACATTTCCTTGATTTTCAGTACTAAATCCTGACCTGTAATTGCAAAACTATGTTTAAACTCCATTCTACATCCCTACAAAACCCCTATTTTATGAAAGTATCAAACACATCAGTGTACCCCGTTTCGTTTCATCAAAGGTTGAATTCACAAGACTGACAACGCTATTGAAGTTCCGTATCACCGCACACACATAATTAGTACGTATTCAATTTACATATTCTGTGTAAGTTATCTTGGGTGGCATATCCTGTATCCATACAGAGTTATGCAAATTATGCAAATTGCTCAGGTTGCTGTTTGGGACACAAGCTGAAAATTTTCATGAACTACATAGGAACCTAAATCAATGAAAAACTTCAACGGAAATCTTTTCTAGGTTTGTATCCAGGTAGTAAGCTCTGCGAAAGCTACACAACCTATCTCTTGTTTGCTCACTAATGAGTGTCGTGATGATATCACTGCAGGAATGAGATCTGGAGCATTTTTTTTTTGGGGGGGGGAGGGGTGGAGCTTAGCAGGTTGAAAGAAAAATATTCAATTTTTTAAATATATGTGAAACCTATTTAGATCTTTGAATACAAAGATATGAGTTGTAAGCAATTCTGCACATCAAAAGGAATCAACTTGCAGTTTGGTTGTATTTTCGTTGTAGGGCCTTAGTCTGATGTATAGAAACGTGCAAAGGTGATGGCTGAAAAAATATGCCAACTTCATTCGCACAGGTTTAATTTGCATATTCCCTCTCATATTTTGAAAAACTGTTAAGTATACTCCCTCGTTTTAAATCTAATTGATTCAGTATTTAAGAATCAGTCCCAAAATGAAACCATTGCAACTGAATATACTCATTGCTTCCATTAATGCACATTTACAAGATTTATATCGAAAGTCGGTTTTTAAAGCAGTAAATTTATGAATCTATCATGTTATAGACTAAACATTTCAGATCTTTTAACTAATTGGCTCAGTCGGTAAAGCGTCTGCCTGTTATGTCGAACTAAGATCGTGGGTTCAAATCCACCCCGGGCTGATGGCTGAAGCATGCATGCGTTGTCCCTCCCCGGTTTCGTAGACGCAGGCTATGTTTCAGTGGAAAGCACTCCGTCCCTTGGATAGGACGTTAAGTGGAGGCCCCGTGTAGAGAAGAGTCACCACCATTGCACGTTAACCCTAATATACCCGGGGGCCATAATGACCCCCCTGTTGAATTTTTGACGGTACTCCGCAACGACTAGATATATCGATCTGAGATTCAATGACTTTTTCTCTGATCCTTCCCGCACGTTTTGATACCAAATTTATGTCGATCCTACCTATGGTGCCGGTGTCAGATTATTACGATTACGAACACAAGTCGTTAAAATTCCACTATTTCTGTATATGACCGTGTACAAACCTATGGGCAAAACCAGAAACTTTTCCAATTTATGTGAATACTGTCAGGAATAATTACTATCTCTAAAATAGTGAGAAACATCAAAACACACTCACATAATTATCATTATTATTTGTTAGTATTAGTATTATATTATATAATATTAGTATTATTAGTATTTATTAGTATAATTAATTCTCTCATTATTTCATTATCCATTATCGTTAAATTCTTTATCGCTATCATTATCATTCATTCCTGTTCATATTGTCATAAATAAGTTACATTACATTATTATTATTATCATTATCATTATTGTTATTATTATTATTATTATTATTATTTTATTTGTTATTATTATTATGTTGTTATTATTATTGTTGTTGTTATTATTATTATTATTATTATTATTATTATTATTATTATTATCATTATTATTACCAATAATAATCATAACTTATCATATCATAACCCATTCACTCCGTCTTTCATTCTGTCATTCAGCACACTCTTCCTTTTCATTCACCGTCAATCACCGTCATCCACCGTCATTCACCGTCATTCACGTGTGTGTGTGTACAATTTACGTCTGGGACAATTTACGTCTGGGACCGACCCCCAACGTCACCATCCGAAAGACTACGTAACTGAGACTCGAACCTGGGTCCAGTTTGTAGGAAAAGAGCTGCACACGGAGGTTACCGCTAAACGAACTCCTGCTCTCTCTCTCACACACACACCACACCACACAAAGACGCTTAAAAAATACGAAATACACAAGGAATTTGTAAAAGAATAGAATACATATCAAAAAATTGATAACCCATTTTTTTAGTAAATGAGTCGATGTGAATGTTATGAAAAACATTTCTACCAAAAATCATTGTTCCTAAAGTTTTATTCAATGAGATATAACCAAAACTATGATTTCTCGCAAAAATTAGCATAAATTAAAATTATATAAAATAAAACAACACTTTGATAAAGTCTATCCATATAGCCTTGTAGATTACATCATTCTCTATCCTCACGCCAATTTTCGTGCCGATCCAGAGATCCACGGCCGAGACTGTAGGGGGCATAATGCCCCCCCCCCCGGGATTAGACCAGAAATAGCCCGGGTCTTTTACACGTTAGGGTTAACATGGTTAAGAACCCACTGCACTATTCGAAGAAGAGTAGGGGGGGGGGAAACGATGTAGTGGTACACCTGCACATCCCAATAAGTTATATATCGGGAAGAGAGACCCGAGGGTCACGGTGATGAAGTTCACTAAATACTTGATAATAATGATAACATTATATCATTGTCAATTCTCACGGATTATCGTGCCAGAGTATAACCCTGGTAACTGCTTGTATGTATTATGTGCTTAATGCTTTAAAATGATAAGATTTTAAAAATCTAAGGTTTGATTGACATTTGAAATATCCATGTATTCATACAAAATATTTTCTCAACAACGGTGTATGAGAGGTACAACGATATTAAAATGTTACAACTCGATGGTTAATTATTCCTTTCTTCTCTTTTTGTCTCCCATATGAATTAGAACCTGCCTTTTGAAAGGGGATAAACCCCCAGTACGTCAGAAGGACAACTTCAACCGCATCTATTTGCTTGAAGACAAAAGACAACAAAAAAGAAAGAAAGCGATCGGGGACAGGGTAAGCGTACTGTTACGCAATATTTGATCCTCAATATCGACGCCATTATTTGCCATCATTTACCGATTGCACGCATGTGGACATAATTCGAACATTGCTGAAAAAGAAGGAGCAATAATTTATCACTTTTGCTCGATTTGTTTCCATCTCTGAACAGTGTGTTTATTCATCCACTTCCCAGGTGGCCCCAACAGCCTGAAAGTCTTGCCCTCTGGATATCTTGCCAGATCTGTACCCTCCCATCGACTAATGCCAGAAATGGTGGGAAAATATCCTATCACAACTTATCACACCATACTGTAATCAAAATGTGGACTGTAGAAAACTCTGATTATGAGATCAGATCAATTACATCTGATGGTAAATCATTAACCAAAGTGCATTTATATATTTTTTTCGCACTATTCTTTTTATTTCGTTTTTCCTGAGGATCCTCTGAGTTGCTGGACAGAATGCTTACAATGCGCTGTGGATTAAAACGTCTTGCGTACGCCCTTGCGGCAACAACTGTTTCCGTTATCGTTTTGTATCAGTCGTTCCAACATGTGCAAAGACCCACTTTATTGTACGTCCTCACCGTGAAAGAGCTCGACAACTCCTTGATCGTAGGAGCAGATAGAACATGTCTTACAGAATTGCTCCTGTTATATGAATTACATCAGGAACCATAGTTCTGATGGAAATTTATTTCCAAACGTCTCAGCTCAAACAAGGACCGCCAGTGAACTCTTCAGGTGATGTTTCAGAAGAATCAACTACTGCTAAAGTTATAACCGCCTCCCATTTCGAAGCCGGCAGAAAAAGCAGGTGAACATGAAGGTGAACGTGCTGCCTTTATTTACAGAGCCGATAGTCAACATCATTTTGGGCTACATCCACAATCCACAGAGGTTATGTTTGCACGAGAATGGCACCAAAATGAGATGTCTACCTCATATTCTTCGTTCCATCTGCGCCAGGTAATTTCGAGCTTCGTTGAAGCAATTCGCAGGTCGTAGTAAGAGGGACACATGGCCAGCCCTTGATGGCGCGAAGGTTGTGACAAGTGTTTTCTCCTTGGGTTCACAAGGGACCAGGGAATCCAAGACAGGATTGAGAACGAGTCTCGTGAATATGGCGACATTGTGCAAGAGGCCTTTCAAGATTCTTACCTGAACCTGACCCGGAAGACAATCATGGGACTAAAGTGGGTCACAAACCACTGCAGGCATGCGCAATTCGCTATGAAAATCGACGATGATACTACCGTCATCCAACGGCGTATTCTCCACATCCTCGAGAAAGCACCTCGCAACAATTACGTCATTGGATATGTATTCAAAACCCCAATCGTCGATCGTAATAAGAGGAGTAAATTCTACATGCCCAAGGAATACTATCCCGATGACCATTTCCCTGCGTACACCCATAGGCGCCGGGTATATTATGTCGACGGACGTGGTCGAAGCCGCGTTCAATGTAGCTATCACCATCCCAGTGTTTCCCTGGGAGGACGTCTTCGTTGGTATGTGCTTTCACAAGATCGGAGTCGAACTCAATCACGACGGCGGCTTCCTCTTTAGGGATGCTTACAGGAATCTCCTAACTGGCGACGTTGAAACAGTTGTCGGTAAGCACGCGTTAGCAACAAGTGTTAACAAAAACGACATGGTGCGTCTGTACGAGAGATTTATGGTCAAAAAGTCATGAGTTTGCGTAACGCTATTAAGAATATTCTACTGCTTTTAATTGCAATAGAAAATACAAAATGGTATGTTTTCGAGACTTGGGAGCTTTCTTCGTGATAAAATGGCGACAGTTTCGGAGGAAAATGCAATTTCATTCCATTATTGTGAAGTTGGACGAAAAAACCCTCATTTCCCTTTATTTGGTTGCTTTTTTGCATGAAATACATTTGACCGGATCCATCATCAGACTATTGTATTGAACGCGATCTCCGAGCTGGCACTGCATACCAAACATTGCCAAATGTGAAAAATGTGAAAGGACCTCTCTTTCTCTTTCTCTCTTTCTGTCTCTCTGTTTCTCTACCTCTGTCTCTCTCTTTCTCTCTCTCTGTCTCTCTCTTTCTCTCTCTCTCTCTCTCTCTCTCTCTCTCTCTCTCTCTCTCTCTCTCTCTCAGAATCTAGGGGTTTTTCCTCCCTTTTACTTGCTGGGGGGGGGGGGTTTAAAGAGGAAAATATTTGATGTTGTCGGGAATCATCACCTGCTGACGATTTTGGTGAATTCGGTAAATTTGAAGGCCGCTATTTCAAAGAACCGATCCTTGGACGTGCCACTGCCATGACCTGCAGGATATTCACAGAACTATCAGGCAATCCTTGTACGGCTGCGACTTTTTGCGCCAACTGACTTATTGGTTCTCTTGAGAAAAAAGAAAGGTAAACACGCTAGGTTTGTATAGACACTTATTCACTGCCATTAATAGACAGTCTCCGTAGATGAATGGTTTGCCAGGCCTATGCCAAGAGGTTACATGACAGTAGTGTGTATGTGCCATAAGACGCCATCTGTGCCTAGATGTGGATTAAAGTGCCTGGGTATCCTTTAGTGGTGCAATTGAATCTGCCTCATCAGTCTGTGCGCGTAGTATAGCTGCAAAATCAACTGCAAAATATATTTAGCATGGGTTGAGAAGCCTTCAAAGTTTCAATATCAAACATTGCAAAAACTGCTTGTTCACTATTCCATGTAGTGCTGATGATATTTACAGGAAAGCACACATTTATTTGTTATACATGTACTGTCTTTCACTAAATGTTGTGGACCCATATAGTTATGTATGAGAACCTCTCGCCCATTGTGTCAAAGTTGAACCGATTTGGTCTAACTTTAACATGTTAAAGATCTGATTTTCTTTCATGTTCAATTTTGGTTTAGATTTTATTTTCTTTCATGTTCAATTTTGGTTTATAGGTTTAGGGTTTTGCATGGGGTAATGGTTAGGATAAGTTTAGTTCTTTTTGGATTAAAATGGTTTACTTATATTATATGGGGATTAGTGGTGGATTAGGTTTCAAAAGATATATGAAACGTAATACGGGAGCCGCGAAGCAGAGGGATCAGGGGAGGGGGTGGGTGGGGGATGCACATGTTCAGTCCCTCCTCGACCCCATGAAGAAGAACGAAGAGAGAAGAAAAAGGGGAAAAAAATGCTTCGCGAACCCTGTAGTATACTAATGTTAATGAGTTATCCTGCTTGGGGAAGAATAGGACAAAAAGACCTTTTCTCGTAATTTTTTTGAAAACAAATTCATGAAATTTGTTTCGAAGTATAACCAATTGTGATATCGAATGATATTTCATGTTTGGATCAATTTAACTGTAGATAGTCTCATTCAAACTCACTTGAGACTCGAGTGTTCTCGCGGGCCTCATAATTATGCAAAAGGAAATGTGAGAATAATAAAAGCAAAGCTTTAATCAGAAGTTCCCCAGAGCTTCGATTTGTGCAGGGATAATTATCACATTTCCTTATTAAAACATGTATCGATTTCCATGATAGCTGCCAGAGCGGTTGTATTATGTTACATTTCCTTCCATACATGATATATCACAGTAATGAAGCTTCTTCATGTGGCTCCCATTGACCTGAAGCTTTGACCAGGGCCCCGTCAGCATGGTAACACAAAGCTTCGCAAGTGATCGCAGGATTGATTTTAACCACTGATTGCACATAGTGATCAGTGCAGTCAATCGTAAAAATCAATCATACGATCAATCGCTAAGCTTTGTGTAACGGGGCCCAGGATCTCCCATTCTGAATAATAAAACGTTTTTTCAAAGTGTAGAGTAACACATGTATAACTTATCTATTAAGTAAAAAACATTTAAAAATCGGTTGTTCCCATTCAAGCTGGCTACTGATGAAACCTAAGATTAAGAGCATCAGCTGTAGTAATGCAGCATATTGCAAAGTCTTTGTTGTGGCAATACAACCAAAAATCTCGAAACAGTCGGAGAATGATCTGAAACAATTCTGTGTTTGCATGGATGTTTTACTCACCTGACCAAACGTTTCGACAAATTCCTTCATTCTGTCATTTTGAAACTACTTTCCAGGTTTTTATGGAATAAAATAAACGTTACTGTGCGACTAGATATCGTTAGTAGTTTTACCTCTCGATGTGGTGATAACTGGATAAATTTAAGGCACGTGTACTGCACCTGTACTTTTACTCTCTAGTTTTGCAGGAAAGGTGTAGGTCCAAGTATTTCCAGTCCCAATCATTGCAAATGCGTCGTCTGCATTCAGGGGACTGCACTTAGAGGTTACTCGTCACTACTGCATACTGTTGTTTTTTTCTGCTGACCCCATTTTTCCGACCTTTTTTTTTTCCAATATTATTGTTTGTACGTCTTCAAAATTGTCACTGTATCGTATTCTCTTGAATATCTAGCCGATTGGACCCTCTTTATTCTTGAAGAACTTTTGCATTTTTTTTTTTATTTTTAGCTCGTCAGCAGCTAGACCCCCCCCCCCCCTCTTTTTTACAGTGCAGATGCCATGAGTATTTGGCTCATATCGTCATATTTTCCCTTTTTTCCAAAATATTTCCCCATATATTAGCTTTGGAAATCGGAAATACATTTAGACTCGGTGGAAATAATCAGAATTTCATATTGTTTTTTTAACATGGTAGAATGTTTTGATGGCTATATACACCTCAATCGTAATTGTTGATTGGGATTCCACATTCATATGGACTTAATATTATGTTATGTCGTGGATTTATGACGGTTTTTTATATTTTTTTTTCCCAATCATTTGTTAAATCAGTCACTGCACCTGTAAGTCAGAGAGTGGGGGTTAGAGAAGGAGAAAGGGGAGAGAGAGAGAGAGGTCAGAGAAAGAGAGAGAAAGAGAGGGCAAAGAAAGAAAGAGAGCGAGAGAGAGAGAGAGAGAGAGAGAGAGAGAGAGAAAGATGGGGGTGCGTATGGAAGAAGCGAGAGATGGCGGAAAGAGGAAGACAGGAGGCGAGTAACAGAGACCGGAAGAGAGAGGGCAGAAGCAAAGGGTTTCATTGCCGTGAAGTACTATCATAATAGCTTTAACTAATAATTAATGACAACAAGAAGAGACTAACTCTCCATATCAAATTGTTATAAACATAAATAGCGACCATTCACTATATTTATCCATAAATCGCCATGATTGATTCGCTTTCGCTCCCTTTTTTCAAAACGCCACAGTTCGCACTTTAAAATAAAAACAAAATACAAATATACAAATGAAAATTTTGACATTACTGAAGCTACTGCAGTCCCATTTATTATCCAAATTAACATCAATGAAAAAATCTAAGAAAACAGATTAATCGGTATACAGCTTATTTTTACTAGCAGTACGATGATGAAAACAGTTGATGATAAGCACTCATATCCCAGCGCCCCTCCCCCTCTGAAACCGAGGACCTCTCTATTTTATTACCACTTCTTGTGTGTGTGCTTGTCAGAAAATTTTGGAGGTAAAATATGAACCTGAAAATGTCGAGGACCCTTTTTATGCAAAAAATTTAATTCTGTGTATTGTTTTTATGAAACGTATTCAAAGTTGTAGAACATGATCAACATAACGCTTTTCATCATCGTCATAATTAATGCAAAAAGAATATAAATCTTTAAAAGCTAAAAAGCAAAATATGTCTTCAAATACTTTTTGTAAATATATTTAGGTCTAAAATGACACTTTGCCACGACACAAAACACTCTGTGTAACAATGAATTAGTTTGTTATAATTATGCTCCGAAACGTCACCGATTAGACTTTGAATTGGCAACACAATATATACACAAATCTAATAATATAGAATTTTATGTAGATGAAGTCTCCCAGAGAAAAAGAGAGAGAGAGAGAGAAAAAAAAAGGAGAAAGAAATTTATTAGCCTACATACTAACAAAAGCAAATACCACTATGAGACGAACTGACACACAGCTTTAATAGCTTTACCAGCAGTACGATGATGAAACACATTTCATCATTAGCTTTGAGACGAAGTCTCAATGAATCACACTTAGATAAATACCACTCCTATTCAGTGTTATGCATTTGAGCTTATATTAAAAAACGATGTAACTTACATTACAGAACTTTGTTTCGGAAGGAAATTAATTAATGTTTATGAATTCCATGTTTTTATCTAAAATACAATCGAACATATAAAACAAAATCAACACGAATTTTTTCCCCATCATCAGCATGATTAACACGGAATTAAATTCACCTTAGAAAAAGCTATGAAATGAAACACAAATATTATCTGACATGAATGCATTGTTCCATGAAAGCAGATATATTTGAGTAAAAAACAATTGTTCTTTTAAATCCACATCAACATTTGGAAACTAGTTGTCTTTGGACTTTATTTTCGTTTCGTAATACGCAAGGTTTTGCCGTAAAAAACAGAGGAAACAGAAGTGACTGCTTAGAGGAAACAAAAGAAAATCACAAATAGTCTATATACAAAGCTACATTTCACGACCTCGTGACTAATTGTTGAAAATGCTGCTTACAGATTTCTCCAATAAACACGATTATAATGCGACATATCAAAGCGTAACGTCTTCTCGGGGGGTGGGGGGGAACAGGGTTGTAGTGCTCAAACGCCAACTTTTCCAAATAACCCTCCTGTGATATGAACTGTCCCCTTTCAAGTAAAAGTAATCAGCTTCACACTCCCCCCTCCATATCCTTTGTGTATCATAGACATAATTAATTTGTCTGTGATCAGTAGGTTCATGGTACCGGTGAATATTAAAAACCCCTGTACGACGAGCAAACAATTAGAGAAAACTTCTTAAAAACAAAATCTGTACATCGAAAATGAAATGAAAATTCTAATACATGCATGTAATAGAGATATAGATAATACAAATCGATGCACTGAAACAAACTGTCAGCAAAGATATAATTTTTAAACACCTGCGTTGCTTGCGCGTAGATAATTGTACCTATCTAAAAACAACTTGTCAATTGCAAACTGACAAGGATAGTAGAATATTCTACTACTGATTGTGCTACCCTGTTAAAAAATACGAAATAAATACAGGAATAAGACGATAATGCATTATGATTCACACGACAGTCAATTTCCTACTGTATCATGCAAAAGCCAGAGGTGCAGCGTAGATTCAGCCTTTTTAAGGGGGGAGGGGGGGGGGGGGTGGAGTACAAATCTTACTGGGTCATTGGCTAAAAGTACAATAACAAGTAGGGCGAGTGCATGCAGATAACCTTCCTTATATTGCTTCCCCTCTCTCTTCCTTTCCTTGCCCTCCTTTTCTTTTTATCCTGTTTATTGTTTGATGCCTCTTAAGTGGAAGGGTGATAGCAGCTACGGGACTGCCCAACTGTCCAAGGAGAATGATATAATAATTACATGAATTACGTCAAGTCGTGATTCTACATCAAGTTTTTCCTCTTTTTACATTAGCTTTTCCACTAGAGGGTTTGTGATGCCTCACCCCTATTTTGAAAAAAAGCCACCCCCCCAAAAAAAAAAAAAAAAAATTCCACCGCTCCCCCCCCCCCCCCCGTGATTGTAAATATAACATTTCCTTATCTTACAATCTGTTATCTACACCAACATAAACCACACTATGCAGCGCAACTTAACACACTTTTTACACATTGCATACTAATATCTAATACAGAGGATTCATCAGGGCTCCGTCTTACCACAAGATTGATTCAAATCGCTTGACACTGACAAATGAATGAATCTATGAATTTGCTTTGCTGATAGGCCTTTTGATCAATCTCGAACCTTCCCAACTCTTTATGAGACAGGGCCCAGATTTCCATGATAATTTGCACACATAGCATCAAGTTTTCATTGTATTTACAAATACAGGAGTTATTCCAGGCATGCATATGTGCCTTTACATTCCATAAAGCCATTTGATTTGATTTGATTTGATTTGATTTGATTTGATTTCTTATTCAGATGCCGCATTTGACAAAAAATTACAATATGTACTTACAATGCAAAAGGCATAAACTACATGAATACGATCGACAGAGAAAGGTTACAAATTGATATGTAGAGAGATCTACTAAAAGCCTCGTTTGCGTGATGTAGATCCCCTAATTGATAAATGATACAATAAATAGGTTTGCTTTTAAAAATAGTTTAATCAATGAAAGTAATTAATTGAAAGGGAAAACTATTAAACAAAACATATATTATGACCCATATATACAGCTATCCTTAAACATTACATAATAACATTAATCCATGAGATTTCGAATGGAAATTTAATCAATACAATAGACATAGATACAACAAATGAAAAAAAAATGAAGCAGAATGAACTATTTACATCAGTATATGATATAAATTCCAAACATGACGTAAGAAGACAGATCGAGTGCTCTTTTAACCAAGGCATGGAGTCTACCGTGACCTTTTTTAATTCAGTTAATCAGATTTCCCTTCTCAAACTGACTCCAATTATTTTCTTTTTTTTCATTCCTGCATGGTCTGCAAAATAGAAATGTTTACCATTGTGAGGGAAACTTGCGTAATTCAACAGAAAAACTGCCAATTTGCACGTGAATATAGTCGTTTTTATTTTACACTGCATTGCCAATTTGCAGAGTGATCATCAATTCAAATTAAACATAAACTCTGCAACATGCTGCATTAGACAACGACTCAAAATTTTCTGTGATTTGAGCTCTTTCTTATGTTATTCCTCGTGTTCTTGATCAAAAGATAATACAAATTGTTACTCGAAAAGTCACTACGCTATACGCTATAGTTTTTGTTGAAAATAGAGAAAGAAAAATCTTATGAAGAGTAGCATATGTATTGTTTTGTGTAAAATTGTATTGATTCAAAGTTTTGTGACTGTTGGCATTTAAGGTTTTAATCTGGATCATGCTTCAGACGAAAAATATAATATCGATAAGTCTACGTAGTCATGGTAGTGGGATAAGGACATAGAAAATGTAGACAGAAATGAAAATCACGAACAGACGAATAACAATTTGTGAAAGCACAAGCTTTTCAACAATTCTCTTTTCCAACCATTCTTTGACATCTTTGATGCCAAATCTATGCCACTAAACAGAAATTATTAGAATTGTCAGTATTGTTCTGTATATTCTGGAACTGGAATATTTAGATTGTGAGAACGGCGGCAAATCAAGTAGTTGCAGTCTGCCATTACTCCCCACCCCCTCCCCCTCTTAAGATTATAATGAAAATTCGTCTCATGATCTTACAATCACATGCATGCGCTGCACAAATAGCTTAACATATATCTGAGTCTACATGCATAACAGTTTGAACTAAACATTTCAGCCTTCCCATGTCATATTTCGAGTATGAGAAAACAAGAAGAGTAATGTCCAGGGGACATTTGTGCTATGATATTCTTCCAGACTGACATAAAAGGAATGAGAAAGCTCACACAATTGTTTTCACCTTTAACAGTCTGAACTCGACCTTGAGGAGGCGAGTTGGCTTAGTCGGTAAAGCATCTGCCTGTCGAAGATCCTAGGTTCGAGTCTATATCCCGGGCAGATGACTGAAGCCTGCTGCGATGTGTGTTAACGTGCCCCCCCCCCCCCCCCCCGTTTCATAGATGCATATGTTTCAGTGGAAAAAAACTCCGTCCCTCGGATAGGACGTTAAATGGACGCCCCGTATAGAGGAGAGTCACGACCTTTGCACGTTAAGAACCCACTGCACTATTCGAAGAAGAGTAGTGGGAATACCGTGTATGTGGTACACCTGCACATCCCAATAAGTTATATCTGGAGGACAGACCCAAGGGTCACAGTGATTAAGTTCGCTTCCCCCCTCCCACGCCCAGGTGACGCCAAATACTTAATAATGATAATAATAAACCAGTTTGTTATTATCATTATTAACTGGTTTATTATTCAATAAACCAGTGGGGATTAATTTTAGAACTTGGTCTTGAAGTGTAAGCTACCTGCAAAAGCCAATGCTATCGCCACTCAATGTTTATTGTTTCTAGACAAAGAACCACGACAAAACCAAACAAATAATGATCACACCTGGAACATATCGAAGACGAAAACATGATGAGGGAGTATGGGGAATAGTTTGGTAGGGAGGACTACTACCACCACCATCTAGATTGACATCTTCGGCAGAAGTAGCCATGCCATCTTGGTCATGAGTACTATTTGGGGTGGTTGGCATGGTTGGGGACCAAATAAAATCATGGCAACTTTCATGGTTAGCAGAAATGCTGATCAAAGGGTCAACTGGAGCCTTGCGGCAGCATCGTATGAGTTCGCCAGAGTTTTTCATCCTGAATTCTGTCTCACCATTTCCTATACCCTGCACGCGGTAAGGTTTACAGTAGGAAATTCCCTGGAAGCAAAATATTGCTGTTTCAGAAGGGATTTCTGCATCACTGCAGTGGACAATAATGTGCGAACTGTCATCAAGAGCGTAACACTGGGCTGGAGTTAGTAACTTTAGCTGAATACGCTCTGAAACCCCATTTGAAGTACCATCTTCTTGAAAAAATATATGTGTAAAGATGAATACATCCTCATCTTCCTTTTGGACATCTGTTATAGCTATTTTTATGCCTTTATCGTCTTTTGACACATTAAACCTCCCGATCTGACTTGCATCCTTGAAACCATCGTGTTCAAAAATGGTATCAGAATAGAAAGGCTTCTGCATAGACTGCATTCGTACATGCAGTATCCATGGAGATTCTGCATCAGAACTTTCGAAAGGGAAGTAAATACTGGCATTATCCCCCTCTTTATACCACACACAGTTCATATTGCCCATTACAGATGTGACAGAAGGACCGAAACACAAACTTGAAATAATTAAGAACAAAAACGGAGAGGAAATGATAACCTGCACCCCTGAATAACCTGTTTTGATGAGAATTTTATTTTTCTTAGGCCCATCTGGTATCGGGCTTCCTTCTGCCTGTTGGCTATTGCAGATCAGCTCGGAGTCTGGTAATGAATACACCCTTTGGCCTCCATCCTGTGATGAATTTAAATTCAGGTAATTTTAAATTTGAGCATGATTCATATAAGTCAGTTGGGGTCGATAATTCGAAAGCGACATGGGCGTCACGGCGTGACGGACGTAGAGCAGGTACCAATACTATAATTTTTTCATCATTCTCATCGTTAATATCATTATTGTGATGATGATGATGATGATGATGATGATGATGATAATGATGATAATTATTATTATAATTATGGTTATCATCGTTATCATTATCATTATTATGATGATTATTATTACTATTACAGGTTTTATTGTTATTACCATTACTATTATCGTTATTGGTATTATAATTATCATCGTCATCATCATCATCATCATCATCACTATCATTTTTATTTTTGTTTCGGTATGTAAATTCATGTAGGATTTATTCCTGGTTGCAAGTAATAGCAGGTTCCAATAGCAGGTTCCACTAATGGTTCCATTTTCAGTGTAGACTTGTCGACATTTCAATATTTAAAAAAGATCAAATGAGCCACTTCAAGATCGCAATTGTAGAAGCAATAGTGGACATGGTGGAAATCTATCCAAAAAAAGAAAAGAAAAGAAAAGAAAATCAACCAAATTCTCAAGAAACATTTAGGACGTGTTTACTCACATTTTTGTCTGTGATATTAAGCTTTCCCTCTTCTTGGGGGCATTTCCTGTCAATGTCCTTCTGGCTTGTACGCTCCGGAGGCCTAACGGATCCAGGATTTGAAGCATCGCTGTTACATGATGTCACGTGATTGATGTCTTTGTTCTCCGTTTGAGGTTTTCCATCAACCCTTCCTTGGGCTCCTGTGGCACTTTTGTATCTCTTCGCACCGAGGTGCGAATCAGGTTCTAGAATCACTGGGCGTCGATTGTCCTTTGATTTAATGGAAATTTCATCATTCTCATCGTTAATATTATTATTGTGATGATGAAGATGATGATGATGATGATGATGATAATGATGATTATTATTATGATTATGGTTATCATCGTTATCATTATCATTATTATGATGATTATTATTACTATTACAGGTTTTACTGTTATTATCATTACTATTAGCGTTTTTGGTATTATAATTATCATCATCATCATTACTATCAATTCTATTTTTATTGTTTCGGTATGTAAATTCATATAGGATTTATTCCTGGTTGCACGTAATAGTAGGTCACGTAATGTGCTCAGTCTTATAAATGAAAATGCAGAAAGGACAGTTATCGTCATGATCCTGTTTAACATAAATGACATAAATTTATAAATTGAATATTATCCTTCAGTACTAATGGTTCCATTTTCAGTGTAGACTTGTAGACATTTCAATATTTGAAAAAGATCAAATGAGCCACTTTAAGATCGCAATTGTAGAAGCAATAGTGGACATGGTGGAAATCTTTCCAAAAAAAAAAAGAAAAGAAAAGAAAATCAACCAACTTCTCAAGAAACATTTAGGACGTGTTTCCTCACATTTTTGTCTGTGATATTAAGCTTTCCCTCTTCTTGAGGGCATTTCCTGTCAATGTCCTTCTGGCTTGTACGCTCCGGAGGCCTAACGGATCCAGGATTTGAAGCATCGCTGTTACATGATGTCACGCGATTGATGTCTTTGTTCTCCGTTTGAGGTTTTCCCTCAACCCTTCCTTGGGCTCCTGTGACACTTTTGTATCTCTTCGCACCGAGGTTCGGATCAGGTTCTAGAATCACTGGTCGTCGATTGTCCTTTGATGTAATGGAAATGTTTAATATATATAAATTACAAAGCAAACAAATTCATTTGATATTAAATTGAGATAGTAGTTGCCTACATTTTCTAAGGTTGTTCCGAACTAGAATAACTTTGAAATTTCCAAAAACAATCAAATAATGAGTTACTTACC
>CM057156.1:24339131-24352597 GCA_029962745.1 Echinometra lucunter
TTCACACTTCAGATTTGCATATGCGAATTTTTTTTATTTTATTAATAATGGTTGCTCAATGAAGTGCCGATCTTCCATTATAGTTCAATTGCTTATTTGAAAAAAGAAGAAGATAAAATGATTGATTTCTTTACAAAAAAAAAGGAAATCTGAATTTTGGATGAATCTGATCGCCCATGAATGCTTCTTTTCGTTTTTTTCGTTTTGTTTTGTTAGGTTCGTTCGTTTGTTTGTTTCCTAAACAATATTTCAGATTGTCCGGCCATTAATCAAAAGCCCCAAGAGGTAATGGGGAAGACTATAGCCATCGTAGACATGATAGAATACATAGCAAGTGTGCTCACATTTAGGTTTGTCTTATCGTCTTCGTCTTCCTCTTCCTCACGATGTTCAGTGTTAGCGTCCTCCTGGTTTGTGAAGCACTGCAGTGATTCTCGGTCTGAAACACCACTGTCAAGCTCAGACATGTGGCAAAAGCCTTCGGTCTCTGTCACATTCTCCTTCTGAATAACACCATAGTCACTGGAAGCATCATCAACGTCCTTCCCATCAACACCTCGACTGCGAGCGGGATCCTCTGACTTGATATTGTTCTGGAATGGGCGGCGAATGGTTATAGAGTTGAATTTTTATTCAAATTTGCATATTATGAGAAAAATAATTAATGTTACTTGTTTGATGAACGGCCGATCTTCAATTAATTTACAACTGCATATTTGAAAAAAAAAATCCAAAAAGATTCCAAATGGACCGACCTATGGCCATTCATGGTTTGTGTTTGATCTGTTGTCTGGTGGGCAATTCCATGGAAATTTTTCACTCCCTAAAAATCATAAAATTGACAATATCGGCAGAAGTATTTGTGCTGCATGCCATGACGAATTAGGCATCAAACCAAACAGCTTAACAAGCTCTTTCATTTGACATGTTTGATTTGTATATAGGATTGAAGTACATTTAGTAATGATTTTCTTATAAAAACTTCACTTATATAGCTAAATTTTCAACATTATTATGGTCACTGAATTCTGTCTGTCTTTAGGTCTCATTATTTCGCACAACAAGCATTCCAAATTTTATATTTTGTTTGAAAATTGTGATTAATAGAAGAAGTATTACTGATATGAGGTTGACATGAGAGGCTGAATTGTTTTAAAGCAATGTGATAGAGGTCTAAAAACGAATATAAGTGTAATGTCCGTTGCGTTACCTTTTTTAGCTCCAAGAATCTTAGAATGGTTTTGCATCAAAATCGAGCCCACAATAGTTGATTATCAAGGCGATATAAACTACCCTATTTATGACATAAAGGACAGATTTACTAACATTTGTGTCTGTCCGTGTCTTGTTGTCTTCCACTCCTTTACGGTGTTCATTTTCGCCATCCTTCTGGTCCATAAAGCCCTGTTGTGATCCCAGATCCGAAAAACCGCTGTCACACTTAGACATGTGACAGAAATTTTCCTTGTCCATGTTCTCTGTGACATCCTGCTTTTGTGTATCATCATGGTCTCTGGACGAACTGCCCACGTTCTTCCCATTAATAACTGGGCTATGATGGAGATCCTCTGACTTGGTATTGTCCTGGTAAAGGTGGAGAATGTTTAGATTTTTTTTTTAAAGATTCAAATTTGCATATGAGAAAAAAAAAAGATTAATGATGTTTGCTTAATGAAGTGCCGATCTTCCATTATTGTACAATTGCTTATTTGAAAAAAAAAGAAGATAAATTGAATATATTCAGTTCAGGCGTGTTTATTTCTCATGTAACGTAAATACATATCAAACAAACAAACAGAAATTACAATATAAGAAAATAATGATATACAAAAATTGAAGCAAGTTGGCAATAGATACATAGATACATATACAAAACCTATAGCATGATTATACAGCAAATAGAAAACATGAGAAATGAGGAACTAAAAAAAAGCAAAGCTTGTAAAACATTAGTTCCTCGGTGATCAAATACAATTATCAAGTTATAAAGTCAAAATAAATTTGTATATACCAAATTATGGAGGATTATACGTTGCCTTGTAGAAAAAATGAAAAAAAAACCCCATAAAATTAGAGAAAAAGAAGGCTATAAGAAGAAGAGAAAGATAAATGTGAAAGAAGGAAGAGAGAAGGAACATAAAAGGAAGAAAGGAGAAGAAAAAAGACATAGATGTGAATAGAGGGTTCCACGTGTCAGACATTTCAAGCTAAATAGAGGGAGAGAAAAAAAGAATTAGATGTACGACTGTAAAATTAATTGTTTTAATTGTTTTTTGAAGGGGGAGAGCCTGGGAATCAATTTGAGAGATGGTTGAATTTCATTCCAGTACTTAGGTCCAGTGAAGATTACAGTTTTTTTGGGCAAGGGATGTCCGTAAGAACGGAGAATGATACTGATTAGATTGTCGTGTGGGATATGAGTGAATTTCACAATTCCTTGTGAAAATAGCAATAAGAGGGGAGGGCAGCGCGTTTTGTGATAACTGAAACATGAAAATTCATAAGTGCCAATTATATAGATCTTCTATTTTTAATATTTTATTATTGAAAAATAGGATGTCGGTGTGAGAACGAAAGTGAACATTATGAATTATTCTCAGGATTCGTTTTTGTAAAATAAGTATTCTATTACTAAAAATCTTGGAGGAGTTGCCCCACGCTAAGATTCCATATGTTAGATAGGGATAAATAAGTGTCGTATAAAGCGATAATAAAATTTGAAAGGGAAACATATGCTTTAATTTGTTAATAACGCCAATATTTCTTGATACTAATCTGCACAAGTAGTCAATATGAAATTTCCAGGAGAGTTTGTCATCAATAAAGATCCCAAGAAACTTAGTACATTGGACCCGTTGAAGATCTTTTCCATTAATATGTACAGGGCCTGGGAGAGAGTCAGTAGAACTACTGAATATCATGTAATGTGTTTTGTTAATATTTAAGGATAATTTGTTTGCTCTTATCCAGTCTTGTACATAAACTAATTCGGAATTGATTTTATTCAGGAGAATTTGTGGATCACGTTCGGAGAGGAAAATTTTAGAGTCATCAGCGAATAATATGAATGATAAGATATTAGAAGATTTTCTGAAATCATTGAGGTATAAAATAAAAAGGAGCGGACCCAAAAGGGAACCCTGCGGAACACCGCATCTAGTTGTTTTAGTTGAAGATGTTGTGTTGTTTATATATGTAAATTGCTTTCTTTCGGTCAGGTAGCTCCTGAACCACTCCAAGGCCCTCCCTCTAATTCCATAGTATGAAAGTTTATACAACAAAATTTCGTGATCTATAGTGTCGAAGGCCTTGGAGAAGTCCAGGAACAAACCTATTGTATGCGAATGGTTATCAATGGCACGAATTATTTGATCAATAAGAATTATCATAGCATGGTCTGTAGCATGTTTTTTGCGAAAACCAAATTGATTATCTGATAGTATTTTACAACTAGATAAAAATTTAATCAGACGAGAATAAACAAGTTTTTCTAAAATTTTCGAAAATGAAGTTAACAAGGAAATCGGTCTGTAATTTCCTCGATCGAGTGGGTCACCTTTTTTAAAAATTGGAATTACTTTTGCTATTTTAATTTGAAGAGGGACTGTTCCGGTAAGTAATGATAGATTGAATATATGTGTAAGTGGGACAATAATTTCAGTCATAATATGTTTCAAGAGAGAATTAGTAATGCCACCATATCCAGCAGCTTTTTTATCCTTTAAGTTGTTAGTAATATCAATAATTTCTTCTGGCTGTATAGGTGTTAGAAATAAAGATTGTATATTAGGTTGGTCTAGACTTGAGTAAAAGGGTCGATTTGATGGGGGTATGTTTTGGGCAAGGTTGAGTCCGATATTAACAAAAAATCATTGATGCTTTCGGCAATTTCATCTGGGTTTTGCAAACAAACATCATTAACCTTGATTTCAGAAATATAAGTTCTAGTTTTTCCGGTTTAGTGCATTATTAATCAATTTCCATGTATGTTTGCTGTTATTTTTGTGTTGTTCAAATTGTTTGAAAAAATACTCCTTTTTGGCATTACGCAAGACAGAAGTCAAAGTATTCTTGAAACACTTGTATTTTCTTTCACGTGTCTCTGTAGGTTTAGATTTATATCTGTAAAATAAGCGATTTTTCCTATTTATTGAGCGTAAAAGTGATTGGGAAATCCAAGGGTAGCGCGGGATCTTTTTATAATCAGACTTTCGATTAGAACTTTTCAAAGGAATATCTCTATCAAAGCACTTTGTGAAGTGATCAAGGAATAAATCAAAAGCCACGTTGGCATCATTATTATTAAGGACACCTTGCCAATCAACTGTTCCTAAACTATGTTTTAGTTTGTCCATGTTTGACTTATTCATTTTACGATAAGTACTAATAGAATTATTCTTTGGTTTGGAAGATGCAATTATAGGTAGGAACGTATAAATTGGAAAATGGTCACTTAAGTCTGAGATGATGATGCCAGAATTAGCGAACTCCGGAGAATTGGAAAAAATGTTGTCAATAAGTGAGGCAGACGAATTTGTTATTCTGGTTGGCTTATTGATCAGAGGTATAAATGACTGGGACAACATAATATCAAGAAATTCCTGACAGAAGACATCCAGTTCTGAGCGCAAAAGATTAATATTAAAATCGCCCATTAGGAAGCAATGTTTGGAGTTAAGATGATTTGATGAAACTATTGACTGTACAGCTGCAATAAAATCTACATGATTAGAATGTGGAGGTCGATATACGACTCCAACAATTATATTTCTACTGTTGGGTACATGTATTTCAATGAGAATAGTTTCAACAGCTTGTGACATAAAACACAATTCATGTAATAATCTATACCTTAGTTTTGACGAAATATATAAAGCTACACCACCGCCACGCTTTTCAGCTCTAGAATTTGTTTCAAGAGTAAAACCATCAAGAGAATAAGAAGAAACGGACTCGTCTCGTAACCATGTCTCAGACAATCCCATTACTGAGCACTGAAATTTCAGAGTGCTGACAATATATTTGAAATATTCGAAGTTTCTGTTTAAGCTTCTTATGTTGAAATGTAGTAATGAAAAGTTTTTTCGAAATGAGGCGAAATCGTATTAAACTGGGAATCAGTAATATATTCAGATGTTTAGAACTTAGAGGCAGTATCATTGTCATCAATATGATATTTAAATTCAGGAGTATTTGCCGTAAGTTTGGAAGCAAAATCTGCTTCACGAAGGTTATCATTATTGGAATTAACGACATCGATGTCAGAAAAATTAAATGAAGAGAAAATCAATTCATCATCCTGTAAGGAGTAAAAAGGAAACATATTCATGGCAGCCATGTCGTCTTCATAGGATCATCGTCTTCATAGGATCATCAAGCACGTTCCCTAAAATGAAAATCTCATTAGAAGCATCTTTTGGAATCAGTTGAAAATGTGAGACACGTGGAAGGAAGAAAGAGTCGAAATAATAGATGCTCACAGCGTCAGAAGATGAGGAATAATAAAAACAAAGAAAATGAAGGAAGAAAAGAACACAAACAGATAGAAGTAAAGGTGTAAAATGGACATCAGACGTCAATATTCTAGTAGTAAGCCTTGAAGGGTACCTTATTTGCAATTAAAAAATTTCACAGTTAATAAAGTTCATGACATAGGAGTGAGCAGAATAAAGGCAATCAAAATCCTCACAAGGAAAGAACATATCACAATCGTTAAATGGATATTCATGTGTCACATGACTACATGTAAATAAACTAAATCACATTTGAATATATAATGAAATGCAGACGTGAGTACTGGCTATCAGCTCCATTCGAGGGAAATCTATGATCAGTACAGCTGTACACGTTGTAGCAGGTCATGTCTGCGTACACTATATTCAAATACAGTACAACGTTAGAAACGCGGAAAACACACACCCGATAACTGCAGTAAAAAACAACCCTGTAAAGTACAAGTCTTTGGAAAGTTAAAAAGAAAGAAATTCCTCAGCCAGGTGAATATATATATCAGCTTGGCACGCAAAACG
The DNA here is from genome assembly GCA_029962745.1 of Echinometra lucunter. Taxonomy (NCBI): domain Eukaryota; kingdom Metazoa; phylum Echinodermata; class Echinoidea; order Camarodonta; family Echinometridae; genus Echinometra; species Echinometra lucunter. The sequence goes on from CM057156.1 coordinate 24,345,161, forward strand.
TCTGACAGAATAATAATGAGAGAGAAAATGCAATACGATCGAGATCGAAATGAAGCCTGATGTATGTTGTAATTTATCCTGAAAGAAATTATCAGATAGGTTGTCAATATAATTTAAGAAACAATAAGCAACCTCGCTGAGAAAGGTTATGACCAATATCAGATCTACGTTCAGTTAGACTGGTTTAAGTTAATAGCGTTGAGTTTACTCCCAGAAAGACTTATACTTGAATGAATATCTAAATCATGTAAGAAAAGCAAACATTTTATCCGACTTTGCACCTGCTGATCTATTTGAGTAATAGGTTTAAATCAAAGATAAAGAAAATTTGTAGTAATAGTAGATGCCAAATTGTATTTTACACAGATACACAATAAGATCTCAGATTGATGAGATGTAATGTTCAAAATTAGCGTTGAATTTGAGATATTTTGCAAATGTCAAGTTTCCCTGAAGGTTTTATAAGAAGAAATGGTTCAGTCTTCAGGTCAAAAAGGGTCTAAGTTAATGAAACAAAATGTTCTCAAGCCTATTTGGGTGTGTTAAAAATGAAATAGTGGTTCTTAAAGTTTGGATAAATGGATTCTATAATTTGAAGAAGAAAGTTAGATCTCAGATTTATGAGATATAATGACAGAAATGGTTTGGATTGCAATGTCCAAATCAATTGATACATTATGGATCTCAAGGTTAATTTGAAAGAAAAAAAAAAATAATCTCCTCAGTGGGAAAGATTATATCACAGATCAAGGTGATATGTCGTACGAATCATCTATGACATTACTCATACCTCAATGAGACATTATGTTAAAAAAAACAAATTATCATTTTACTGCTCGGATTCTGTTGAACTAGCTGATACAAGATAGAGACTTAACTCTGTAGTTCAAAAACACATAAGTATCATTTTGAACCATATGAGTATGATTATATAAAAGTTCACCTGTTAAACAAAGGATACAGGTGTGCCTGATATTCAGACAGATTCTGTATGTAGATCAAATCGAGAAGAAAGAAAATCAATATCAGTTTAGTGATTAATGGATTCCATATAAAGTATTGTCTTTTTACAACTTAGATTCCGTTGAACCCTGTAGTTGAAAAACACCTAGATATAATTTTGAACCGTATGAGTGAGAGCATCTAAAAGTTCACCTCTTCAACGAAGGTAATAAGTAACAAAGTCTGATATTCAGACAGATTCTGTATGTGCTAAACAAAAAATGGATTCCATATGAAGTATTGTCATATTGCAGCTTAGATTCTTTTGAACTAGCTGATACAAGTTAGAGACTTAACTCTGTAGCTCAAAAACACATGAATATTATTTGAACCATGAGAGCATCTAAAAATTCACCTCCTTGACAAAGGAGATAAGTACGATGCCTGGTATTCACACAGATTCTGTATGTAGATCAAATCTAGAAAAAAGAAAATCAATATCAGTTTAGTGATTAATGGATTCCATATAAAGTATTGTCTTTTTACAACTTAGATTCTGTTGAATCCTGTAGTTGAAAAACACCTAAATATAATTTTCAACCATATGAATGAGAGCATCTAAGAGTTCACCTCTTCGACGAAGGTAATAAGTAACAAAGTCTGATATTCAGACAGATTCTGTATGTACTAAACAAAAAAATGGATTCCATATGTAGGGTTGTCATATTACAGCTTAGATTCTGTTGATCTAGCTGATACAAGTTAGAGACTTAACTCTGTAGCTCAAAAACACATGAATATCATTTGAACCATGAGAGCATCTAAAAATTCACCTCCTTGACAAAGGAGATCAGTACGATGTCTGGTATTCAGACAGATTCTGTATGTAGATCAAATCTAGAAAAAAAAGAAAATCAATATCAGTTTAGTGAGTAATGGATTCCATATAAAGTATTGTCTTTTTACAACTTAGATTCTGTTGAACCCTGTAGTTGAAAAACACCTAGATATAATTTTGAACCGTATGAGTGAGAGCATCTAAAAGTTCACCTCTTCAACGAAGGTAATAAGTAACAAAGTCTATTATTCAGACAGATTCTGTATGTGCTAAACAAAAAATGGATTCCATATGAAGTATTGTCATATTGCAGCTTAGATTCTGTTGAACTAGCTGATACAAGTTAGAGACTTAACTCTGTAGCTCAAAAACACATGAATATTATTTGAACCATGAGAGCATCTAAAAATTCACCTCCTTGACAAAGGAGATCAGTACGATGCCTGGTATTCAGACAGATTCTGTATGTAGATCAAATCTAGAAAAAAAGAAAATCAATATCAGTTTAGTGATTAATGGATTCCATATAAAGTATTGTCTTTTTACAACTTAGATTCTGTTGAACCCTGTAGTTGAAAAAGACCTAGATATAATTTTGAACCGTATGAGTGAGAGCATCTAAAAGTTCACCTCTTCAACGAAGGTAATAAGTAACAAAGTCTGACATTCAGACAGATTCTGTATGTGCTAAACAAAAAATGGATTCCATATGAAGTATTGTCATATTACAGCTTAGATTCTGTTGAACTGGCTGATACAAGTTAGAGACTTAACTCTGTAGCTCATAAGCACATGAATATCATTTGAACCATGAGAGCATATAAAAATTCACCTCCTTGACAAAGGAGATAAGTACGATGCCTGGTATTCACACAGATTCTGTATGTAGATCATATCTAGAAAAAAGAAAATCAATATCAGTTTAGTGATTAATGGATTCCATATAAAGTATTGTCTTTTTACAACTTAGATTCTGTTGAATCCTGTAGTTGAAAAACACCTAAATATAATTTTCAACCATATGAATGAGAGCATCTAAGAGTTCACCTCTTCAACGAAGGTAATAAGTAACAAAGTCTGATATTCAGACAGATTCTGTATGTACTAAACAAAAAAATGGATTCCATATGTAGTATTGTCATATTACAGCTTAGATTCTGTTGATCTAGCTGATACAAGTTAGAGACTTAACTCTGTAGCTCAAAAACACATGAATATCATTTGAACCATGAGAGCATCTAAAAATTCACCTCCTTGACAAAGGAGATCAGTACGATGTCTGGTATTCAGACAGATTCTGTATGTAGATCAAATCTAGAAAAAAAGAAAATCAATATCAGTTTAGTGAGTAATGGATTCCATATAAAGTATTGTCTTTTTACAACTTAGATTCTGTTGAACCCTGTAGTTGAAAAACACCTAGATATAATTTTGAACCGTATGAGTGAGAGCATCTAAAAGTTCACCTCTTCAACGAAGGTAATAAGTAACAAAGTCTATTATTCAGACAGATTCTGTATGTGCTAAACAAAAAATGGATTCCATATGAAATATTGTCATATTGCAGCTTAGATTCTGTTGAACTAGCTGATACAAGTTAGAGACTTAACTCTGTAGCTCAAAAACACATGAATATTATTTGAACCATGAGAGCATCTAAAAATTCACCTCCTTGACAAAGGAGATAAGTACGATGCCTGGTATTCACACAGATTCTGTATGTAGATCAAATCTAGAAAAAAGAAAATCAATATCAGTTTAGTGATTAATGGATTCCATATAAAGTATTGTCTTTTTACAACTTAGATTCTGTTGAATCCTGTAGTTGAAAAACACCTAAATATAATTTTCAACCATATGAGTGAGAGCATCTAAAAGTTCACCTCTTCAACGAAGGTAATAAGTAACAAATCTGATATTCAGACAGATTCTGTATGTACTAAACAAAAAATGGATTCCATATGAAGTATTGTCATATTACAGCTAAGATTCTGCTGAACTACTGATACAAGTTAGAGACTTAACTCTATCGCTCAAAAACACATGAATATCATTTGAACCATGAGAGCATCTAAAAGATTCACCTCTTTGACAAAGGAGATCAGTACAATGCCTGGTATTCAGACAGATTCTGTATGTAGATCAAATCTAGAAAAAAACTAAAGAAAAAAAAAGTGATTTCTTTCAAAATCGTGGAAATCTGAATTTTGGATGAGTCTGATTACCAACGTATGCTTCTTTTTGTTTGTTTTGTTGTGTTGTGTTATGCTCGTCTGTTTGCTTTTAAGCAACATTTCAGATTGTCGGGCCATTAAATTAAAAGCCCTAGGAAAGGTAACATTATTGTTAAGACTATATAGCCCTCGTAGAATACATCTAGGAGGTTTACTAACATTTAGGTCTTTCTTATCGCCTTCCTCTCCCTTAAGATGTTCAGTGTCAGCGTCCTCCTGGTTTATGAAGCCCTGCGGTGATTCTGCAACACCTTTGTCACATTCAGATATGTTGTAAAAGTCTTCGTTCTCTGTCACATCCTGCTTCTGGTCTTTGGAAGCATCATCAACGTTCTTCTTATGTACGCCTTGACTGAGATCCTCTGACGTGATGTCCTGGAATGGGCGGAGAATGGTTAGAGTTCAATTTGTATCCAAATTTGCATATGAGGAAAATGATTAATGATGCTTGCTTGATGAACGGCAGATCTTCAATTAATTTATAACCGCTTATTTCAAAGAAACAAATCCAAATAGATACCAAATGGACTGACCTATGGCAATTCATGGTTTGTGTTTTGTCTGTTGTCTGGTGGGCAATTCCATGGAAATTTTTCACTCCCTAAAAATCATAAAATTGACAATATCGCCAGATGTGCTGCATGCCATGACGAAGAAGGCATCAAACCAAACAGCTCAACAAGCTTTTTAATTTGATTTGTGTGCACACAAGATTAACGTACACCTAGTAATGATTTTCTCTTTTAAAAACCTCACTTATGTGGCAAAATTCATCCACAATTTTATTATGGTCACAGAATTCTGTTTTCAGGTCCTATTTTTTTGAACAACAAGCATTTCAGATTTTATTCTTCGTTTGTTAATTGTGATTAATGGAAGAAAGATTACTGATATGAGAGATTGAATTGTTTTAAAGCAATGCGAGAAGGGTCTAAAATAAAAATGTCTATTATGTTACTTTTTAAGCACTAAGGAGAAAATGTAAATCGTTACGTAACATGTATTTATTCTTAAAGTTGAAGGCTTTTAAATATGCCGAAATGGTGAAAACGAGAGAGAGAGAGAGAGAGAGAAAGGGGGGGGGGTGGAGGGAGGGAGAAGGAAGAGGTGTGTGGCGAGAGAATCAGATTAGGGGCAAAAATGTAGAGAAGAAATCAAGACAAAGACAGAGGGAGAGAGAAAGAGAGAAAGTGGGGTAGCTACAAAGAATATAGAGTATACATTTTGTTGCCTTATACATCACTTAGAATATGATTTATCAGACATTCATCGTATCTATGAATGTTTTTTTCAGTGTTGTAGAACAAAATGCACTCACCTCTTTTTTCGAATTCCCAGAATGCTGGAGGTCAATGACATTGTAGAAATGATTCTCACGAATGCCATGCCGAGTGAAAATCTTAAAGAAGTCAAGACCCTTGATCAGAATGTTGCTTTTATCATCCAGTTCCTCACCAAAATTCGTCTTTTTCTCCACTTTCTCTTCTTCAGCACATTCGACAGTACTTTCAATTACTGATATTGCCTGTTTCTCCAACGTAATGAGCGTAAATTCTGGTTGCTCAGCTGCGGCCTGCAGAAGATTAAAACAATTATGCACTATTCGATTTCTTAAAATTCAAGATGTTAATCCTCGGGTATGTAGCCACACCTAGGTGTATGGTTAGCATCAGTGGCGTAATGAGCCAATATATATATATATATATATATATATATATTTTTTTTTTTTTTTTTTTTTTTTTGGGGGGGGGGGGGGAGGGTGCTCAATTTTTGCGAGGAGCGAAGCGACCAATCCTGAGGGAGTGTAGCGACCAAGCCGGGGGTACTCCCCCCCCCCAAGATACAGAGCTTTTTCATTTTTTCGACTTAAAAATGGGCAATCTGCAAAACATGAAAACGAAATTCCGACTTTAGTTCAGTTCAATTTTTATTTTTTTCTCATTTCCAACAAAAGAAGTAAATATCATGATAAATAAACATTTGAAGTAGAATACATGCAATATAAAACATCATAATTTGATGACATGAACTATTGTGGATAAGCGTGTCATGAATCTACCGACCGGAAAAGGATTTTTTTCTTCATGAACTTGGAAACATGATTATGAAAACATGCAGCCAAAATATTCTTCGCAAGTTTCAAACAAATGCCAGCGTTACACAAAATACTTTATTACTTATGATGATAATACAGACAAAGACACTTTGAAATAAGGGACGAGCATGGAGAGGGTGTGATGCGGTGGGGTACCAGGGGTTCACTCCCACAGTGGCGTAGCTAGGATTTCATTTTAGGGGGCGGTAGTGAGCACGGGAAGCGTGTGAAACAGTCTTACTGAATTCGCGAAGCGCGCTCCCGGGGGGGGGGGGGGGGGGAGGAGGGTGCATGGATAGGGGAGTTTCCGCCCTCCCGCGCGAAGCGCGGAAGCTCCGACGTTTCTTTGAATTGCTCCTTGTCTGCTCCCGCTCTTCTTACGTTCTCTTATCTATTACTTTTCTCGCTCCCGCTTTTTTCCTTCTATTTTTTCTTTCTTCTTTCTTTTTTGTTGGCATTTTGGAGGGGCGACCGCCCCCATCGCCCTCCCCCCTTGGCTACGCGGGTGCACTCCCATGGTAAAGGAGCTTTTTGCAGTATTGATGGTTTGCAACTCTGTAAAAGACCACTATTTGGGACTATAAACTTTAAGCCCGTGTCTAGTTTTGGTAAATCTAATAATATTCATTATTAAAGTTTGAATCAATTGTCTGATAAACAGATAAAACCAAGTGTTATATCATAAAACATATTTAGTATTGATATCATGCGTGTTTTCTAACTTGTTATTCATGCTATTTGGGAAATTGTGAATGTGTTACTTAATTTCAGTAGAAAGAGAGTCTAGGGAGAAATAATGAAATTCACGTGATATCAATAATATAAAACTGAAAATAAACCATGGTTGAAATTTATTTGGGGGGCTGACGCCCCCAAGCCCCCCCCCCCCCCTCCTCCAGTACGTCATTGGTTAGCATATCAAAGGATTGCCTCATTGGCATGGCTGTCGAGACCAAATTAATGTGGACAGGACCCAGAAATAAAAAAAAATAGAATGATTGCTGAATGAAAGAATACGATAAAAAAGCAAACAAACAAGCAAACAGAAAACCATGTGTGATGTGCCTTTAACTGTATGACATCGTTGAAAACTGATTTTGTTTTACTCCAAAAGAGCTGCTGAGTTTGGAGACAATTAGTGTTTCCTGATATCTATCTGAACACCGAGTTATTATAGTATTTCGTTTCTCCTCTGTAGAGAGGAAGCGAATGCCAGACTTCACCCTAGAAACAAGTTGTAGAGGCACAAGTAGGTATGGTCCTCTACTGGTCTCTAACACTCTCTGAACCACTGATGCTTTTGGAGAGCAAGTCAAGACAGGGTAGGT
>CM057156.1:24353097-24396240 GCA_029962745.1 Echinometra lucunter
TAATATGATAATGATAATGATAATAATAACAATTATCACAATAATAATAATAATTATTATTTATAAAGTGCCACATCCATTACGCTTAATACTCAAGGCGCTAGGGGGGGGGGGAGAAGAAGAAACTACTAATACAATATAGATTTACTTACAAAAGATACCATACAAATACAATCAACAATGAAAACAGATAGGGAGGAGAATAAGTTACATAAATATACATTAACAATAGCTATAATGAAGACAATGAATAACCCACCCCCACAAAAAACAATTCCCAGACATGCAAGAGAATTACCATTATATTGTCTTGCGCTGTACATGTGATGAATAAGTCAGATAAATGGCATTACATTTAAGAATAAGGTTTATGTTTTCAATGTGTGTGGTTTTCAGGGATCTTGCTTAGAGTAACAGTATACAATAATTTACTTAGATTCTAGGGATATCAATAATAAAGGAGCATTTTTAAAGCCTTGGAACCTTCAACTGCGAGTTTCTTACTATCGTCTCCATGCTTCCATCGTCTTCCTCTTCAGCAGGATGCGCACTGTCATTGTCTCCATGACTTGTGAAAGTTGGGAGAGATCCCAAATCAAAAAAGCCACTGTCACACCTAGCTTGCCTAGTCACTTGGCTGATATCTCTGTTCTCCTTGACATCTTTCTTCTGAACATGTTCGTCGTCCCTTTCCTGTTCCTTCGGATTGATATTCAGATGCGGATCCAAAGCCCCTGAAGTAGGATCGTCCTGTGATATAGGCCCCAAACAATGTTGTAGTTCAGATTATTATCAAATTAAAATCGGTAACAATGATGATTACTGCAATGAAGCTAATATGCAACCATTATTGTAAGATATCTTCTTAGAATGATCAAATTTACGCTTACAATCGATTAATAGTTTGAGTATGAGCGAGACTGAGGGGAGGGGCTGCCTGGCCATGGACAATTTGGGGAATTTCTCCCCAACCGCTTATTATCATCAACGTTCTTCTTATTTACGCATTGACTGAGATCCTCTGACGTGATGTCCTGGAATGGGCGGAGAATGGTTAGAGTTCAATTTTTATCCAAACAGACACAAAGACTTCCCCTATAAGTTTGGGTAATTTTTTCTACTCAGGCCCTTGGACCAAATATTGTAAGAAGGATTCGGTGGGGCTTGACATTCCAAAAATATACAAACTGGCATTTTTTAAAGGGACTTCTAACACTCTACTGAAAAGATGTAGCCAAAGTGCCATTTGACCCAGCGCTGCTGCTCCGAAATGCTTTGAATGTAGAGAAAAAAAAACCCTATTTCTTACTGTCCAACCCTAATGACTCAAAAGTGTCTTATCCAATTCATGTCAAATGTCAAATTCATCTGAAAATTTGGGTATTCCAGTTTGGTTGGGGATAAATGGGTGAAAGTGACAATATCAATAGTAAGTTATTCAATTTTGAAAATTGCTTCCTCATAAGTAGTAAAATAATATTGTTAGGATGATGCAAACACACCTATTGTCTATCCTTAAAGATATAATAGAACACCTTGCTAAGTATCTGGGCTATGTAGCTGCAATTCATGTGTTAACTACACAAATACCTTGCAATCTTGTTTCTCAGTAATTCTCTTGTCTCCCATGCCAATCACTTCATCACCTGGATCCGAGTTGAGAGCAGGATCTACTGACTGGGGACCGGCCTGCATTGGATGGCAAATGATACACTTTAACATTATTAAATATAGAAAATAATCCACAACAAACAGCAGAAAAATAACTGGTAATTGGCTAACAGGTGTGAAGGTGTTTTCTATTTAAAATTTCCTCTTTATTACACGTTTTTGCTTGAAAGTATAAGTGTAATATACAATGAATCCATTTATCAGATACAAGCATATCAATGGATAAATTCAACAGAAAGGTATACTTCTCAGTATTCTTGACAATATTAATTTGAAAAAGAGTATGACATAAATTTTATGAACCTAGAATTAAAAAGATAAAAACAGTAATCATGTCTCGCACACCAAACGCCAGAAATCAATTATATGTATGTCAGAAAGAAACTATCCTGAGACAATAATAATAATAATGATAATGATAATAACAATAATAATAATAATAATAATAATAATGATAATAATTTCAATTCAATTTTTATCCAAACAGACACAAAGACTTCCCCTATAAGTTTGGGTAATTTTTTCTACTCAGGCCCTTGGACCAAATATTGTAAGAAGGATTCGGTGGGGCTTGACATTCCAAAAATATACAAACTGGCATTTTTTAAAGGGACTTCTAACACTCTACTGAAAAGATGTAGCCAAAGTGCCATTTGACCCAGCGCTGCTGCTCCGAAATGCTTTGAATGTAGAGAAAAAAAAACCCTATTTCTTACTGTCCAACCCTAATGACTCAAAAGTGTCTTATCCAATTCATGTCAAATGTCAAATTCATCTGAAAATTTGGGTATTCCAGTTTGGTTGGGGATAAATGGGTGAAAGTGACAATATCAATAGTAAGTTATTCAATTTTGAAAATTGCTTCCTCATAAGTAGTAAAATAATATTGTTAGGATGATGCAAACACACCTATTGTCTATCCTTAAAGATAAAATAGAACACCTTGCTAAGTATCTGGGCTATGTAGCTGCAATTCATTTGTTAACTACACAAATACCTTGCAATCTTGTTTCTCAGTAATTCTCTTGTCTCCCATGCCAATCACTTCATCACCTGGATCCGAGTTGAGAGCAGGATCTACTGACTGGGGACCGGCCTGCATTGGATGGCAAATGATACACTTTAACATTATTAAATATAGAAAATAATCCACAACAAACAGCAGAAAAATAACTGGTAATTGGCTAACAGGTGTGAAGGTGTTTTCTATTTAAAATTTCCTCTTTATTACACGTTTTTGCTTGAAAGTATAAGTGTAATATACAATGAATCCATTTATCAGATACAAGCATATCAATTGGATAAATTCAACAGAAAGGTATACTTCTCAGTATTCTTGACAATATTAATTTGAAAAAGAGTATGACATAAATTTTATGAACCTAGAATTAAAAAGATAAAAACAGTAATCATGTCTCGCACACCAAACGCCAGAAATCAATTATATGTATGTCAGAAAGAAACTATCCTGAGACAATAATAATAATAATGATAATGATAATAACAATAATAATAATAATAATAATAATGATAATAATTTCAATTCAATTTTTATCCAAACAGACACAAAGACTTCCCCTATAAGTTTGGGTAATTTTTTCTACTCAGGCCCTTGGACCAAATATTGTAAGAAGGATTCGGTGGGGCTTGACATTCCAAAAATATACAAACTGGCATTTTTTAAAGGGACTTCTAACACTCTACTGAAAAGATGTAGCCAAAGTGCCATTTGACCCAGCGCTGCTGCTCCGAAATGCTTTGAATGTAGAGAAAAAAAAACCCTATTTCTTACTGTCCAACCCTAATGACTCAAAAGTGTCTTATCCAATTCATGTCAAATGTCAAATTCATCTGAAAATTTGGGTATTCCAGTTTGGTTGGGGATAAATGAGTGAAAATGACAATATCAATAGTAAGTTATTCAATTTTGAAAATTGCTTCCTCATAAGTAGTAAAATAATATTGTTAGGATGATGCAAACACACCTATTGTCTATCCTTAAAGATATAATAGAACACCTTGCTAAGTATCTGGGCTATGTAGCTGCAATTCATGTGTTAACTACACAAATACCTTGCAATCTTGTTTCTCAGTAATTCTCTTGTCTCCCATGCCAATCACTTTATCACCTGGATCCGAGTTGAGAGCAGGATCTACTGACTGGGGACCGGCCTGCATTGGATGGCAAATGATACACTTTAACATTATTAAATATAGAAAATAATCCACAACAAACAGCAGAAAAATAACTGGTAATTGGCTAACAGGTGCGAAGGTGTTTTCTATTTAAAATTTGCTCTTTATTACACGTTTTTGCTTGAAAGTATAAGTGTAATATACAATGAATCCATTTATCAGATACAAGCATATCAATTGGATAAATTCAACAGAAAGGTATACTTCTCAGTATTCTTGATAATATTAATTTGAAAAAGAGTATGACATAAATTTTATGAACCTAGAATTAAAAAGATAAAAACAGTAATCATGTCTCGCACACCAAACGCCAGAAATCAATTATATGTATGTCAGAAAGAAACTATCCTGAGACAATAATAATAATAATGATAATGATAATAATAATAATAATAATAATAATAATGATAATAATGATAATAAAAATAATAATTATAATGATAATAATTATAATAATAATAATAATAATAATAATAATAATGATAATAATAATAATGATAATAATAATAATAATAATAATGATAATAGTGATAATAAAAATAATGATAATAATAATAATGATGAAAATGATAATAATAATAATAATAATGATAGTAATAATGATAATAATAATAATAATAATAATGATATGATAATATGATAATGATAATGATAATAATAACAATTATCATAATAATAATAATAATTATTATTTATAAAGCGCCACATCCATTACGCTTAATACTCAAGGCGCTGGGGGGGGGGGGAGAAGAAGAAACTACTAATACAATATAGATTTACTTACAAAAGATACCATACAAATACAATCAACAATGAAAACAGATAGGGAGGAGAATAAGTTACATAAATATACATTAACAATAGCTATAGACCAATTTCACAACGCAAGAGGGCAGCAGACTGTTCGACACAGTTCGACATACTGCGGTGGGCGCTCCAACTTTTATAGTACACAAGTCAATAGCGCGTTATGTACATTCGTTCGATTTTTTGTCTATTTTGACCAGTATATGCAGATTTATTTTAATATTTGCAATGAGAAATTATAAGGGAAGTTCAGGCCGCAGCTGTGCGGTGCTCAAATGCCACAAGAATTAGAAAAAGTTTAAAAATTGGAAGCTAAATGAGTACGAAATTCACTCGCTTTTGACTCATGAAGCCTGTTTGTGTGAGAAGCCGTACTCCCTACACAGGTTTCCGGAAGCAATGTGAAGGAATTCGTCGCACAGTGGGTAAAACATCAACAGAAAGGACTTTGAAGTCAAGAAACATTATCACTATGTACTTTGGCGTAAAATTTAATGAGTGAAAAGATGACTTTGTAAACAGGGTAAGATTGAGGGCTCCCGTTTACTACAGCTTCTATGCTAAAATCGAACTTTTACTGACAAAACTAAGCTGAAAAAACCATCGAAAGTACAAAAATACATCATACCTTCATCCGTCAGATATGACCATTGTCTTACCTCATCTACCCATGTATCCATGCTTTATTTCATTGATCTAGAATAAAGTAAATGGAACAATATCGGGGCATATCTCATATCTTACATTCATTTTGTACACAGAGCCAATCGCGGTCAGCGCGCTTGCCCACCGCAGCAATGGCGTCGCCGATAGAGGGCCAAATACATAAACCGGAGGTGAAATTGGTCTATAATCAATGAGGCCAATGAATAACCCACCCCCACAAAAAACAATTCCCAGACATGCAAGAGAATTACCATTATATTGTCTTGCGCTGTACATGTGATGAATAAGTCAGATAAATGGCATTACATTTAAGAATAAGGTTTATGTTTTCAATGTGTGTGGTTTTCAGGGATCTTGCTTAGAGTAACAGTATACAATAATTTACTTAGATTCTAGGGATGTCAATAATAAAGGAGCATTTTTAAAGCCTTGGAACCTTCAACTGCGAGTTTCTTACTATCGTCTCCATGCTTCCATCGTCTTCCTCTTCAGCAGGATGCGCACTGTCATTGTCTCCATGACTTGTGAAAGTTGGGAGAGATCCCAAATCAAAAAAGCCACTGTCACACCTAGCTTGCCTAGTCACTTGGCTGATATCTCTGTTCACCTTGACATCTTTCTTCTGAACTTGTTCGTCGTCCCTTTCCTGTTCCTTCGGATTGGTATTCAGATGCGGATCCAAAGCCCCTGAAGTAGGATCGTCCTGTGATATAGGCCCCAAACAATGTTGTAGTTCAGATTATTATCAAATTAAAATCGGTAACAATGATGATTACTGCAATGAAGCTAATATGCAACCATTATTGTAAGATATCTTCTTAAAATGATCAAATTTACGCTTACAATCGATTAATAGTTTGAGTATGAGCGTGACTGAGGGGAGGGGCTGCCTGGCCATGGACAATTTGGGGAATTTCTCCCCAACCGCTTATTATCATCAACGTTCTTCTTATTTACGCCTTGACTGAGATCCTCTGACGTGATGTCCTGGAATGGGCGGAGAATGGTTAGAGTTCAATTTTTATCCAAATTTGCATATGAGGAAAATGATTAATGATGCTTGCTTGATGAACGGCCGATCTTCAATTAATTTTAACCGCTAATTTCAATGAAACAAATCTAAATAGATTCCAAATGAACTGACCTATTGCCATTTAGGGTTTGTGTGTTTGGTCTGTTTTCTGGTGGGCAGTTCCATGAAAAATTTTCACTCCCTAAAAACCATAAAATTGACAATATCGCCAGATGTGCTGCATGCCATGACGAAGAAGGCATCAAACCGAACAGCTCAACAAGCTTTTTAATTTGATTTGTGTACCAACAAGATGAACGCACATCTAGTAATGATTTTCTTTTTTAAAAAAACCTCACTTATGTGGCAAAATTTATCCACAAATTTATTATGGTCACAGAATTCTGTTTTCAGGTCCTATTATTTCGCACAACAAGCATTTCAGATTTTATTCTTCGTTTGTTAATTGTGATTAATGGAAGAAAGATTACTGATATGAGAGATTGAATTGTTTTAAAGCAATGCGATAAGGGTCTAAAATAAAAGTGTCTATTATGTTACTTTTTAAGCCCTAAGGAGAAAATGTAAATCGTTACGTAACATGTATTTATTCTTAAAGTTGAAGGCGTTTAAATATGCAAAAATGGTATGTGTGTGTGTGTGTGTGTGTGTGTGAGAGAGAGAGAGAGAGAGAGAGAGAGAGAGAGAGAGAGAGAGAGAGAGAGAGAGGGGCGAAGGAAGAGGTGTGTAGCGAGAGAATCAGATTAGGGGCAAAAATGTAGAGAAGAAATCAAGACAAAGACAGAGGGAGAGAGAAAGAGAGAAAGTGGGGTAGCTACAAAGAATATACAGTATACATTTTGTTGTCTTATACATCACTTAGAATATGATTTATCAGACATTCATAGTATCTATGAATGTTGTTTCAGTGTTGTAGAACAAAATGCACTCACCTCTTTTTCCGAATTCCCAGAAAGCTGGCGGTTAATGACACTGTAGAAATCATTCTCACGAATGCCATGCCGAGTGAAAATCTTAAAGAAGTCAAGACCCTTGATCAGAATGTTGCTTTTATCATCCAGTTCCTCACCAAAATTCTTCTTTTTCTCCACTTTCTCTTCTTCAGCACATTCGACAGTACTTTCAATTACTGATATTGCCTGTTTCTCCAACGTAATGAGCGTAAATTCCGGTTGCTCAGCTGCGGCCTGCAGAGGATTAAAACACTGTATATGCACTATTCGATTTCTTAAAATTCAAGATGTTAATCCTCGGGTATGTAGCCACACCAAGGTGTATGGTTAGCATCAGTGGCGTAATGAGCCATTTTTTTTTTTTTTTTTTGTGGGGGGGGGGGGCTCAATCTTTGCGAGGAGCGAAGCGACCAATCCTGAGGGAGTGTAGCGACAAAGCCGGGGGTACCCCCCCACCTCACGATACAGAGCTTTTTCATTTTTTTCGACTTAAAAATGTGCAATCTGCAAAACATGAAAAGGAAGTTCGGACTTTAGTTCAGTTCAATTTTTATTTTTTCTCATTTCCAACAAAAGAAGTAAATATCATGAAAAATAAACATTTGAAGTAGAATACATGCAATATGAAACATCAAAATTTGATGACATGAACTATTATGGATAAGCGTGTCATGAATCTACCGACCGGAAAAGGATTTTTTTTCTTCATGAACTTGGAAACATGATTATGAAAACATGCAGCCAAAATGTTATTCGCAAGTTTCAAACAAATGTCAGCGTTACACAAAATACTTTATTACTTATGATAATAATACAGACAAAGACACTTTGAAATAAGGGAAGAGCATGGAGAGGGTGTGATGCGGTGGATTTCATTTTAGGGGGGCGGTAGTGAGCGGCAATGTGACAATGTGACAATGACAATGTGACAATGTGATTTTTATTTTCTCATGTCACCCGAAATGGGTATTGGAGAAAATCATAAGCGTGTGAATCACTTATTGAGCGCGCTCCCTGGGGGGGGGGGGGGGGGGGGGGTGCAGGGAGGGGGAGTTTTCCCCCTCCCGCGCGAAGCTCCAGCGGAAGCTCCGACGTTCTTTGAATTGTTCCTTGTCTGCTCCCGCTCTTCTTACGTTCTCATACCTATTTCTTTTCTCGCTCCCGCTTTTTTCCTTCTATTTTTTCTTTCTTCTTTCTTTTTTGTCGGCATTTTGGAGGGGGCGACTGCCCCCATCGCCCCTCCCCCTGGCTACGCGGGTGCACTCCCATGGAAAAGGAGCTTTTTGCAGTATTGATGGTTTGCAACTCTGTAAAAGAACACTATTTAGGACTACAAACTTTAAGCCCGTGTCTAGTTTTGGTAAATCTAAGGATATTCATTATCAAAGTTTGAATCCATTGTCTGATAAACAGATAAAACTAAGTGTTATATCATAAAACACATTAGTATTGATATTATGCGTGTTTTCTACCTTGCTATTCATGCTATTTCGGAAATTGTGAATGCGTTACTTAATTTCAGTAGAAAGAGAGTCTAGGGAGAAATAATGAAATTCACGTGATATCACTAATATAAGATTGAAAATAAACCATGGTTTATATTTATTAGGTGGGGGGGGGGGGGCTGACGCCCCCAAGCCCCCCCCCCCTCCAGTACGTCAGTGGTTAGCATATCAAAGGATTGCCTCATTGGCATGGCTGTCGAGACCAAATCAATGTGGACAGGACCCAGAAATAAATAGAATGATTGCTGAATGAAAGGATACGATAAAAAAGCAAACAAACAAGCAAACAGAAAACCATGTGTGATGTGCCTTTAACTTTATGACTTCGTTGAAAACTGATTTTGTTTTATTCCAAAAGAACTGCTGAGTTTGGAGACAATTAGTGTTTCCTGTTATCTATCTGAACACCGAGTTATTGTAGTACTTCGTTTCGGCTTATGTTGAAAGGGTGCGTGCGCGGAGCGGGATGGGCGGGGGAGGGAACGGGGATGGCCGCACCGTTTCGAGAGAAGCCCCCCCCCCCCCCGGTTGTCTCGAAAGGGTGGGTTGCGTATGGGGAGTGAAATTAACGCACCCATTCGTGGAAACCGGGGGTGGGGGGGGGGGGGGGCTTGTCTCGAAAGGGTGGTGTTGAGTAGTCTGATGTACCAGCCGTTCTTTTGTTAATGTAAGTAAAAAAAAAATAAAAAAAAGAAGAAAGTAAGAAAGGAGACAGGCGGTTGGCTATCACCTGATGGGGGTGTCCAAGGCAGGCGCGGATCGGGGGGTGGGGGGGGGGGGGGCCGGGCGGGCCTTGCCCCCCCCCCCGATCCAAAATTTGTGCTTTTCAGTCCATTTTTTGACTATTTTGGGTACCTCGCCCCCCCCCCAAAAAAAAGGGCCCCCCAAAAAATAAAGAAGGACGCCAAAATGGGAAATGTAGTGTACAACCATTATTTTTTCGCGAAATTTTTGGACCTGTAATAGGATAATAGGATTTTTCATATTTATTATTATTCATTTATTGCAACCCATATAAATCATAAGGTTGGATTAAAATACAAACATGCAAAGCAATAAAAATATCAGCTCTCTGTGACCGGGAGTTCACTGCCGGAATGTAATGAAAGACTTTTTTTTTTTTTTTTTTTTTAAGTTGCCAGATTACAAAAAAAAAAAAAAAAAAATCTTCCATGGCCATGCCCCTCCCCCCTCATCAAATCATGGATCCGCGGCTGGTCCAAGGATTCCCCAAAATATGCATGTGGGAAAGAATTCCCCCTTTTCTGTCTGCTAGAATATTATGGTGGGATGCATAGAACGGGAGAAATGTGTGCCCCACACCCCTCCCCCAAGGAAAGTGAATAGGCATTTTGTTTATTCTTACACTCAAGAAGCAGAAGCAATCTTCTGCACCCGCACACACATACACACACACACGCAAAAAAACAAACAAACACCTTCTTGTCCAATTTGGTTTTGATTGCTTGACTGCTTGAAGTGCACGTTGTTGTCCCTCCTTCCATGTTGAATTCAAATAAAATGGAAATATGACTTTCTATTCTGCCTCATCTGTCCTATGGAAATGCGCATTCGATTACGAAATCAGCCTCATGCACATCTTTAATTTGCGACAGTAAGAAACTGAAGGAAGATACTTGCAAGTGTATGTGTGTGTGTGTGTGTGTGTGTGTGTGTGTGTGTGTGTGTGCGGGTGCATAAGATTGCTCCTGCGTTCTTGAGAGTAAGAATACTCATGAACAAAATGCCTATTCCTTTTTTGGGGGGGGGGGGTGGGGCATACATTTCTCCCATTTTATGCATCTCACCATAATATTCTAGCAGACAGAAAGGGGGAATTCTTTCCCTCATATATATTTTGGGGATCGTTGTAATCCTTCGGCGTTTTGGGCAATTTTTTTCTTGAAAGCCAAAATAATAATAAAAAAAAACACATATGGGAACAGATCGATATGACAATCCTAAATTTTATTTTAAAGAACACAAGCAATTAATACATACCTCATCCTTCTTCATGTTCTTTGCAGCTAAGAAATGGACGTTGTTTAAACTACTGAAGGTCTCTGAACTGTCGTACTCATGACTGACTCTCTCATCGACGAATTCGTCACCTGGACCGTCCTCGGATGGTCTTGCAAAGATTTCCTGAATGGTCATGGCGTGATCCTCTACAAACTGCTATAATATTATGGATATGAAAGTGAAAAGCGATTTTTTCATTTGATATTGAGCAAAACAAAAATCAGATGAATTTGATACATGAATATATAATATTTACAGTGCGCCCCAACATGCCCAAAGAAACCCCAAAGCAAAGGTTCAATGTCGGCAAACTGGGTCGTATGGAAATATGATTTCTTGACGTTCGTAAATATAAGTAATTTGTTTTCCATTGATAACTTAAACGTATCAGTCCACACCAAATTGTTTTGAAAAGGCTATGCAAAAATCGGCATATCAATATTTGGGTAAAAATGTAAACTAAAAAACAGAAAACAAGAACAAAACAAGCAAAATAGATCAAATCAAAACCAGGTAGAGACGACAACAACAATATCATGTTTTGTTAATACATCCCATAAAATTCAACATGTCATGTCTTAGTGTTATCTCTCGTGTTAAAAGTTCCGGAGTAACTGAAATCTTCATGAAGTCACACTTGAAATGAAACTTTTTCCGACAGACAGATTCCTTTTTTCTTAATCAGGGGCGGCGCTACAGGGGGGGGGGGGCGAATGCCCTCCTATGATTTTTCAAGTGATCAAAAAATAAAAAAAGAGGAGAAAAAAGAAGAAAAAAGAAAAGGAAAGAGGAGGAAGAAGAAAAAAGAGGGTGGGAAAAGAGAGGCCTCTGCCTTGCAACTATACAATACCCCTATTTCTTTATCTAAAACGTCAATAAATTGACCAATGGGTCATCTTGCCCCCCTTATCAAAATACCATGGCTCCGCCCCTGTTCTTAATGCTCACTGTGTCCTAATCATGTTTCAATTTACATACTTTATAATTTATATTCTCTTTCCGAATTTGATTGTGTGTATATTTTGTAATTTCTTGATTTGTTTATACTTTGTATAATGTTCCTCTTATATTATGCACGGACTTACAGAAAAGGCAGCCCCTGGCGGAGGCAAGTATTTCCCATGTTGAAAATGAAATGAATGAAAAATATATAGAAGGACATACCACCACGTTTTCCCTTAGCATCATACTCGAATTCAGTGACTCGCTGTCCCGGGGCTCGCTCTTCGGGTCGTTGATCGTTCTCACCTTTTTCTCAGTCATCTGGTGGCATGAGATACAAATGGATAGCCATAACAAAATGGGAGAGAAAATGTTCACTATAATAACATTCTCACTTAGAATGCTAAAATATATCAAATGGGAAAATCCTTACTGATTAACCGAGCCCTTGAATATTTACACGCAGCTCTTTACGGTTGCCTAGGAAGTGTACAGTGCGCCCACAAAGCTTTACTGTTGGAAAAGTCTCCCCAAATAAACATTTCAAGATATTTTCAGGAAATCTTCATAGTGCAGGGGCTCTTCTTTCAAATTAAACAGTGTCAAATCTCGCCCCACAACAAAAAGGCAATATTTTGCGCTTGAATGAGCAAAGTTTTTTTTTAAGCGTCCATAATACAGACCTGACAATAATTGGTATTTGTTCTGGTTGGTATTAGCAAAGTTTAGAATGGCATAAAGTGCATATTGAGTTTGTTCAAAAGATTGTTTTGTAATCGTTCACAAGTAGAAAAGCATTGCAAAACTAAGAGTTTACGTATCTTTGAAAGCATTGTTGAGGAAAAGTTGATATGTTTTACACAAAATTATTGTTATAATTCGTTTTGATCTATGTAATGATTTGCGACATGTCAATTTTATATTTTAAAAAAGAAGAAAAGAACACCTCATGACAAGCTTGAATGTATCGCAATCAACAAAACCCACTATCCCCCCCCCCCCCCCCCCCCGAACGGTGCAAAGTTCGCCTAAAGAACAAAGCGAGATGCACGGCAGCAGCGCTATGAATAAACAACAAAACATTTTATGCAGCATTTGTGTACAGTGATTTCCGTATGTATGACGCACATACATTGCCATGTTATGTAGTATTCTGTAGACATGTTACAATGCTATAATACAGCACATAATACATGTCATATCAAGATAGATGTTTTGGCGATCGATTGGGGGTGGGCTCAGTAGCCTGTAATACCAATACATAAACTTAGCTTGTACAACCTACATGTACACCCAATTATTAGGCCTACTTCTTAGACCCTTTCCACATTATGAACATGACCATGCACCCTCACCACCACCACCACCACCACACCACCACCACCATCACCACCACCACCCCCCACCATCATCATCATCATGACCATCACCACCACCACCACCATGCACCCTCACTATCACCACCACCACCACCACCATCATTAACATCATCATCATGACCATCACCACCACCACCATGCACGTTCACCACCATCACTACCACCATCATCATCATCATCATCATGTCCATCACCACCACCACCATGCACCACCACCACCATCATCACCACCACCATCATCGTCATCATCATCATGACCATCACCACCACCACCATCACCACCATCACCCACCACCACCACCACCACCACCACCATGCACCCTTACCATCACCACCACCACCACCACCATCATCAACGTCATCATCATGACAATCACCACCACCACCATGCACCACCGACATCACCACCACCACCATCATCGTCATCATCATCATGACCATCACCACCACCACTATGCACCATCACCACCATCACTACCACCACCATCATCATCATCATCATCATGTCCATCACCACCACCATGTACCACCACCACCACCACCACCACCACCACCATCATCAACATCATCATCATGACCATCACCACCACCACCATGCACCACCACCATCATCACCACCATTACCACCACCATCATCATCATGACCATCACCACCACCACCATGCACCACCACCATCACCACCGCCGCCACGATCATCAACATCATCATGATGACCATCACCACCACCATGCACCATCACCACCATCACTACCATCATCATCATCATCATCATGACCATCACCACCACCACCATGCACCACCATCACCAGCATCACCACCACCACCATCAACAATAAACCACCACCTCACCACTTCCACTGTCATCATTATCGTTGTGATTATCATTATCATAATCATTTTTAAAATTCTCAATCCAACATTATCACAACTCACCAATTATGATCATCAGCAGCATCGCTACATGAAATAAATCTTTATCTATCACAGGTAGCCTATTATCAATATCATTATCATCATCACCGCCATCAGCAATTAAGATCAGTATTGCACCATCAATGACTTTAAAATTTATATATAGCTTCTTCATCTTTCTTATCACAGAACTCTTGTAACTTCATCATGACTATCGCTGTCTTAATCATAATCATAATAGTAATCATCAAAAACACTCTCATCATAATCATTCTCCACCTAACTCCTTCTCCTCAATATCTTTATCATCGTCATCTTAAAATTTCATGTTTTCAAATCCCGATTTTGTCATTTATTTTGTTGTTGTTATTCTTATGTCTCACTTTTATGTAGCAAATAAGAAAAGACAAGAATTTAAAAAAAATCTCTCGATTACATTTGGGATGATTTTGAAATTGGAAATGAGAAGGCCGCCTTGATCCGTTGAAATGTCATGAACCACGTAAGGTTTGGAAATAAGACTGTGTTTGTATAATAAGGAGATTCCCATTGCATTATTTGCATATTAAACAGAGCACAGTCGGGAACATTACTTACTGGTAATACCGCAACGAGAATGAAAATTTCAGGAGCATATTTTTCATTGGATTCAAAAATTAGAGATGAGTTAAATTAGAAAGAGATTTTGAGGAGAATTAAGAGATGAGTTTGTGGAAACAGAGAGATTTGACAGTGATGGGGAAAGTGCATTTGCCAATGTTTGCCTAAAACATACGTTTTTTAAACTTGAAATTGAATTATGTTTCCTCATCATTAGTTGTTCCAAAGTGGGTAATAGCAGAGATTAAGGTTGGTTATTTGTTGTTTTTTAGGTTAGAGGCGCTTATCACTTCTAAATTTGAATATACTGATTAAGAAAATTGTTTTGATTTTATATGGAATGGAAAAAGACTGAATTAAAAGAGTCATCTGGACTACGGCGATGGAGGCTTAAGGATGATAGATTTTGAATTATTTGTGAAAACTCAGAGTAATGTGGCTAAACAGTTGCTCTATGGGAAGCTTTATTTTGTCTCTTTTGACTACAGCTTCAGAAGAGTGGGGGAAAGTTTATATCCCTATGTAATTACGATGTCAAATCATTGAATTTTAAAGCACCATTGTTTTATTTTCTTCAATGCTTGGCAAGATATGGAGAAAAACATGAATTTTCTTGTAAGAGAACCTAATCCATTCCGTTTTGATAACAAAGATTACCTTTCGAAATGTAAAATGATTTCTGATAATTTGAGTTGAGAAAGAAATTTTTCTAGTGGAACACATTTTACAGAAAAAGAGATGAAAAGAATTGATTATTTCCATAACCTGGGTTTGAGTAGTGAAAATATAATGGGAAATTTGGAAGGTAAGTGATGCAGTTTTGAAAAGTGGAAAATGTGAAGGGAATTCACATAATTTCTGCCCAAAATCGGAGCTATGCCGCTCTGCTAATAACAAAATTCTTACAACTAACCCTATACATGCTATAGCAAGCACTATGAATTATTCCTGAACATGCTAAACTTACAACCCCATCTTTAAATTGATTCAAATTTATGAACCTAAACCTTCACTCAACTTCTTTTTTAAAGCAAAACTGGATAACTGAGCAACACTGATAACTGAGCAACCCACTCGTCCATCCGACCTTGTTATGACTGC
Organism: Echinometra lucunter; assembly: GCA_029962745.1. Taxonomy (NCBI): domain Eukaryota; kingdom Metazoa; phylum Echinodermata; class Echinoidea; order Camarodonta; family Echinometridae; genus Echinometra; species Echinometra lucunter. Next base: position 24,368,886 of record CM057156.1, read on the forward strand.
GTATGTTACCAACTCCATAGCTACTAAAGAAGAAATTTATATGAATATATATATGATGACGTCATTAGTAGTAATTGCTCCAAAGTGCTACGCAACAAACTGAAAAGGAAAATGTCATGAATGTGTTTGAGATCATGCTGTTATTGTTTTCATTCAAGGTACACACTGGGCTGAGGATATGGAACATAATATACGAAACGAATGGTATGTGGTATTTTTTGGTGATGGTAATACAAATGCACGTGTACATGGTGGAGTAGCGGTAATGTCAATGAGACAGATTGAAATCAAATATTTATCTGAATGTAAGAATAACGATGGGAAATTTATTATCATAGAATGTGAAATACATTCAATTAAGTACTTAACTTAACATTTATGCCCCAAACATTCATACGAAAAGGGGAGGGTTTTTTCAAAATGATGTTTATAATTTACCGAAACAAAAATTCAGTGTTAATGACCTTCAAACGCACTAAATAATATTATGTGAAAACTTCAATTATGTATCATATAAAAAAATGTCACATTTAATGCTGATAGTAGATAAAAACTCCTAGATTTCTAAAGCAACTTATCTAAAAGCTCATGCTGGTTGATATGTGAAGAAAAATTTGATAAAGTTAGAGTATATAATAAACATCTGAACATAAATCATTAAGAATCGATATGATGTTTAAACAGCAAAGAACTAAAAAGTTATATTATTAAGATTGATATAAGACTAGTTGTTAGTGGTTATCATAACGCTGTCACAATAACAATTAAGAGGTATGGTACTGTAAACGGCCCTAGATTTTTTAAAATGACTGAATACGGGTCCGTATGCTGACAAAAATGAATAAATGAAGGGGTAAGAATAATCATAGAATTATTTTGAATTGATTTATTGTCCATTAAATGGAATTTTGTTGCTCACTGGTTGAATATAGTGTACAAGTTACGATAATCAATCAGTTTGTAAATGGGTCACCATCTCATGCAACATGTTATAAGATATTGATAGAAGAAATAAGCATATCAAGAGGTGTGCACCAAGTGTGCCCCATTTCGGCACTGTTTTTGCTACAGTCTAAGCAATCAAGATAAGAAGTGATCCACTAAAAGGAGTCATACTTTTTGAAACAGGTGAAATGCAAGTTGACTTGCAATCCTTACAAAAAAGCTATCAATCCAGTAGAAAAAGTATAACTCATTGTCTGAATTTTATTTGAATAGACCCAAAAGCTCCATAGTGAATATAACTGCATGGTGGAAATATAAATAACATCCCATGGACCAATTCAAGCATATAACATTAGGCATGTTAGGAGTTAACTTTTGGGAAAATGAACAAAATCTAACTGATCATAACTGGACTCCTAAAATATAAATATTCGTTCATGGAAAGCGAGACGTCTAGCATTATTAGGTAAAGTAATTATAATCAAGTCATTCCTTGTTTCTCAAACCATATATACAGTGCTCAAATCATGATAATTCCACCAAATATAGTGAAGCGTGTTAATTCTCTATACAATTTCTCATGGAATGGATAGAAAGATAAATAAAGGGAAAGGTTGTTTGTAAGAATTATGAGTTCGGTGGGCTGAAAATCATGGTTGATTTGAATATTTTACTTCAGAGCTTTCTATTGAAATGGATTTTAGATTATTTTTCTCCCCAAAATGCGTAATGGACCAGAATTATGGATGGTTTCTTTTCTCACTTAGGAAATTCTCAATATTAGATTTTATTGAATAGTATTTGTGCAGAAAAAGAAAGTGTGACACACGTCGAGAAAATGAAAGCGCCTCAATATCACACAGGTATTATATCCCTGGTTTAACTTTAAAAAGACTGTTAAAAATAAAATGGCAGAAAATATTCAACATATTTACATCAAAGGTCAAAATCTTTGGTTTAAGTCAGATATAACAGATTATTACGGTGATATTTTGTTTTGCAAAAATGGGTTAGATTCAGGAATTCTGAAAATAAACGATATTATTTCACACTCAAAGGTGATATCATTACAAGAAATTTTACTTTCTTGCAATAATATCACTTTTAACACTTATTTGAAAAAGACATGCCTTATTTTTGTTTGAAGAATACAATATTGGCATGAATGATATTTCAAAAGTATGGAAGAGCTATACGTTTAAGCCAGTAAAAGAGAAGAGGCAATCAGATAAGGGAGAAACAATGAAAGTTAATTGCATGAGAATAACAAACGAAAATCAAATTTATTTTGAAATATGATTTCAATCAGTTTAGATGTTAAACCTAAAGCTGAAGAAATGGAAAAAACTGTAGAAAGATATAAAAAATATCTATATAATTATACAACCTACAAGCAGTAACAGAAATTAGCACAATAATTCATTTCCATATGATTACATAGCTTAATGTTATTGGTGTAACTTATACATATGGAGGTTAACCAACGAGAGGGAGCGAGTTGGCTCAGTCGGTAAAGCGTCTGTCTGGGTTCGAGTCCAGCCAAGGCGGATGACTGAAGCCTACGTTGTGTGTTATCATACCCCTCCCCTGTTTCATAGACGCAGGCTATGCTACAGTGGAAAACACTCCGTCCCTCGGATAGGACGTTAAATGGAGGTCCCGTGTAAAGGAGAGTCACCACCTTTGCACGTTAAAGATCCCACTGCACCATTCGTTTAAGAGTAGGGGGAAACCCCGGTGTATGTGGTCCTCCTGCACACCCCCAATCAGTGATATCGGGAGGAGAGACCTCATGGTTATAGTGATTCAATTCGCTTTTCCCCTCTTAGGCACAGGTGACGCCAAACCAATAATAATAATAATAATAAAACCCACTTTGTTCATTTGATAGTGAGGTACAAGACATTTATTTGTAAATTGCAGAAAACAACCCACAATTATGTAGGTCAAGACTTGATATTGTACGAAGCTCTATACTTTATAAAGTTTATAACTTGATTTTACTTTTGATCTCTCCATGTTTATCAAAGGATACGGTTCGGGGAAAAAAAACAGTACAAAAGTTTAAATCTTCTTATTTGCTTATGCAAAGTATGCAATTTATCTAATGTCATTCAAGCAGAAAATCGTAAATCAATATTTCGTTAATTATCGATATGTAGTTTAATTAAACGTACATTGCATAACTAAGAGTTTATGTATTTTTGAAGAAAGCATTAGGTTTGAACAGTAAAATGTTATGTGTTTCACATGAAATTGTTATGATTTGTTTTTATCTTTGTAATGATTTGCGACATGTTTTTACTTACCAATAACAGTGAATAATATATGAGAAAAGAAGAAGAAAAAATCATAACAAGCTTGAAAGCAGCAATGCAACCCCACTATCCATGCCCCCCCCCCTTGAACGGTGCAAAGTTCGATATAACAAAGCGAGGTGATCCTTGAAATCATAATGATGCACGACGCATCACTTGTACGGTGCAAAGTTCGATATAACAAAGCGAGGTTATCATTGAAATCATAATGATGCACGACGCATCACTTGTACGGTGCAAAGTTCGATATAACAAAGCGAGGTTATCATTGAAATCATAATGATGCACGACGCATCACTTGTACGGTGCAAAGTTCGATATAACAAAGCGAGGTTATCATTGAAATCATAATGATGCACGACGCATCACTTGTACGGTGCAAAGTTCGATATAACAAAGTGAGGTTATCATTGAAATCATAATGATGCACGACGCATCACTTGTACGGTGCAAAGTTCGATATAACAAAGTGAGGTTATCATTGAAATCATAATGATGCACGACGCATCACTTGTACGGTGCAAAGTTCGATATAACAAAGTGAGGTTATCATTGAAATCATAATGATGCACGACGCATCACTTGTACGGTGCAAAGTTCGATATAACAAAGCGAGGTTATCATTGAAATCATAATGATGCACGACGCCAGCGCTATGAACATGAATGATGAATAAACAGCAAAATACTTTACGCAGCATTTGCTTGTATGATTTCCATGTAATGTGTGCATGGTGTAACGCATATTTCATTGCCGTGTACTGTAGTATTGTGTGGGCCTATGGCACGACGCTCATACAGCATATAATGCGTGTCATATCAAAACTGATGCTTTGGTATTCCCTTTTTAAAAAATTATTTTATGATTGTTATTATTATCATATCACCAATGATGATCAGCAGCATGACTTCGGTTAAATCTTCTTTATCTTAGTTATCCAACCCTTGTAACTTAATAACTATCTTCATCTTGATCAAAATCACAATAATCATCAACAACACCCTCCTCATCATCATGATCCTCCTCCTCCTCAATATCGCCATCATCATCTTTTTATCTTTTCATCCACGACATTCCAATTTTGTTATTTCTGTTTTGGATATAACTCTTATGTCTTGCTTTTGTCATGTTTATGAAGCGAATAAGGTAAGACTAGAACACAACTGACACAACTTTTCTCTCGATTTGAGATGATTCTGCTATTAGAAATGAAAACAGGAAAAGGCCGCTTGATCCATTGAAATGTCATCAACCGTATGAAAATAAGACTACCTTTCTTCAGTTAAATCTTCTTTATCGTTGTTACCAAACCCTTGTAACTTCATCATTACTATCCTCATCTTGATCATGATAATCACAATAATCATCATCAACAACATCCTCCTCATCATCATCATGATCCTCCTCCTCCTCCTCCTCCTCCTCAGTATCGTCATCATCATCTTTTCTGTTGTAATTCTTAGGTCTTACTTTTATAAAGCGAATGAGGTAAGACAACAATAAAACGCAACTGCTCTTCTCTCGATTTGAGATGATTCTGCCATTAGAAATGAGAAGGCCGCTTGACCCGTTGAAATTTCATCAACTATGGTATGATGAAATGTAATACTATCCGGACCACGATGATTCCCCATCATGTCCATTACATCATTGCAAGACTCCGTTTTGTCCCCATTAATGTATGTACCATTTTCTTATCGCACCGTTTTTCTTTGTTTCGTTTTATTGTTATTTTTATGGACCCTTAAGCTCCTTATAAGAACTACAGGATTTATTTTCATCATGCCTAGTTGTCTTTACTGATTCATTAATTTATTATCAAACTCGCAATAACTGCAGCCAGCTTCACTTTCCAACTGCAACCCCCGACTGGCCGATTATATATATTTCCTAAATAAAAATTCATACGTGAATTTTACGATATTAAAACAAAGCTCCCGAAAACGAAAAAAAAAAAAAAATATGCTTACAGTACTATACTAGACTCTTGTTTTCCAGAACGGTAAATTTTATTTTGGAATGGCCTCCAAGGCCCTGATGAAGCTGATCGGGAACAGACTTATGTGAATAACTTCAAATGTACCATACGTACTCGTATTCGCTCATTTAATTTGAAGTTATTTTATAGAGCTATAGGATTGAATGATTTTCTATATAAAAAGAAAGGACTCCCCCGGTAGTTCATTTCGTAATTCAGACCCTGAAACCTATATCCACCTTTTCGTTGAATGTCCCTTTGTCAAGCCTATCTGGGATGAAACTGTTAAAGCTATCATTCAGAAAACCAACAAACCACTAAATGTCTCAATTTTTAAGAAAATGTTTGGTTGCGACTCTGATATTATCTTACATATCTATTTCATTTACTCAAATAATCATGTCTATACAGTATATGCAAATTCCAGAACAAACCACCAAACTTTGAAGGTTTTAAATGTTATATTATGACCAATACAGATCTTGAATATTCTTTTGCCAAAAAGAATAACAAACTCCCTAACACTTCTGAAAATGGAGATTTAAATTTTGAATAAATAGAATTGTTCCATTTCGCATGTTTTTATCTATGTTTGAATTTATTATACCTAGGGACACTACTCACTGGCGTGTTCGGGCAGGATTCCCCTCTGTTTATCATGATAGTCTTTTTATTTTCCGCAGGAGTATAGTCACATATTACAGAACTATTGGTATTATTGGAATTTTTGCCCCTCTTGTGGGAACAGGAGTGTTTTACCATGGATCCTACTAGAACCATGGTTTTACGGAAATCAGGCCAAAGCCGCTTGTGGGTGGTGTCTCTTGGATTATGCCCCCTTTTACACTAAGTTCATGTAACAAAATAAATAGTATATTACATGTATTTTTACTCGTCAAAATAAGATATACCATGTTCGTTGTAATGCAGAAGACAACAAAGATGAGACAGAGTGACTGCCTTAGTTTTAATCTTACTTTTGTTCACTCATTATGAACGAAAATCATATTGTAATCAATGTATAACGAATGGAGCGTATAACTTTGTACTATCGCTTTAATAATGCCGCTTTTTGTTCTTATAATTTTTTGGTTTTTGCTTTGTTTTTGTTTTGTTTTGTTTTTTGTTTTTCGACTGCTTTGATTCACGTGTTGATCTGTTTACTTGAAAATCAATAAAACATAATTTTTAAACTTCGATTTTTGTATATCGAGATACAGTTTATTATGAAGCCCTGATAGCTCATAACTGTATTGCCTGATTTTCAGTGATTGTAACCCTCTATATATTTACTTCCTATACTGCAATTTTCCACTAGGGAATTAAGATGATATTATCTATTTGTTCCAATTGTTCTAAAGTTCTTTAATTGACAATTTCATTGAAATTGTTTTTTTTATCACTGTGCACACTTTTGCACATAATTTGCGCCAAAATGATAGTTATATGTAGTTACTTGCTCAGAGTGAAAGCAAAATCTAAATCTAACTTCAACGTAGATTTTAATGATGAAATATCCTTGATCAATTTGTAGTAAATCAGTAAAAAAAGAAAAAAAAAATCATAAAAGGCGTTATTAGATACGCGGGATGCTCACAGCGGGTACATATAGTTTGTGGACAGGTCTTAAGAGAGACTTATGATTCAGATGCACTCTTCAACTCTTCGAACATTGGCAATGTCCAAAATGTCTTTTGCAACAATTACCTTTTTGGAATGATTTGGATACAACTATAGAATTTATGGATAGTAACACCGTTTGTAATGATTTGGTGGTCGGTGTAAATCGAAATAGGTCAGTTGATATTAATGATTTTGCATTAAACGAAATAAAGGGTATAAAATTAGCTCACCTCAACCATGTCAACGTGAGAAGCCTAGTCAATAAAGTTGCTGATCTGCAAAATTGGCTCAGTAATAACCCTTATAATTTGTTACGCCTGTCAAAAACGTGGTTGGCAGAACATTCTGTACCGGCCGCACAGAAACGCTGTTGTTAGCAGGTTTGTTAGCGCTAACAAGTCACTAACAAATCAGCCACTAACAGCACGGGTAAAATGACCGCACAGAAAGCGCTGTTAGAGTGCTGTTAGTGGATTTAAGCCATAGAGTTAGGTAAAATCAACGAACGTAGAGGGCGTCAACACTGAAAAGTGTTGACGCCCTCTACGTTCATTGGGTAAAATCTATGATTTGTGCGTAGTAATCTATTTATAGATTGATGAATCTTGTTGATACAGCACTACACAGTGCATTGTTGTCTTCGTGAGTGACGCATTAACGAACCTTCGGAATAACGAGCTGTAACCTACATAAAGTAGGGAGGTGGGGGGGGGGGGGTATTGTGATCATGCATTACAAGTCACCGACCCCCGTTATATCCTCTGGAAATTTAGAAAATATTGTTGAATATGGAGACATTAAAATAATTATATTAGATTTAAAAGGTTAAATCAAAATAATATGCATCTAAGAAAATATAGGCATGCTCTAGAATCTATTATGAAGTATTAGACATTGTAGTCTGACCCCCCCCCCCCCCCCCCACCCGAAGTATAGTTCGTCACCCGTAATTAATCCCACTTGTGTCAGCCGTGGCCGCTTTGTGTAAGAGGGGTCGTAGAGAACATGCACCACGTCCCGCTGTCGCGGAGGTCCAACCCTCTCCGCCCCAGTGGCAGAATGTTAGATAGATACTTTCAAATTAGAGCTAGACTAATAAGATTCAAAGAAATCAAATTCGACGTTAAATCAAGTTTAACTTTAGATCTATTAAGTTGGATTTATTTTCACTTCATATACGAGTTTAAAATCATATATCTAATGTAAGTTAGAGGAATGTAATTTATGAATATATACAACCGGAATATCATTTCATGAACAATATTCATATTATGTTGTAAGAAATGACATGGCATGCAAGTATGTCGGTATATTTTGTGCTAAATCCTATTACTTTTCTTAGATTATAGGTCTAGTAATGATAAATTTCCTAATTTTCAACAATTTATCCAATAAGCATGAAGAAGAGCAAGAAAATTATCATTATATTAAGATTAAGATACACAAAACAATTTTGCAAGCCCACTTCTCATCATTTTTTTTTTTAGTTGGAAAGGGCTCTTCCCCGGGCTCTTCACTCATGATAGCGTATTTGCTAATGATGATTTTCATCATCACTGGCTTTAATGCTTATTATGTAGCCTATTACACTATTAAGTTACATTGACTGTACTTAAAGGTACACGGTTACTAACATAGGCGTCAGAAGCGGTGGGGGGGGGGGGGGAGGCAATTGCCTCCCATCATTCGAAAATTTTTGCCCTCAAAGGGCCCCCTCGGAAGAAAAAAGGAAAATAAAATGGGATCACAACCATGTAAAATGAGCATACTGGCATGATTAGTGCTCTAAAATGGAAACTTTCATTCAAAAATCAAAATTTTCTTACTTGGTCACTACGCAGCCTCGTATAGTAATTAGAAGCAACGTTTCTCAGTATTTAGAAATTCTTTCTATCATCTGTGAAAAAGGGGCAGATGCTTGCTTTATTCGGGGGATTATTCCCCCCCCCCCCTTCCTCCTCAGTATCCTCATTATTGGCATAAGGGGGCCCGTATTTTTTTTTTTTTCATATTTGGGCAATGCCGGAATATGAAATTTCTGTAAATTTTCACCACCAAAATTGTAAAAAAACTGGCGCTCTCGTTTCGCTCGCGCGAAAGTTGTGAAACTGAATAGTTGATTTTTGGGCAGAGGGTGTCAGCCCCAACGCCAAAATTTAACAGTATGCCATGCATAATCCTCCCATTGCCATGCCCGATCTCCTGAGTCTCTTACGCCATCCTAACATGCTAGAAGCGGTGAAAATAATCATGTTTCAAGTACGTATGATGAGAGAAAGCTGGGACCCTTCCGGCGCGCCTGGTTACTCACCGTAGTGTTCTTTCCAATGCAGGGCCTACATGTCAAAAAGGTCTTCAAACACTGCTTTGGAAAACCGATATTTCCTGAAAAAGTCATTTTCATTTCTTCTCGAAAGCATCATATTCAAGCTGTGAAGTGCTCTAAATTACCATTTTCCGCTCTTCAAAACTTGAAAATTTTCTCACTCAGTCTCTGTTGGCTTCCTAGCACACTATTAGTTTGTAATGTAAATGTTCACTTCCTGATCTAGTTTTAATCAATATCTTTGCTCCATTAATCATTACCTGATTTTACAAAGATTTCTCTCTATATCAAGTGTAACAGAAAAATGTATTGGGGCTACTAAAAGCATTGGCGTAAATCCCGGGGGGGGGGGTGGGGGATATATCCCCCCACTTTTTGGAGAGGGTGGATATATGGCATTTACAAATATCCCCCCTCACTTTTTAAGGAGGAAAATATATTTTGATTTATCAGTTAGTAAAAATTTGAATATCTATCATAAACGACCATCATATTTTAGAATTTCTATTTGAAAATGCGATTGAAAACCAGAAAAAGTGGTTATTTTTGGCTCGCTCACTTCGCTCGCTCATCGTATTTTATAATTTCTTTTCTAAAATGAAAACAAAAAAGTGGCCATTTTTGGCTGACTCGCTTCGCTCGCTCGTCATATTTCAGAATATTTATTCGAAAATGCAATTAAAACCAAATAAGTGGTTATTTTTTGTTCGCTAGCTCGCAACATTGACATTAAAATGTGTGTAAGAGGGAAAAAATCGTCCAAAAATTCAATTACACCCCCCCCCCCACTCCTCAAACTCAAAGTGGATTTACGCCGGCGACTAAAACTCGAGCTTCACACTCGATTTTTCCATACACGCAAAAAAAACTGACTGCCCCTGCCCCAACATTTTCTTTTGCCCTCCATTCCCCCCCCCCCACTTTATAGTGGTGCCGCCACTGCTCCTCGTGGCTTTATCAGCGAAATCTATGTCGTCCCCTATACCTGCCATATTCTTAATTAGGTCTAGGTCTATTTTGAACCATTTTGAAGTACTTGGTACAAAAAGTGGGGAGACAAGTTATAGCGCGCGACAAGAAATTATTCCCTAACATTGCCACTATAGGCGCCCCTAGCACTGTTAGTGAGTTGTTAAATCATTACCACTACTGTTAGCTTCTGTGCGGCCTTGAAATGTTAGGCTAACAGCGCTGTTAGTGAATTCGACTAACATTACGCTTCTGTGCGGTCAAACCATCGCTATCGGTACTGTTAGTGCGCTGTTAGCGCTAACAACGTTTCTGTGCGGCCAGTACTGGTAGTTTGTATTCTATCAAAGGATATAAGTTTGAGAGGAGAGATAGACGCATCCGTGGAGGAGGAGTGGGATGGTTTATATCAGAAAATTCTTCTTTAGAAGATTGGATCTTGAATCTGACGCATTAGAAATAATGTGGGTGGAATTGCAACGCACAAATAGTAGCTCATTTGTTCATTCGTATATTGTATAGGAAACCAGATAATCAATCTGATTTTTTTGTGTGTGTGGATAATTTAGAAGATAATATTGAGAAATTATATACAGTTACAAACAATGTTATCTTTATTCGGTGATTTTAATTGCAATATGATGAATGACAATAATCTTTCTAGAAAAGTTCGAACCCTGTGTACAACAATGCAAATGACACAGGTTATATCTCAACCCACTAGAAATGACAGTCAGTCTTGGGTTTGTAAAACTTGGGTTTTTTGCTCGACTCCGGTATGAACGCGGTGTGAACATGTTTCTACTATTGTATGTAAGATCTCTCGGGCAATGGGTTGTATACGGAGGATTAAAAATTTGCCGTCATTCAAAATAATAAAGAATCTGTATTTTGCTATGATTTTACGTGATATTTGTAGTACATCTTGGGGAAGCTGTGCAAAAATCCATAGGGATAAGATACAAAAACTACAAAATAAATATGCCAGAATGATTGTGAATAAAGATTATCAAACATCTCAACGTTCCTTGTTACTCACGCTGAAATGGCAATCAGTTGAGCATTGTATGAAAATCAGTATTGCGTTCTCGTTTTTAAAATACAAAATAATCTAATACCGAATTATCTAGAATCACTGATATGTAAACGAACTATTAATTATAGGAAACCTTATGCTTTAAAATGCCCCCTCCCACTTCCCCGCCCAAGGACAGAATATACAAGAAATTCCTTGCATATGTCAGAGCTTCTTTAACGCACTCTCTGTAAATGTACATCCCTTTATAGATTAAAAAAAACCCAAAAAACCTCAAAGCTTTACATCTTGATTCAACGGAATTATAACAGTGCTATCCATGTATCTACTTTTTTTCAATACCATTAATCCACTCTCGGCTATGTTTTATAGTTTGCAATGTTACCTAACTGCTATGTATTTTGTATTTTCATGTAGAATGATGTTTGTTAAACTGCAGGGCTTCTATGAATAGCAGTTTTACAAAACTGCACAGGCCAACCCTGCAGCATAAAATGAATAAAACAAAATGACCATATCGTGGTTTAGGAAACCACTCGTTCATTTGCATTTGACGCACGCACTTGTGTACAAAGATAATGGAGGTGGAAATAGGAAACCAATGCGTGTGACTAAACATATATTTCACTATAATGCCAACAAAATAAATATATAAAATAAATAAACCAATCAAATCACTACTCACATTCATTCAATAAAACGCCAGCTGGTGACTACCAAAAGTGGAAAAAGACGAAGAAGAAGCATCATTAGTATCCACGTAAGTAAGAAAATCGTGTTCCGAATCTTACGAAGCGCAGTTCGTGCTCGGGGAATCCCAGCAACAGAATAATAATTATTATGTTAATGACCATTTGAACTGTAGTCTGAAAATCCAAACCCCCGCTGTTGTTTATTACAAAGCATTGCTGCTTTCGCTACTGAATGCTGAGAATCCAATCCAATTGATTTGTCTGTAGAGCGCCAATATCTTGTTGCCTAATCAAAGGCGGTTATGAGACTGAAAACATGAGACTGAGAACGATCGATCTTTTTCTTTTCCTAAAAACACACTCTCATACTATTCAAAATATTGTGATCGAACATGGGGATGGTGAAATATAATGATGATAGAATGTAATGACTATAAAACAACACTTGTATGGCATGACGAAGAAGGATGTGGAGACAATATGGCACTACTAATGTGCAATATTTTAGGGCGAATATATCACGATGATTACATGAAATGTGATAACATATATAAAAATGATAATTACAGTAATCTACAGAGTATATTTCCGTTCACTCAATACGACCTATCTATTTATTCTATATCTTAAACGAACCTTTTCTCGAGGGCAGTGGCATAACTACGGGGGGGGGGGGTGGGGGCATGGATTTCATACAAGAAGCTTACATAAAAAGGGCCTTTTCAGTAGATAATGGCCTAGAAACAAACAAAACAAAAAAAAACAAACAAACACATACACACACACAAAGAAATCCCATCTTTTCGTTCGCCAGCTCGCTACTCTCGCTATCAAAAGCTAGAAAGAGGATGATTTCGGGCACGGCATTCATCTTATTTCAGAAGCGAGTTAGCAGAGTATCATAATATTTGGGCAGCGAGGGGGTTCACAAAATTACAAAAAAAAAAGAAAAAAGAAGATTACCGTAATTTCCTGACGAATGATATTGTGTGTGTGTGTGTGGGGAGGGGGGGGGGGGCGTCGCTGACTTTGCTTGTTTGTAAAAACAGAATGGTTTCGGACGGTGAGCGAGGTACCAAAATGGACTCATATTCATGGCGAAATAACACATCTATAATGAAAAAAAGAGTAGGCCTATATTTTTCCTCGATCGCTGCGCTCGCTCGTTAAATAATTGTTTAATATTTTTTTTCAAAGCAAACGCACGGGCGAGTGAGGTGACCAAATAAATGATTTAGATGTTTCATTATGTTCACAATGTAATTTACTGAAGGGTTACTAAAAAGCGAGTGCTTCCTCGCTGATACTCGTAATGGTTAGAGACATTCTGGTTTCGGACAGAAAACAGTAGACCAGGGGCGTGCTTAAATATAATCACTGGCAGCGAGGTGACTAGATATTTAATTGAAATATCATATAGGCCTATAGAGGTTCGATAGTATATTTTGATAATGAAATAACGTCTTTTATTGCAAAGAAAGTTGTAATTTTCGGCTAGCTCGCTTCGCTCGCTCACAAAATATAAAAACATGGTGGTATCTAGCAAGATGCGTCATTTCTCCAAAATTTCAAAAAGCTTGGTTAGAGATTATTGTCGTAATTGTTAACATGATAGAAATAACCAAACACACCCCCACAAACATTTTTTTTTTACTGAAAATTATCCCCCCCAAAAAATCGACCAAAAGTGTGTACCAGATCCTTCAATCCTTCCTCCGGCTACCACTATCCCAAAATCATGCTCTCAAACAAATCTGAGACCAGAGCTTTGTGTTTTAAACGAAGGTGACAAAAAACTAATGATCATGGAATTGTCGGTTCCTTTCGATCTTGATATTGACAGAGCTCATCAATACAAAACTGACAAATACTCCGCTTTGGGAAGATAATACCCAGCGACTGAAATCATACCTGTCTTTTCTTGAGGCCAGACTTCCAAAGGATAGTGCAATTAGGGACAGCCTGAGTAAAATGGCAGTGGTCTAATTTTTTTCAATTTACTGTGCAAAGGATGAACCTGCCTGGGGCGATTATAATTTGTTAGAGACTCGATAATCTGACCTATAAGTAAGAATCAGGAAAATAGATTAAACTTTGTTGCCTATATGTACATCAGTAGTATCGATTACAAATACTCATAAATATGTATTTGTATTTCTAATTCATTATAAATTCCCACTTTTTTTCATCAGTTGAAGAAAAAACAGTCTTAAAAATATACTATGACATAACTGAGATTAGTCTTACTACTTTGTTATAATGATAACTGAAACAAATTAATAATTTTATTTCATTATGGTTGTCCAAATTTTTTTTCGGCTTTTTGGTCCATACTTTGGAGATCGTAATGTACTAAGCTCATTATAATTGAATATTCCAGTCAGTTACATCTGTTAATATTGTTTTTTTTTAATTATGATAAACCGAAACCAATATTAATGCATACATCACCATTATAATTCAAAGTGTCCCATTGAATTAGGTTCATGTTTCCGAAAATGAACAAATCTTTCGATACTTCCCTTTTTTCTTCTCCTTCTTCTTCTACCTTTAATAGTAAACACTCTAACGTGTAGTCTCTTTGTTCTCAGCTGATTTCTACTATTACCTGTCATTATTTTAAGAGAAGTCTTATATGTGTGTTTTGTACATTTTCCCATCAATTCTGTACTCTACATTAATATTAATGTCCTGCATTGACAGTAATGCGTCATGACCTGGGCTTTTACTTATACTCTGTAAACCTCTTTCCTTTGTTGTGAACGCAATAAAGTGATATCAAATCTAATTTAAAAATGCAGAAGCGCCCTCGTGACCAGCTCGGTCACTTCACCACTCGCTTTTGTATTTCTTAGAAATTTTATGCGCTTTGCTCCCCCCGGAAAAAAAAAAATTCTGCATACAGCCAAGCTTGCTGCCCCCCCCCCCCCCATGCATTGACCCACGGTACGCCACTGCTCGAGGGGAATGATAGTGCATTGTTTTCATCAAACCGATTCCATACATACATTATTATAAACAATCTCTCGTCGACGTCTTATGGTAGAACATCAAGGGGGAGGGGTGAACTTTAGCAGGCTCCCGCTCTGTAGGCCCATTGCAAGTTGCTTTGAAATAAATTTTAGGTTTCAGATGCCGAGAGGGGTGCACTCTTGGCTATCCCTACCATGCCTACGAAGGGTACGCCATCGCCATATACCGCAAATACGAGATTAAACATAAGAGGGCGATATTCCCAACTCACAGTACAGACACAGGCACTTCCGTTTTCCATACAGACATCATTGGTCGAGTCTTAACAAGCCCCATGAAAATTATAGCTTTTGAGCTTAGAAAATGCAAGCAACAAATTCTGATGCTACCTGCATAGATCTAAAAAAATATATATTTTAAAAAAATCCGGAGAGTTTCTGAAACCTGAACATTATTTTCTAAAGCTAGGTCGCTTTGCTCCCTCGCATGATCACTTCCTCTCAGACACTCATAATTTCGCACCCCCCCCCCCCCAAATAGTTCCTAAGCAAGCTCTTTAAAAAGGTGTTCAGAATTTTTTAAAAAAATGATGGAATTATCGTTCTTTTGCTCGCTGTCATGTAAGTTGCATCTACCTCTTGCTAAATAATGCGTGGCCTTACAAAACATTTGCAAAGGTTAAACATTTGAATGAAATTTAACATCTAATAAGGGCGGCACTTGGAGGGGGCGCATCCCCCTAAACAAACCGCTAATGAGAAAAAGAAATAGGAAAAAATGAAGTAAAATCATAATCTTTAAGGGTTATGCGCCTCCACCCCACCGACAGGGTAAATGCATCAGAAATATACATGTAGTTTTTCAGGGTTTAAAATACCACATTTTACTAGAACCCGGTCGCTTTACTCCCTCGCATGAAAAATGTTTCCCTGCAGGAACTCATAGGCTTTTTTTTGATAGCCTTTAAAAAAAAGGCGTTCAGAATATGAAAAACATTAGTGGTGCAGTTGTCGTTGCTTTGCTCACTATCATGTAAGTTTCATCTGCATCTTGCTATATACTGCACTCTAAAAATAAACTAATCAAGTTTGATTAGGATCCAAATCAACCGGGGACTTACTATATAGGTTTCTATTCAAATTTTGAATAGATTCTATTCATTTTTCTAATCTAATAACTGAATAGAAACTAGTAAGTCCCCGGTTTATTTGGATCCTAATCAAATTTGATTAGTTTATTTTTAGATTGTACGCCCCCAGTGCGGCCTAATACAGCATTTGAAAAGGTTAAACATTTGAAAGAAATCAAAATTTTTGTCGCCTTGCTATTAAAATCAGGCCTAGACTATTTCTCAAGGTTTTCATTAATTTTTTGCTAGCCATTTTAAAACCGAGAAAATAGAAAACTGTTTCTTAATATCTAATTTCGATCTTCTCCCCCGTTCATTTTCAGTGGTCAAATGACAAATTTTCTCGGTAAAATGCGCAAGAAATTGCGTTTTTATGCCGGATAAAAATTTAGAAGAAAAAAAAAAAATCGCCGTTTGGCCGCTTCGCTTCCTCGTTGTACCATAATATAGAGACGTTTGAGCACTCGGGAGGGGGGGGGGGGGGGGGGGGGGGAGGGGCGAAACTTGCCCCGGGCGCCATAATGCCTAGATACTTCACTGGGGTCATATACCTTGAAATGTATAGCACTAGAGTTACTACCTGATCAAATTACTTTAATGCATACCATAAAGACGGGAAAAAATGAAATGAAATAAATTCATATAAACAAGAAAAATGACATGGCTACGATTCTGCATCGCTTGAGGCCAATTTTACATGAAGTGCCAACCTTTCGAAAAAACAAAACTGACTTGTTGCGCCAGTAATTCAAATCAAGAAACTCTGTTGGTTTCGCAAAATATTTCTTGTATGATGTCACTCTACATGGCTAATTAAAGACTGCAACCATGGCGATAGTCCATGACGCCGTCCTAAGTCAAGGGGTATATCGCCTCGTGTGCAACTGCATGTCTCGAACTTCATCGTTTCTCTTCCTGCTAGAGAGGTTAAAATTGCCCCCCAAATTGTGAGCATCATTTCGGTCGGATGAAATGTAAAATTATATCAAGAAGTTTGAAGTGAGCTGCTGTCACAACGACTGTGTTAACATTTCCTTCATCCGGTCTTGTAGAAATCTTTCATTCACTTTAGTCCAAAGATATGGACTTTTGCACACGCCAAGGACTTGCAGCATATGGCCTGTCATATTGTGTCACTCGCTTCACTTTCGCTGCTGCTTATGGAAGCTGATGGGGCTGATGCCCGCAATTCGCCCTCGACTGGAACCGGGCCTATGCTTCGTTTGACGAACGTGTATGTTCAGGGAATATCAACATGATCAAGGAATAGGATACGCTGATAAAGCGCACTGGCCATCACTCAAAGGTAGAGTCTTGCATAGGAGATTTTTCTGACCTGATGTAATTGTGTTATGCTTCCTTTTGATTGCAATTATAGAGTAAAGATTCCTTTTGATTGCAATATATGCCTCTTTTGCGACCATTTTCTTTTCTTCCAATTATTGCTTCGTCTTCAAAATTGTCGTTGCATCGTATTCTCTTGAATATCTAACCATTTTTAAATTTTTTATTCTTTATTTTTCTGGCAGACCTTTGTAGATTGTCATTTTTTGCTTGTCAGCAGCTAGACCCCTATTTTCTTTCTTTTTTTTTTACAGCGCAGATGCCAGAAATATTTGGCTCATTACGCTACTGCTCGTCACATTTTCTCCCCTTTTTTCCAAATTTTCCTCACAGATTAGCTTCAGAAATATCAATAACACTTAGACTTGGCCGAAATAATTATAATTTGATATTAGTTTTTAACATTGTATGAAAAGCTTCGATGATTACATACCTCAGTTATAATAATTGAGTGGGATCCCAAATTCATATCAAACTAATATTATGTTATGTTGTGGATTCATGATAAAGGTTTTAATGATTTTTAAAATCAGTCAATGGTTTGTCCTGTAAGAGAGCGTAGGATTAGAGAGAGAGAGAGAGAGAGAGAGAGGGATGGGTATGAGAGATGTCGGAGGGGAAGACACGGGGCGAGTAACAGAGGGTGGAAAAAAGAGGGAAGAAGCAAAGAGTTTCATTGCCGTGAAGTACTATTATTTGATTGCTTTAACTAATTAATGAAAACAGAAAGAGAGTAACTTTTCATATTAAATAGTTAGGCCTATCATGCCTATAATACAAAAGTAGCGATCATTCACTATAGAATTGAAAATTAGTCTGCTTGGCATCTAGATAATACAAGAATCAGAGTTGGTAGTAGAATGCCATTTAAAAAAAAAATCATAGATTTTAAAAGAAAACGGAGCATAGCTCTAAAAAATGAAAGGCGAAGTCACACTCTTCGTCAGTGCCCACAGAGTGTGACAAAAAGATGTAAATCAAAATCCGTTTCTGAAACAGAAACGATATCTCCATAAATCGCCATGATTATTTGATTCGCTTTCACTTCCTTTCTTCAAGTCACAGTTCGGACTTTAGAATAAAAACAAAATACAAATATACAAATGAAGATATTGACATCACTGAACCAAATTGCAGTCCCATTTATTATTCAAATACCATACACAGTAAAGCCAATGAAAAAAAGAAATCTTATGAAAACAGACTAATCCGTATACAGTTTTTTTTTTCCATTTTTTTACCAACAGTACGATGATGAAAACATTTCATGATAAGCACTGATATCCCAGCGGCCCCCGTCATGCCCGTTTGAAACTGCATGAGACTTCTTTTCTTGTTTAAATCAGAGAATTTTGGGGGTAAAATATGAACCTGAAAATGTCGAGGACTTTTGTTTTTATGTAAAAAATTCAATTCTATATTATTTATTTGAAAAGTATTCAAAGATGTATAACATGATCAACATTAACTGCTCTTCATCATCGTCATGATTGATACAAAAAGAAAATCAGTCTTTAAGAAACAAAAACAAAATATTTCGTTACCTATACATTTCCTTTAAATATATTTAGTTCTAGAAAGACACTTTGCCATGACCACAGACACAAAACACTCTGTAACAATGATTTATTTGTTATAATTATGTTCCGAAACGTCGCCGATTAGACTTTGAATTGGCAACACAATTATGTCTACTAATATAAACCTTACACAGCTGAAGCCACTGCAGTCCCAATTATCCGAATACCTCGCAGAGAAAAAAAAATGGGGGAAAAAGAAAGAAAGAAAGAAATCTATTAGTCTACATAGTAACAAAAGCAAATACCACTATGAGACGAATTTACACACAGCTTTAATAGCTTTACCAGCAGTACGATGATGAATTACACTGAGATGAATACCACTCCTATTCAGTGTTATGCATTTGAGCTTATAATAAAAAATTATATAACTGACTTTACAGAACTTTGTTTCGGAAGGCAATTAATTAACGTTTATGAATTCCATGCTTTTATCTGAAATATAATCAAACATATAAAACAAAATCATTACGAAGTTTTTTTCATCATCGCCATGATTAGCGGAATTAAATTCACCTTAGAAAAGTTATGAAACAAAACACTTCTTTTATCTGACATATGGGGTGTTGCAAGAAGGTTGCAATCGATTGCAAATAATTGCTAATTTTGAAACAACCATTCTGATTGGCCCATGGTCTGCCCTTCTAAGAAGACATGCATGCAACAATGATTTTGATTGGCCAGTGAATATTTTGTCTGACATGAATGCATTGTTCCATGAAAGCAGATATATTTGAGTATAAAACAATAATGGTCCTTTTAAATCCACATCAACATTTGGAAACAAACGCCAACTTTTCCAAATAGCCCTCCTGTGATATGAACTGTCCCCTTTCAAGTAAAAGTAATTAGCTTCACACCTTCCCCCTCCATATCCTTTGTGTATCATAGACATAATTAATTTGTCTATGATCAGTAGGTCCATGGTATCGGTGAATATTAAAACCCCTGTACGACGAGCAAACGAAACAAACAATCAGAGAAAACTTCTTAAAAACAAAATCTGTACACCGAAAATGAAATGAAAATTCTAATACATGCATGTAATAGAGATACAGATACTACAAATCGTTGCACTGAAGCATGAAACTATCAGCAAAGATATCTTTTCTCTTTTTAAAACTTGCTTTGCTTGCTCGTAGATTATTGTACCGATCTATAAACAACTTATCAATTACAAACTGACAAGAAGTTAATGCAATGATTCACACTTACGACAATCGATTTCCTACTGCATCAAATACAAAAGTCAAAGACGTAAAGAAGATTCAGCCCTTGTAAAGGGGGAGGGGGAGGAGGTGAAGTACAATAGGGCATTGGCTAAAAGTACAATAACAAGTTTGGTGAGGGCAGTGGAGGTGTTGTGGCTCAGTGGATAAGTCTCCGAACTTTGAACCAAAAGGTCTGCGGTTCGAATCCCTGCCGCGGCACTTATGTCCTTTGGCAAGGTATGAATCTACATTTGCCACGTCTCTTGGATGGTGACGTTAAAGGTCGGTCCCAGACGTAAATAATAATATTTGATGATTGATTGATAAGAAAATTGATGTAATAACCCAATTCAACAACAACAAAAAACATGCCGATAACCTTCCATATATTGCTTCCCCTCTCTCTTTCTTTCCCTGTCTTCCTTTTCTTTTTATCCTGTTTATTGTTTTATGCCTCTTAATTGGAAGGGGGATAGCAGCTACGAGACTGTCCAACTGTCCACAGAGAAAATTCTACAATAATTGCATGAATTACATCAGGTTGTGATTCTACATCAAGTTTTTCCTCTATTTACAATAACTTTTCCACTAAAGGGTTTGTGATGGCTTACCCCCATAAGAAGAAAGAAAAAAACACAACAACAAAACAGCCAACCACCATTCCGCTGCTCGTTCCCCCCCCCCCCCCGCCCCCCGTGATTGTAAATATCACATTTCCTTATATAATCCGTTATCTACACCAACATTAACCACTTATGCAGAGCAACTTAACACACTTTTTACAAATTACAAACTGATATCTAGTACAGAGGATTCAGGCTCCATCTTACCACAAGATTGATTCAAATCGCTTGACACTGACAGAGAAAAGAATTTGTGAATTTGCTTCGTTGCTAGGTCTTTTGATCAATCTCGCACCTTCCCAACTCCTTATGAGACAAGGCCCAGATGTCCGTTACAATTTGCAAACATAGCATCAAGTTTTCACTTTATGTATGAATACAGGAGTTATTCCAGGCATGCATATGTGCCTTTACATTCCATAAAGCCATCTGATTTGATTTGATTGATTTGATTTTTTTATTCAGATTCCACATTTGACAAAAAATTACAATATGTACTAACAATGCAAAAGGCATAAACTACATGAATACGATCGACAGAGAAAGGTTACAAATTGATATGTAGAGAGATCTACTAAAAGCCTAGTTTGTGTGATGTAGACCCCCTAATTGATAAATGATGTAATAAATAGATTAGTTTTTAAAAATAGTTTAATCAATGAAAGTAATTAATTGAAAGGGAAAACTATTAAACAAAACATATATTATAACCCATATATACAGCTATCCTTAAACATTACATAATAACATTAATCCATGAGATTTCGAGTGGAAATGTAATCAATACAATAGATATAGATACAACAAATGAAAAAAATGAAAGCAGAGTGAACTATTTACATCAGTATATGCCATAAATTCCAAACATCACGTAAGAAGAAAGGCAGATAGAGTGCTCTTTTAACCAAAGCATGGAGTTAACCCTTTTTAAACTCCATGTTATGAGTTAATCTGATTTCTTTCTCAATTTTACTCCAATTATTTTTTACTTTTCACCCCTACATGGTCTGCAAAAATAGAAATGCTTACCAATGTAAATGGAACTTGCCGAATTGAACAGAAAAATTGCCAATTTGAAAATTGTGGTTTACAATTGCCCTATCCTAGAGAAAAAAGTTCTTCATGTGCTACAAGTTTTCTTCTATTCGAATACAAATGTTTATGAAAATAACTACATGCATGTTATTTAAATTCGTTTTTGTTATATTTTTCATACTCTTTTATTCCTTTCCAAAAATTGCACTCAAATTTACGTTATCAATTTTAACTAGTATTCGTCTATATACCGAATGTTTCATGCCAGGGCTGCTAATATTTGCATGTTTGTCTGCAGTTTACACAAGAAATATAGCCCACTGGAACAAGAGCAAAATATATATGTATATAATTTTTTGTTCAAACGAAGCATTTCAAAAGTAGACAAGAGATTCCCTAATCTTCATACCGTCCTAAAATAAAGTGAATGACGGAAATGCATATCATGCACAGACGAACAATCAAATTGTAAGAGCTCAAGCTTCTCAATATGTTTTCCAACATTATTGTTTTTCAACCTTCCCTCATCATATTTCGAATATGAGGAAACAAGAAGAGTAGTTTTAGGGGACATTATGTAATATGATATTCTTCCAAACTAATATAAAAAGAATGAGAAAGCTTACAAATTATTGTTTTCACCAGGCGCGGATCCGGGGGGGGGGGGGGGGGGCGAGCGGGCCTTGTCCCGAGGTACCTCGGCCCCCACCCCCCGAAAAAGAAAGAGGCAAAAGAAAAAAAAATAAGAACGCCGAATTGTCTAGTGTAATGTACAATCTTTTTTCCTTTTTTTTTTTTTTTTTTTTATTGCTCGGCGCTAACTTTTTTTTTTGACCTGGAATACGCCTACCCCCCTAATACGGTTTTTACGACACACAATTTTTTTTTAATGCACACACCCCCCCCCCCCCCTCCCCGCTCGACTGGGGAGTCCACTGCGGAATGTAATGTACAACCCTTTTTTTTTAGTCGCTAGTTTACAAAAGAAATTCCATGACCATCGCCCCCCTCATCAAATCCTGGATCAGCGGCTGGTTTTCACCTCTACCAGTCTGAGTGACCTTCTTTTAAACCAGTGAGAATGAACTTTAAAAACTTGGTCTCGAAATGCAAGCCACTTACGCAAAAGGAAATGCTCTCGCTACTCAGTTATTGTCGCTTCCTATAGACAAAGAACCACGACAAAACCAAACCAGTTATCAAACTAGGAACACATTGAAGACGAGAGCATGATGAGGGCGTCTGGGGAATAGGTGCGTAAGGAGGAGTAACACCCTCACCTTCTAGACTGACACCTTTGGCAGAAGTAACCCTGCCATCTGTGTCATGAGTAACAGTTGCTGTGGTTGAGGGCCAAATAAAATCTTGGCAGTCTTCATGGCTAGCAGAAATGCTGACTAAAGGATCAACTTGGGCCTTGCGGCAGCATCGTATTGGTTCGCCAGAGTTTTTCATCCTAAATTCTGCTTCACCATTTACACCTGGCAGGCGGTAAGCGTTACAGAAGGAAATTCCCTGGAAGCAAAATAATGCTGTTTCAGAAGTAGCAACTGCATCACTGCAGTGGACAACAATGTGTGAACTGCCACTCAAAACGTGACATTGGGCCGGGGGTAGGAACTTTAATTCAATATTCCATGAAGTACGATTTCTGCTACCACCATGTTGCAAGAATATCTTTGTCAATATGTATTCATCCTCATCTTCCCTTTGAAAGCCTGTTATATTTATCTTAATGCATTCACCGTCTACTGACACACTAAACCTCCCGATCTGAGTTTCATCCCTAAAACCATCGGGCATAATGCCATTGGAATAGAAAGGAAATGGCATAGACTGCATTCGTAGATTCAATATCATCTCTGTGGATTCTGCACCATAACTTTCGCAAGGAAAGTAAATAGCGGCATTATCCCCCTCTTTATACCACAAAGGATTCATATTGGCCAAAACAGATATGACAGGATTGAAAAACAAACTTAAAGCAGCTACGAACAAAAACGGAGAGCGAATAACATGCACCCCTAAATAACATATTTTGAATACAGTTTTCTTTTTGTTAGGCTCCTCTGGTATCGGGTCTCTTTCTGCCTGTTGATCGCCAAGGCTCTTGCAGCTCAGCTCGGAGTCAGGTAATGAATACACCCTTTCGTCTCCATCCTGTAATGAATTTAAATTTAGGTAAATTCTAATTTGAGCATGATTCATACGAGTCAGTTGGGGTCAACAATCCAAAAGCGAAATGAGCGTCACGGCGTGACGGACCTAGAGCGTTATATGAGAAGGTACCATTACTATAAGTTTTTATCATTCTTATTGCTCTTATCATTATGATGACGATGATGATTCATATTGGCCAAAACAGATAATACGAATCATAATCATATGATATTTCTCTTTCTTCAGTACTAAGCCTTAGAAATGATTTGTTAAATTTTCAGTGTAGACTTCTAAACGCTTCAATATTTAAAAAAAAAATCAAGTAAACCACATCAAGATCGCTTTGGAGAGAAATAGTGGGAATCTATCTAAAAAAAACCCCACACGAATAACCATCTTCTTAAGAAATATTTGGAGCGGGTTTACTTACATTCTTGTCTGTGACATCAACCTTTCCCTTTTCTTTATGACGTTCACTGGCAAAGTCCATCTGGCTTGTACGCTCCGGAGGCCTGACCGATCTAAGATTTGAAGCATCGCCGTCAAGCGAAGTCAAACGATTGAGGTCTTCGTTCTCTGTAGGACGTTGCTCCTCAACACGTCTTTGATCTCCTGTGAGAATTTTATCTCTCTTCGCAGTGAGGTTCAGATCAGGATCTAGAATAACTGGTCGTCGATTGTCCTTTGATTTAAAGGAAACGTTTACTAAAGATTTGAAAAATAGCAAACAAATTAAGTTGATTAGATAGTGCGATTTTAAGGATAAAAATCTTCCTACTTTTAGCGAAAGTAAATGCGATTAAATTGAGACAGTCGTTGCTTACATTTTCTAAGGTTTTTCCGAACTATGAATAACTTTGAAATATTCCTAAACATGCTAAAAGTATCAAAGAATGAGTTACTTACCCTTCTGTTTTGGGTATCCTCGTTCTCCTCTTTGTGATGTTTGGTATCTTGGTCGTTCCGGGTTTTTACACCCTGAAATGATCCTAGCACTAAAGAACCACTGTCAGGTACCTTCTTGAAAGTGGAATAATTCGAGCTTATTTCTCCTTTGGTCTTTATGTGTCCTTGGTCTCTTACAGCGCTCATCTGTTCCTTTGGACTGATAGCCGGATCGGGATCAAGAATCATCGATGTAGAGTCGCTCTGTGATAGAAGAAAATGCTTCACTCTAGAATACCTGCTTCAAAGTAAAAGCTATCTCATACCAAGGAGGTACCTCCTTGCTCACACTGCACATACGGTGTCTATTCCTACACATTTCTAAACGTGAAGAAACTTAAAGATGAAATCCGAAAGGTCAATGATGTGTATTGAAATTTTAAGCCTAGGCAAGAAATGAAACAAGGGTACAAAATCCTATCTTGTCAACTGAATTAATGACCTCTCTCGTCTGCTCGTAATAAACCCTGGACAATACTTTACAAGAAACCCTTAATCGGGTCAATTAGTATACCTACAAAGTGATATACATATTGTAAAAATAATGATTGGGGACAATGGTCGAAATCTTTTATTTAAATTCGCATGTTTGCAAAATACTATTTTCAGGATTATTTAAATTTGTATCGAAGTCAAAATGGTAAAAAAAATCAATGACGAATATTACATTTTAAAAAATTACCATAGAAAAAAAAGGATAACAGTCTCTTCCCAAATAGTCATTTTACATATGAAATATAACCCCTTTGAATTACTTTTACCATCCAGTCACTGACATAAGGCTCTCGGGCGATCGATACCCTTAGGGCCAGCCGAAAGGGTCCTAAAGTCGGGGTCGTTTTACCCAGTCTAACACATGCACCAGACTTTGTCAGAAGGAAGTTGTATGACTTTACATTACCAATAATTTAAATAGACACAAAGACTTCCCCTATAAGACGACCCCTATAAGTTTGGGTAATTTTTTTCTACTCAGGCTTTTGAACCAAATATTGTTGGAAGGACTCGGTGGGGCTTTACATTCCAAAAATATAAAAAATTGAATTTTAAAAAAATGGACTTCTAACACTCTACTGAAGAGATGTAGCCAAAGTGCCATTTGACCCAGCGCTGCTGCTCCAAAATGCTTTGAATGTAGAGAAAAACCCTATTTCTTACTTTTAACCCTAATGACTCAAAAGTGTCTCATCCAATCCATGTCAAGTTCATCGGAAAATTTCGGTATACCAGTTTGGTTGGGGATAAATGGGTGGAAATGACAATATCAATAGTAAATTATTCAATTTTTATATTAGCTGTCTCATAAGTAATAAAATAATATTGTTTTTTTTTAATATGATAAAATAATATTGTTAGGGTGATGCAAACACACCTTGTCCATCCTTAAAGACATAATAAAACAGCTTGCTAAGTATATGGGCTATGTAGCTGCAATTCATGCGTTAACTACACAAATACCTTGCAATCTTGCTTCTCAGTAATTCCCTGGTCTCCCGTGCCAGTCACTTTATCACCTGGATCCAAGTTGACAGTAGGATCTACTGACTGGGGACCGGCCTGCATTGGATAGCAATGATACATATAAAAATAATCCACAACAAACAATAGCAGAAAAAATAACTGGTAACTGGCTAACATATGTGAAGATTCGTAGAAAGGGTTTACCAACTCAATCCTCCCACCTCTTCTGGTTTACAGTCCTTTTCAGGACTTCACCCAGTTTCAGAAAGATACTCTACCCTCCAAATTTCCTGCTTTCTCGCCTCTCTATTTCACCTCCATCTCTATCCTCTTTATCTATAGTCCTTTAGGACTTACCACATGGTGAACCGTAAACCCTTTCTACGAATATCCGTACCACCATGCAAACCTTCAAACATCATATATGTGAAGATGTTTTCCATTTGAAATTTCCTCTTTATTACACGTTTTTGCTAGAAAATATAAGTGCAATATACAATGATATCAATTTATCAGATACAAACATAATAAATTCAACAGAAAGGTATGCTTCTCAGTACTCTGGACCATATTCATTTTAAAAAGAGTATGACATAAATTTTACGAAACAAAATTTATAAAAAAAACATGTCTCGCACACCAAATGCCAAAAATCAATATGTCTGTCCGAAAGAAACATTATCATGAGACATAACTCACCCCCACAAAAAACAATTCCCAGACATGCAAGAGAATTGCCATTATTGTGTTGCGCTAGTGTAGATGTGATGAGTAAGGCAGATAAATGGCATTGCATTTAAGAATTAGGTTTATGTTTTTGATGTGTGACCTTTTCAAGGAATTTTTTTTAAAACCTTGAAACCCTCAACACAAGTTTTCTTACTCCAGTCTCCATGCTTTCATCGTCTTCCTCTTCAGCAGGATGTGCACTGTCATTGCCTTCATGACTTGTGAAAGTTGAGAGAGATCCCAAATCCGAAAAGCCACTGTCACACCTAGTCACTTGG
>CM057156.1:24396740-24512243 GCA_029962745.1 Echinometra lucunter
TCCACGCGGGATAGCTGAATGAAATGTAAAAAGACGGTAGTCACCATGTTGTAACAAAACGAAGTGAATATGAATTGCAGGTCAGAAACCTTTTGCCGCAAGCTGACCAAAGCAAAGATGTTTTAAGAATTTTGTAATTGTAATTAGCGGAACTTCTATTTCATTATTTGGACAGCATCTATAAGAACAATGATTTGAATCATTTTAATTCTTCTTATATTTGGTATTATTCTAAATATGCCGTTATCCCTGATCTAAAACAACAAAAACAACCACACAAAATTTTCTCCAAGCAATAAACATAATCCAAAGAAAATACGCCAAACTGGACGAAACAATTTCATCTTTCACGGCAGCAATTTGTTTACAAATCTGACAACAGAATACCCTCTGCCCTGGACCCTCGAGTTGGGTTGCTGAGCTGAAGAATGGTGGATGAATGCTATCGACATCGAAAGCAGCCCCGAGGATGTCAATGCATCGATCCCAGGCGAAATCGCTCAACGATAGTTACAACATGGAAAATTGTGAGCCAGAAGACTATCTTTTATATTCCTGTGTAATCTCCCATGAACAATGGTCCCTTCGTTTGTCTTGACCAGGGGGATATTCTTCCGGATTGCTCGCTTAGTCATACCACTCCGTCAATCAGATAAAGGGGCAGTAAATGTAGAGGTATTGTGGTGCAGTGGATAAGTCTCCGGGTTTTGAACCACAAGGTACGGCGTTCGAATCCCTGAGGCAGCATTAATGTCCTTTGGCAAGACACTAATCTACATTCGCCACACTCGATCCAGGTGTAAATGGGTACCGACAGGAGGGAATTTTCCTTGAAAGCTGTGAGCGCCGAAGTAGCTTAGCTGGGGTAATATTGGGAGCACTTCGAGCACCTTTTTAGGTGGATATGTGCGTTATATAAATATCAATAATAATAATAATAATAATTATTATTATTATTATTATTATTATTATTATTATTACTATTATTATTGTTGTTGTTGTTATTATTATTATTATTATTATTATTACTATCATTAATATTATTATTATAATAATAATTATTATTATTATTGTTATTATTATTATTATGACCTAAGTCTGGATGTTGGAATTATTTGAGTTTAAAGAGTAAACAGGTAAATGGCGATCAGGTGGGAAAGTTGCGCCTGAGTTACAGCAGAGAGAAAGAGAGATAGAAAGGAGGAAGTCCAGCACCAAGGCGTTAGAATCTCAAAGTTTACAATTGTCTCTTTTAAATAATATTTCAACTCACGATACTGGCAAATGTATCCGTAAGTGTTGTCACATAAATCGTCATTCCACCTGAAAGAGTTCTCGTTCGAAAGGAGATTGATACATTTTTCATTATCTTGGTTTGGTTCGTCTGGATACCAGAATGTTTCTGAAACTGCCGGACCTGTCAAAATTAAGGATTCGTGGAGAGAAAAAACATGAAATGAGGCTGTAATATTTATTACCTTTCTAAGAGTAGTCCTTTCGCTGTGAATGTCAACCACTAGTATTTTGTCAGTGTTTTTTTTTTCTTTTTTTGAATGAGTCATCATATTTATGATACACTTTCTTCTAAAAAAATTCCCTAACTAATGAAGTTACTTATTGAGCCTTGACTGAATACTAACCTCAAGCTTTAAATCTAAAATTTGTTTGCAGTGCGAAACCTAAGCATATATGAGTCACAAAAGCTGAATCTGAAGAAAAATGGAGCTCTTTTTTACATGCTTTTGATAATGCTTAGGTACACAAATATAAAAAAACATGTACGTATATTACATAAACACAAAATAT
Organism: Echinometra lucunter; assembly: GCA_029962745.1. NCBI lineage: Eukaryota > Metazoa > Echinodermata > Echinoidea > Camarodonta > Echinometridae > Echinometra > Echinometra lucunter. The sequence goes on from CM057156.1 coordinate 24,398,547, forward strand.
AAATATTCACCATTCCCAACGTATTCTGACTTTTTAACATTATGGTTGTACATAGTTACCCGTTAGGGGTGTTTACGTCGAGGGAGGTTACATAAATCGTGAAATTCTTCATTATTTCTTCCAAGGAAGCGGTAACTCCAGCACCTCCAGAAAAGTAGTCAGAGTGTCACAAGTTGACTTCATTAGAAATAGGCCTACGTGATATTTGATGAGGGGTTTTCTGCACGCAATAACTTAGGGGCGTTTTTTAGCCTGACGCTATGAAATTCAGTCTATCCAGGGAATTTACTATGTAAAACTATTATTTGAGTATACTCTCGACAGTTGCAAGATGAAGCGATGTATCGAGATTCGTACAACGGATTTTCGGTATACCTGGTATAAGAGATATTCTGTAGAACCATTTTCCTGAAGTTTTTTTAGTACTCGAGACACTTTAATTGTATGCCTATTGTTATTTACCATCTACCCACAGAAGTTCGTCATCTGCTCGGGTATTATCTCGAAACCCTCCAGTCCACCAGTTTGGACTCGACCCATCATCTTCATCATTAGCCGTAGAGACCAGAAGCTGCTGTTGGACCTCCGTGAAAACTCTGATAAGCCGCCCAAACTTCCCGGTGCAGAAGTTTTGTGCATCATCCCAGTTTCTCGGCAGTTTTACGAAGACTGCACAGTTTTCTCCGTAAGATATTTGAGTGTAGCCAGTTAGTTCCGTATCATTTATGGTGCAGTGTTGTTCTGTAAGGAAACAATACGAGACTTATTTTAACTCATAGGGGATGGCTGTATATATGGATATAATTAGCAGTATACATAATGCCGATGTATACCAGTCCGTGAATAGGATTTTAACTACGTCTTTAGCAAACCCTCACAACTATATTTTTCTTGCTACAAGGCACTCATGCAATTCACCTGCGTCTAGAGTGGAAAATGTGCAGTCGATGTTCTGGGACTTTTTTCAGTTAGAATCCTTATTAAAACACTGATAATAAGCAGGATGATGTAACCATTAAGATATAATAAGCTCGATTACAGTCGTTCGTAATGAGTTCATACTTCCCTCAAACACAATACCTTGTAAAGTGTTGTAGAAGACATGGTTTTCATCTTTTACATTTGTTTGCAGTGGCGGATTTTGGGTTTAAGGGGAGGGGGAGCTTGCACACCACCCTTTGAAACAAAAGTGTACATTGCGCGCCTGTTCTGATCTGATGAACTTTTAAAAAAATCCACGCAGAAGAATGTAAACAGGTAGTCCCTTGAACGCAAATATCGAAATATCTGAAATCAAAACTGATTCATGTTTATATGTTTTTATATATATATATATATATATATATATATATATATATATATATATATATACATATATATATATATATATATATATATATATATATATATATATATATATACCCATATATATATATGTATATATATATATAAAATCCTATATTTAGTGAAAAATAATCTGCCCTATCGAATAGAATTTTGAACAAATTACGTAAAAAATACCCCCTATGATCACTGATGATAGTGGACACAGTTTGCTAGCAAGTACTGGATTAGGTGTCGTAGATTGATCATCGTGCTCACCAAACTCACAGACGAAGTAATTCATCTTGGTGTTGTCGAAATAGCTAACCTTCGTACAGTCCTCATCATTCCAGGTGTAGTTGTGAAATTCTGAGGAAGAGGGATCGGTGAACCCACTGAGCTGAATGCATATTTTGGTGTCCGTGGCGCCATTAGGCTCTCCATCAGCCCACGCAAAATAGTTCAATTCAGTATCAGCTGCACGAAGCATGCGGGAACAAATAGAAAGGAAATTGATTTCATCCATGAAACATGTTAAACAAACAAAAAATGTTCAATTTTATTGTTTTTAGTTATGGAAAAATGTTCTAGAACATCTCTTCTTCCAAAACTATTTGATAAAACCGCTATAGCCAAAAAGTAGAACAAGAAGGTAGGGATTAAGGGGTAACATTAGCTGATTAGTTATCGCTATAAAAAGGAAACGAGTTGTCTTTCAAGATTCTCATACAAAAGTATGACCAGACAGATGTATGCACAATGCAACTGCGAATAAAATGCGGTGTGAAAATGAAATTGTCTGACGGTGAAATACAAGCACTTGGTACATGTTGTAGGAAGTTAACTAGAGATAAAACGTTGTGCTAAAAAAAGAGAGAAGAAATATGTGTGTGTCGGGGGGGGGGGGGCTTCTTACATCGTTCCCAGTACCACTTGAGACCTTCAAAAGCTCCAATCCAGTAGAACTTTGCTCTACCGTCAAGTTTCTCCGCTATGAAATCTTGGGTAGACAGGTCAGGAATCTTGGCTAGTTGGCCGTAGGGAGGCGTCGTGGATGCGCAGGTATCTCTGGCCAAAGCCCATGTGAGGTCGTTTTCCATTGCCCGAAAGCATGTTTCATTTGCGTAGTTCCAGCTACCCGACGGGCAAACATCCGTGTTTAACAGGTCAGCTGTCAAAAAATTAGAAGTGATAAACCATACTTACGCAAGAAAGGAGTGTCAGTTATCAGTATTTTAGAGGAGGAGATATGATACGATTCCAGGACGAGGAGGGAGAAAAGTGTAGAAAAACCAAATTGAAATGCAAACTAATCAGAATCTTCTGAAAGGATATTGACTTATGTGCTTTGAACACAAAGACGCCCGTCAGATAAATCTGGATTAGTATCAGGTAACTGGTATCGTCAAACTACTTACGCACATCTTTAGATATGTCTTTTAAATCTTGATTTAGTTTTTTCCCGATTTGTTTGAATTGACCCCATCAGTGAAGGCTTGATATGATGATATGAATAATTAAAGTAAAACAAAATCGGCAATGCCCGTATTAAGGAGTTGTAGCCATAGTAAAATATTGTTTACATAATGCCTCTGTGGCAAATTAAGCAGAACGTGTTTCTTATTTCTTTATGCCTTAGCAAGCGTGCATTTGGGAAACGGAAGCATGTGCCACGATCGCATTACAAGATAGAAAAAGGGAATGAAATGATTATATTCATAAATAAAATGACCCCAATTAATAGATGAAAAAAATACATAAATAGGTACTAAATAAATGGATAGATAAATAAATAAAAATCAAGGAAAAAAGTGGAACAATGAAATATAAATGAAAACAGAGCTGTAAATAATACAATTGTAAATTGAAGGGAAGAGGAAAGAAAAATGTAACAAAAAAATGAAAAGCTGGGAGAGAGAGAGAAAGAGAGAGAGAGAGAGAGAGAGGACAACAAGATAGATTTTGAGAGTGAGAGTACGGAAGCTTAAAAGTGCCACGGAGAAGACGAGATAATTCAGGCCAAGTCGACTTGTATGGAACAAGAAGATGAGGTGACGATTCATTGAAACTAGGCGAGTCGACTTGTTTACGACGAGAAGACAAGACAAGTTATTGGAACTCGACAAGTCGACTTGTTTGGGACGAGAAGACGAGATGTCAAGTTGACAAGATGACGAGTTGTTAGAACTTGCTAAGTTCCACAATCTTGTCATATCGTCTTCTTGGCCTATACAGGACGACTTTCCAAGTTAAAATAACTCGTCATCCTGTATTCTCGTCCGAAACAAATCGGCTTGCCGAACTAACCGACTTTGAATAATTCGTCAACTTGACATCTTGTCTTAAAAAGTCGATTTGCTGAGTTCCAAGAACTCTTCATCTTGTTCTTTAATGGCCTGAACTATTTCTTAATCTCGGTGGCACTTTTAAGCTTCTGTATAAGGCAGGTAGAGAGAATGAAGTGGGTTGGAATTTAGGTGTTAGTGCTTCTTACATGACTATGTTTGCTACTTACGCATGCATTTCGGCGTCTCCTCTGACCAGTTCCCATGCATAGTACAAATACTGGTCACTGTAGGATCGAGCAGACGATAGTATGGTTCGCAGGAGAAAGTAACGTTGTCGCCATAGTAACGCCCAGATCCATGCACAGAGCCGAACTTCGGCACGGCGGGATCAGGGCATCGAATTCCTTGGCACAAAAGAAAGAACGGAGAATTATGAGGGAACGAAAAAAAGGGAGAGAGCAAAAGAAAGAGAGAAGGGGACAGACGGGAACAGAAACAAAGTTGATCGGAGTGCAATCTTTGTCCTTCAAAAGAGGTTGATTTCTTTTCTTCTCAAAATTGTGATTTTAATCTGCATGTAAAATTATGCTTTCCACCAAGTTCTATACTCAGATTTTCAGATAAATAGTCAGACTGACCATTGCTGACCATGCTGACAAAGTGAAGGAATATATGAATATAATTGCCCAATTATATGAATAGTCAAATGATGAGAAGGAGCCCTAAAGGTAAAATACATGTCTATGAACATGATAAATGTTTTGTATAAATCTTGTACATGCCTTTTCAGTGCTTGGCCAGCGTTTGGTGAACTATACCCCCCCCCCCCCCCCGAACAAATCAGGAAAGAGGAGAGAACGATGATAGTACTTACGATTACAATTCGGCAACTTCCCGCTCCATTCCCCCGAAGATGCATTGCAGATGAGAACCACGGAATCCTGTTCGACATCCATGACGTAGCCCTGGTCACAGACGTAAACCGCGTACGTTCCATCTCTCCTGGTCGTGCGGCCATTTGGCAAGGATGGGGCGTCTGGGCACTGGTCCGCTTGATTGGTTAATACAATTAATGTTGAGATAAATTTACAGTACCAATGAGCATTATGTGTGTTAAAACATTGAATAACTATTCAGAAGGTCATCTGAAATATGCTGTAGGCCTTTATTATCAGTTTATTATTATCATTTAGTCAAATGTTTTAGAACTTGAGTAGAAAGAATTTGCTATATGGGATATCTACAGCTCATGAGCTATTCCTTGTTTGCTTCACAAATAGCAGGAACAAAAAGACCGAATAATTAGTAACTGCCGATTCTTAAAAACGACCAAATAAAAAATCAAGCAAAGAACGAGTTTTTTGTGTATGTGTTTGTGTGTGTGAAAGTAGTGGAAAAGGAAGTCTTCCCGGCAAAAAGAACAGAGAGAGAGAAAGAGAGAAAGAGAGAGAGAGAGAGAGAGAGAGAGGGGGGGGGGGGGGGGTTCGTTCCCAGTTGACAGGATTTAATCTAGAACTTCGACACCAGCACACAGGAAGTGAAACGTGTCATTAAGATCGTCAGAAGGATTCCTTTGGGATTGTAGGTAGGCCTACTGTGTATTATTTCGAACAGCGATTTGACTATCTAATGGCTATTTGATTTGAATATATTACTGCCCATTTTTATATATATATTTATTTATTTATTTATTTATTTATTTATTTATTTATTTATCTATTTTATTTACTTATTTATTTATTGGTATAGATATAGAATCAAATATTGACCAGCAACACAAGGCTGAAGGGGTCAATTTGAAATCGAATATACATACTTGCATTATGATCAAATATCTCAAAATAATTAACAAAGAACATTATACATTAATATACATAATTGCATTGCACTAATAAATTATGTCAAATAATTAACAAAGAACATTATTCATTAATATACACAATTGCATTACACTTAAATATTTCAAAATAATAATAACAAAGAACATTATAAACAAAATGCAGAACCCAAAACATGAAAATACATGTAAACAAAATGGAAATACAAGGACATTGTAGCTGAGGAGAGGGGTGGTGAAAAAGGGAAAGAGGGGAGAGAGACAGAGAGATAGAAAAGAAGGTAGAGGGTAGAATGAGAATGTGTATATGGAATTTACAAGTGGAGAGTATATTACTCTTAATCAAAGAAGAAAAGGGTTACACAATTGCTAAAATATGCATTGCATGAATTCAAGGGAAGAGTAAAAACACAATCATATACTTAAATGGAGGAAAAAACAATGGTGTGAAAAAGTCGTGGATGTATATATGTCCGGATATTTTCAAACTGAGAAGGAGCTCTGTTATTTGACATTTTACATGTTTTCCTGCAAATAAAGATGCTATTCGGTAAATTTAGCACAAACATCTTATTTTTTCAATTTCATTTATCCATGTTTATTATATAAGCACTTAAACGGCTAAATTCAATGTAAAATGCAGGATAGCAAATTCTCCTTTTCCACCTGATTACGTTCATTGTCCAGATGTATTCATATAGATTTTTATTTCATTTCATACCCCCCCCCCAAAAAAAAAAAAAAAAACACAAAAAAAAAAAGAGAGGAAATGATGCAGGCCCTAACAAACAAGAAGCAGGGTACAAGAAGGACGGATTTATTTTTACTTAGCCCTTACTGTACAGGTATATGAATATCTAGAAGACCTGCTCCTAGTATGCATACATGATAATTTTTGACTACCGCTACTACCATAACCCCTATTTCCATGATTACCATGACTACTATCGCTCTAAAAAGGCACAAAAACAAAAGCAGCAACAACGACTGCTACGACTTCTACTACCACTACTACTACTACTCTGCAAGAAGAACATCAAGAAAACGACAACAACACCAAAAACTGCTGCTACTACTTCTACTACTACTAGGCTACAACAAAAGCAACAACAACAACAACAACAACAACAACTACTACTACTACTACTACTACTACTACTACTACTACTACTACTACTACTACTACTACTACTACTACTACTATTGCTACTACTACTGCTGCTGCTGCTACTACTAGTGTCTAATACTACCATTACAACTGGTGTTGCTGCTACTGCCAATTTCACTACTACTCAGGGGCGTAGCTAGCAGGAGGATGAGGGGAGGGATGCATCCCCCCCACATTTTGATGTGGACTCATATACGTGTGTACAAATATATGTACGAATGTGTTAATCATCCCCGTCTCCCCAGGTATGAGGACCTGTCTACACTAATGGTACCACTGCTAGGATATTTCATAAGTATAATCTATCAGAATCACATCACGTTCAGTCAAGCATGCGGAGAAAATAGAATACATACCCAAACTTGCGTGAAGAAGATTTAGCAACATCAGACACCCCCAAAACATGGAACTTTTGCCGAGCATCATATTTTTGATCCAGCACGCATAAAATATAACTTCTTGTAGTAGCTTCCTTTCGCATTGTCTTAGATGTAGAACTTGTTTCTTTTCGTGTAAAGGTATCAACGATTAGTTGTTTTATTGGAGGTCTGTTATCTTAATTGCCCAGTCGCCTTTCCTAATGTTCAGACATCAGTTCAAGCCAACAAAGCGATGATGATTAGTTGGGTTTTGATTTCATTATCTTTCATTAAATACTTAATTAAGTTCTATTATATGAGGAATATAATCCCAGCAAGCTATGACCCTCAGTTTGTTCTAGCTTTTGGAGTTTTCCTACCCACAATGGTGGTGAGTTTAGTAGATTTTCTACCAGTTTTATTTCTGCACAAAAATCAGAAAATTGAATTTAAAAGGCTATTTTGATACGAATTTTTGATCAAGAGTTTATCTTGAAAACTTTGAAAGAAAAATTAATGTTTATCTTTGTTAGTCTGCTAGGCATGATATTATGCTGTGAAGTTCTGATTTCTTAATAAGGCTTTAATTAAGTCATTGATTTTATCAAAGTTATATTATAGTGATGATATGAGTATTTCAATTTGTGAATTTGTGTTTACTTTTAAAGATGGATAGACAAAAATTCACTGAAAAATTGATACAGTTTAGTTATTTTGTCTTTACTTAATAAATAATGAGATGGACAAGTACTGAATAAATAACTATAAATGATATTTGAAAAGGTTGCTTGTTGAAATTAAGGATATGCATTTTGGATAATGGAAATTTATTCAATTTTGAAGGGTCCTTTGGTCAGGGAGCTGTTGAACTGGGACAGCATTTTGAAGCTGGAGCTATGCTAAGCCCGAGGCTTCTTTGTAATCTTTTCCCTGAGCCAGGAGCCATGATCTTCATTTCTTTATCCTGAGTTTTTTCATCTGAGTTTCCTGTTGGACTCTGACACGTCACGCAACTTCACATCGGCCACGCCTACACTCCAGTGACGTCGATCATCCCTATATTTTCGCCGCTTATTTTCTTCATCGTCCACTCTTCGAGGTTTCGCGATAGCACCACGTCGTCGACAGCAACAGGGCCCTGTCGCCATCCTCATCCACACACCTTTTCGTTGGACTGATCCATAAAATCAGGGAAGTCCTTTAATATTAATGACCCTTTAATTACAACCAAATAATTCTCACATTTCATATTAAATTCTGCATATGACAAATTTAATGTAATAGTTTTGAATACTTGTCCAGAATTCTTACAGCAATATAATTTGAAAGTCAGTTCTTTTGCATAAGAGATTATGATATTGTGATGGAAATACCTTTTGGAACAAATGTGAAAAAGTTCTAATAAACAACTTAGAACTTTAACTTTCTTTATTTTGTGCTGTGCAATTACTTATGTGTACTTTGACTACGTCATAGCTCTCTTCACTTTAATAAGGATGCATGGGGTATGTGAAGTCGTTTATGTGATTTTGGGTGTTGGTAGCCAAAACATAAGGTAAACGAAAACCCAGGTTTAATCCTGACAGTATCTTGTTCCCAAAATCTTAGCTTGTTTGATTTGCTTGGTGAAACACCATTTAACAACGGAAGAAAAGTTAAGATAAAAAGTTAAATTGCCTTCCAAATTCTCTTTGCTGAATTAATTGTTCAACTGTTAAAAAGATGCAAGAGACTAGAGTAAAAGAAGGGATTACAGTGACTGTCTAAACTCTATAAATATCATTCCCATTATGCTTTCTAAATGGCACACTGAGCCCAATTATCATCATTATATCTAATGATATCAAAGTCTAGGAACTGGCGTAGGTCAATGACGATATTGTGGTCATAAATGACCTACATTATAGTGGTAATTCTGTTAATTTGATATCAGAAAATAGATATAATATCTGTGACTGCTTGATTAAGTATTCGAAGAATATTGCACTTCCTATCCGCTCCAAACTTCATCTCTGGCGTTATACCATAGCATGCCCGCACAATTAAAAAAAAATTATAAGGGGTTCGCCAAGGTTTCTTAGATGAACTCTTATCTTCAGAACTGTCTGACAACCCCCAGAAACCGTAGTGTTCCTGCCAAAATGTGACATTTTTGCATCTAAAATTCTGTCCTATTGCTTTTGCACTCGGTTTTCGATACCTTTGGCAGGTTTGGCGTTAATCATTATTACAATTTGGTCATGTTGGTTTATTGAAGTTATAGGTAACATGTAACTAGACTTTATACATGTTATACGTATCTGACAATTGTATAATTGAGGACTTAGATATTAGAATAATTGGAGTCGTTAGTAACTGTGCACAAAAATAAGCCCCCCCCCCAAAAAAAAAGAAACACACAAAACAACTACCAAAAAACCAATAACAACAACAACAAAAACCCCCCCCCCAACCAAACAACCAAACAAACAAATAAAAAAGAAGGCAATTATTTTGTTAGCCTGCATGGTTTGAAAAATCTAATCAGTCCTGCGTGCAGCTATACTTCCCAGCTTCCGTTTGTGCAAAATTATGAAGAGATGTCGTGTCATGCTTCAGTGAGCACAATCAGAGGATAAAATTTGCCCCTTTTAATGCTCGCAGGTTTCATGTTACTTTAACTTACTTGCTTGGACAAATTATGAATTTCCGTCATTTTAGAGTTTGTGCTATGTTTTATGATAGCTTCCACACATAATTGTCCGACTTCGATACAATATTTACGGTTGATCGAACACACGACCAAGAAATGAACAACTACTTTGTTAACATCTTTTAAGTTGAAATTTGCAACAAATTTTCTGAGAAACTTGTTTTAAGTGACTTTCTGAAATTGTATTGCAAACAACACTATGTACACAGTTGAGTGAGGAAGGGGAAACGACGAACAGTATTTTTTTTTCTTGGTCCTGTGCTCAATCAACCCTAAAATAACAAGGTGTCTGGAAGCAACCATAAAACATAACATATTCCCTACAGTGACGAAATGTAGATTTTGTCCAACCATCAGTTAAGTTAATGATAGAATTCGAGCCTTGCGAAATTAACAAAGTGGCCTCTTTTTCTTCTGACTGTCGCGGCTCACTGAATCATGTCATGACAACTCTTCATATTTTGTTACACCGGTTGGTTGCAACCTCGCCAACGGTAGCTGGGAAGTTTAGCTACCCGGTACTTGCAGGGCTGATTAGATTTCTTCATCCCATCCTAGTAATAAAATCATTTCAGTTTGTTTTAAGGGGGACCTATATTTTAGTGGAGAGTTTAGTTTACACTTTTCACTCATAAGGCTCATCATTTGAATTGTTGGAATAGACCCCAACTAGGATTATTTCTCTTAATATAAAATTGAAGTCCCCGCAAGCTGGCATGGTAGCCTTTAGTACTTGCAAAAGCCTCATGACCCGAGGAGGGTGGCCTTTATGTTTCATTTGGACCCTTCGTACGTAGCACAAGTTGCTTGGTAGGAAAACATCATGACAATAGACGACAACTAAGCCGTCAGTATCCATCTAGGTTAATGCTCAAATTTGAAGGTTTTAAACATGTTCAGGACTCTTCAGGAACTTAACCCATGACTCTGGAAGAACTTAACAGAATCTTTCATTTTTGTGTGCTATATCTTTTCAAACGGAGGTTTATGTTGGGGAAAATGGAATATTGGACCCGCTGATAGAGTTTGGCCTAACTTTATATAAATGGCTCTGTCGAAAATTGTCAAATATAATTTTTATTCATTTCTACATCTCCGCAGGGAGTTGGTTTGGTTTAAGAAACAACTACTTTCTCCTAGGCCTACTTAAATATATCCAAATGCCAAGATAAAAAGAAGACACAAGAACATAAAATTGGATTTTTTAGTAGTTTCTTGCATTTGCAGAAAATACTGTCTCTCAAGAGTGATAAGTGATTTACATTTAAACAACTGACGAAATTTAATGCCACTGCATCTTTATCGCTTTATCCTTACATTGAAAATACGTACATGGACAGCCACATTTGCCTTCATAAAGATTTGATTTTGATAGTGTTTTCAAATTCCATATGATATGCTTCCACTATGCCGCTCAGCGTATACACGGCGAATCATTGCTAGTACTTTAAAGAAATTTCTAACGATTTTAGTGACATTAGAAACATGAATCATGAGAAACAAACTTTGAACAACGACACGAATGACAAGTGAACAAACATTAGTTGAATAGTTTCTGTGTAAACTTTAGCAATGCTTTTTAAAGTCTAGCGAGCTATTGCAAAGGGCCACTTAAATGAGATAACTAGGATGCTCATCAGCTTGAAACCTGATTTGAATATGATTCATAATTTTCATATGCATGAAGCCGCTTGTTGATTTGATATATTTGATATAAGTAATGATACCTAATTAGTAATTTCAAAGGAATTATTTTTTTGTAGTTCAGTAAATAACGTTTTTTTCATTACCCGTACATGCAATACAACATGATACAATGTTATATTTCTACATCATTTAGGTCATTTGAATATTCAACACCTGATTAAAGTTTTTCAGTTGCTGAGGAAAAAGCTTGAAAAAAAAAAACAGTTCACGGCATGGAGTCGTTTCTACAGCATTCCTTGAGCTGTCAATTCACGTTAGCTTTGATTCTTGTTTTAAGTAGTTCCATAAGGATTTTTAAAGGGATACGAAGAAGATAATGAATGCATGATTCGGCCCACCGTGCACATGGTGCACGTCATTCCCTCGTTTTGGAGCAACAATTGAACTATCTGCGAACGCAGGAGGGCGCTACAAAGTAAAGACTAGATTCCAGCCAATTTAATTTCACAAAGTAAAGACTAGATTCCAACCAATTTAACTTCATGAAATTAAACATTGCAAAGGGACAAATATATCACTGAAATCTAATAAGTTTCTTCAATGTCATATCATATGAGAAATGTTAATGAAAGCGATAGCTTACTTATACAACCTTTATAGAATGTATAACTAATTATTTGCTAGCCTCTTACACTACTGTGATGCAACTAACATGACTACTACTGCTGCTGCTGATGCTGCTACATATACTATTACTACTTCAAACAAATTGACAGCTTAACTGCCCAACTCACACTTTCCCCATATTTGGCAGATTCTCCTCTAGGCGTAGGTGCTCTTAGTAGAAAGAAAATCTTCAATCGACACTTTATATTTGGGATATGTCCACCTTTGCATCACTGTGACATTGCTGATACGGCTAATTTGAGTACCCCTGTCTGTTTTAGTGATAACATTTTTCATAAGTCTACATCTTTAGCATTGTTTTTACGACGTGGTTCAAACTTTTTATGTTTACTGCTTTCTTTTTATAGTCATTACAACAATATATTATAAAAACGCGTGTCGAAATAATTATCGTGAAACATATACATCTGGTAATACGCCAATTATAGTTCGATAAGAACAACTTTTTGCCAACAGAGAAAAAAATATATAGCAAGAATTGGGGACAAAGTAAAATTTTGTCTGTTCAGGTAAGCAACTGAATTTTAAATATGATAAGAATGTGATCCAATTCTCCCACTAATCTACAATATGTTCTGTCATAATAATAATAATAATGATAATAATAATAATAATAATAATAATAATAATAATAATAGTAATAACATATCTTGCACAAATTTGATTTCAGTTATGATCATTGAACAAATTTTGCTTTTGACAGAAGAATTTAAAGGAAACCAACATCCACAACATGCTCAAGTCAAGTAGTTTTCAAATCAAAGCTAAGCTGAGCTAGTTGAAGTGGGTACTGCACGGGGTGTAACCAGTATATCCCCTTGAAATTAGTGAAGCTAACCGATGAGAAAATGCAATGATTATAATTGCGGGAAATCTTGTGGTTCATAATTTCCCCCTTTCCTTTCTTTTAAACACAAGTCTGGATACGCCACGGACAGGATTTTTTTTTTAAAGAAAATAATATTGGACCTATCACTTCGTCTGTGTCACGTCTCGCGGGGCTTCTAGCTGACTGATATAATTGATCTAATCCGAATCTTCGTCATCGAGAAGACGGACAGATTCCTCGTCATTCTGTCGAGTCGCTGAAGTTTTTGTAGTCGCTGAAAGTTTTCTAAGAGTTACGACCAGGGCTGCGAGCAGGACAATGACCACGGCTCCCATGACTACCGCGACCAATCCCCACACTGTAATGGGTGTGGCCATTTCAACGTCTAGATGAAAATATAAATGATCAATGTTAGTTCCACAATCTTTAGCATATAATAATTATATCAAGTTCTTTTAATCTGTCTTTGTTAAATCTTATATCACCGACATGTGAAAGAACCTTCGTCGATATAGCTGCAAGGAATTGATGGAGACCTTCCAGTTATATTGCTCTACTTCTTATACTGGCCATAAACAGATTATCAATTTAGTTTACTCCCCGCCACCTCACACACTTATGCATACGTTTGTAGGTATAAATATAAATTTTTAAAGATCAATTTGTCACGTGTACGTAGGTCGGCATATCATTAACGCAAAAATCCAAAGCAAATACTTCCGCACAATTTGAATTTACTTTGTGTACTTTTATATATCACATCGAATGATCTCTCTAAAGAAACTTCCTTGCATTTCAACATGTTCAAGTGCCCGGTTGGAATCAGAGATCGTTGATTATCCAGCTACATTTCTTATCAGGAGCTCCTCATCGAATAAACATTGGAATTTCATGAGCTATGCATAAACTAAAAGTAATATCTTTTTCCTATCAATGAGTATGATAAAAGGGCTATCCAGGAGTTGATGTTTACACAATTTGAGCATCACGATAATGTTGTTATCCCTCCTTACCAGGGTTGCCTCCTTCTTGTAATTGCTTTCTGGGGAGCTCTTCAGGAAAAGGAGCCGCTCGCCGGAATCTGATTGGTCCACGTGTCAGTCGTTGAATGGGTAGAGGAGGTGAGTCGAGACGGACGTCACGCCTCCGTCGCGCAGAGGGCATGGAGAGGGTATTGTTTCGGCATTGCTCTTGGCATAACGACTCGGGATCGTAAGCATCGCATACGTAGAGCTCGCAGTGAATATAAACCTGTAAAAAAAAGAAGAAGAAATCAACAGGACATCACGGGAGAACAGTTGCATTTGGTAAATGACAATGAAATTGGCCACCCTCCATGATTACATATTTTCAGGAAGTGTCATGTATTATGGTTTTTTTTTGTTGTTGATATGGAATAAAAAACCAAGAAAAAAAACCGATCGAGCAAAATAAAGATTTCGTTGATGTAGTGTGTATCAGTATAAAATACAAGACTTTCTCACGATATAAAATAAAACTGGAGATTTTGAAGAAAGAGGCAAAACCTAATTCTTGGAGGAAACGGGGGGGGGGGGGGGAGGAGGAGGAGGGGGTAACTGATTGTTCACGTCAACAAACCAGTTGACAAGGCACTTGCAATTTCTGCCCGACACATACATTGAATATTTTACTTAACATTTCTGCGCCAGCCAAATTATTAGAAGTAGCCACTGCTCACCCAACTATAATTTGTTTCCACACTTATATTTTCTTCTAACATGTAATAGATACAAACCAATCATTTCAAACTCTCTAAGTTTAAATGGACATTGTTCATATCTTTTTCATGTTTGTAAAAGAAATTAACATAATAACCATTATCACAATATTTTAGTGCTAAATGTGCATGCTGTTTCCATTCTGCATGAAAAATAGAATCTAAGGAGACAGAACATGATAAACGCTAAGATAAAACTTTAGACCACACAGCAAAAGAAATAGACAGAGTCAGAAGAACCGGGGGCGGGGGTAGGGTTGTGTAAATCAATTACCTTTTTTTTTCTTTCTAATATTATCATCCCACCTATTAAACATTTATACATAATTTTTTTTCTTGATATCATTTCTTCATTAAAGAAAAGTACAATTAAAAAAAAATATTGATAGTGTCGTTACTTCAGCATAGTGACACAATAAGAAACAGAATATTTTGACGGAGTATGTGTAGTGACATGAAAATATCAGTGGGAAGGTTATAAATTTACAAGGTCCATTGCTTACAAAGGCGAATAGTAGGTATTGCATAAAATAAGTAAAAACAGGTAAAACGGATTTGATCTCACATGTTCTGCTCTTTATTAACTAATGCATAATTACGGAGGGAGATAGAATTACAGAATTACTGCAGTGCAGTTATTTCAAAATCACAAAATCCTCGTTGAGAGAGAGAGAGAGAGAGAGAGAGAGAGAGAGAGAGAGAGAAAGAGAGAAACGGGTACAGAGACATCGATCATAAATTATAGACGTTAGAAGATGTGATATGTGCTATAAAAGAACGGCATATTATGTTTTTTAGGGTGGTTTATCCAACAGCTTATGTCTACACAGCAAGTTGCGTGGAGTTTGACAAAATATGAATAATTTCCTTTTCGAAAGAAAAAAAAGAAAAATACTGAAATGAAAATTGCAAAATGAAATATTTAGCCCTTATGCTAGGTTCCCACTGTCGTGCGACTTGTCACGAACGCCACTATTGGCCAATCGTAGCCGATCATTGAACTTTGATGTTTGGGACAGCGTTACCCTTTCTCGATATTCTTGGGTGGCATTTCTCAAAGGCTCCAAAATAATCGTTACAGATCACGAGAGATCATGCGATCCTCATAGAGCTTAATGCGTTTGTCTTTTCCAAGATTAATTCCGATGACCACGATTTCAAAGTACGATTATATGCGATCTGTCGAGCTTTGATACGATTTGATGCGATGATCACGTTCAAAATAGTCGTATTGATTGCAGAAAATTTTTGAACCTTCTAAAATTTTTCTATGACCAACATGATTGCCACGATTGCCCTCAAGATCTGATATGATCACCACGATAACTCCACGATTAAGACCGCGATTTCAATCGTGGCGCGAATCGTAATGGTGGGAACATAGCATAACAGAGAAATATATTTGGGACATTCCCAGGCCTGTTCCTACCCACCCAAAGAGGATAAAAGAAGGTAGTAGTGCTCGTCTGCTTAGTCGATGTGTAAGTTCTTTGATTTTCATAGTACAGTTACACACACCTACATTCGTTGTTTGATAAATTTGTTGAATTGCCCCCTATGCCCCATTTCTTTTGCTTTGAATTCTTTGTTAAAGTGTATCATCGTTAAGGTCTATAATTCAAAAAAGGAAGGAAAACTGGAGAAAAGTCTATCAAGAGATTGAGCAGGATAAGCAGATTCGTGTGGGGGAGGGATATAGGACTGCGGTTGTACCCCCTAAAAATAAATAAATAAATTTAAAAAAATAAAAACAATAGGAGAAAACGGAAAGAACGAGACAAAATGGAAAAGACATACAATAAAAATAAGAGGAAGGACAGAAGTTATAAGAATGATCAAGATGATGACAGGCTGAGTAGAGTTATAAGGGCTATGAACTTGCCGTTCCGTGGTTACCCCCAAGTTTAACAAAGCGGAATGCAGGAGTGATGACCCGAATCGTGTCTTGGTTATGTGGAGTTGTTGAATTATGGCAAGCAAACTTTGTCTGTTCGTCCTGCCCTACCCTGAAATGAAAAGAGAAATTAGTAATAGATGGAAACATTCTAAATTTATTCTGTGCCGACCGCACTTTTTTTTAAAGCGGATTCAAGCATGTCCATAAAATCTGGGACTTTATTTTAAACTCAAATGCTGAAATTGCTTGACTACAGACGTGATATGGACACTCACGACACTGTTTGATGGATAGCAATAAACATCGAGAAAGAAATTTTACAAAACAAGTAAGGAAAAAAGCTTTAAGCAAAAATTATATTATTTCATCAAAATAATGTAAGCATTTATAAGCAAAGGCAGATTGTATATCATTACAAATAAATGCAAAGTAATCAACTGAATAATGTTCGACAAACAAAAACACACAGTTATTCAAACTCAAAAGTTTTGAATCATTGGTAAAAAACGAACATGCATTTCTTTTCGTACTAACGAATGATGATGAAAAATGATGAAAAACATTGATTCTTACCAATTTGTGATGAGGTCATAGTGTGGTTCCGAATCATAGTTATCTTCATTTGTGGACTTGCAAGATTTGATAGATAGGTCCAAGTCACTGTACACTTCGGATCCTAGTGTCGCAGCGAAGTAGAGTTCCTCGTTGAGGTTCACGTAAGGATATCCTTCGATAGGCACTGTGAATTCCCCATCGTCGTAAAGCTGCAAGTCAAAGGAATATTTTCCAGTCTCTTCTAGATCCTTATCCAAGATGTAGTCTGTCAACCTGTACCATGCCTGGCTTACACGACCCGACCGACTGTAGGAGCAGGTGACGGGAATCTCGACCTTGTACTGGCGGCTTATTGGACTGCTGGTGTTACTGTTAACCACAATGTTCGAATAAACTTCATACGTGCCGTTTTCCTACAGGGAAAATGAAATTACGTAGTGAATTGTACTAGTATCATTCGCTTAGCAACTGTTTAAATCAACAATGACTTTATATTATTCTGAAGATTATATAAGAATCCACTCTCCTCATTCATTTATATTGCGAAAACATGAAGAGGTAGGGTCAGGAGATGTAGACCAATGTAGTAAAAAGCAAAAGCAAAAAAAAAAAAAAAAAAAAAAACCTATTCAGACCCCTTATAACTAATGAAATATATTAAGAAATAAATGGGAAAGATTTGGACACTAAAAATGTCTATTTTCATAGATGAATAAACTTCATGAATATGGCAAATCACTTATCAGAAAAAAAAAAATCTTCTGGCTCTGCGTTTTCTAATTCTGTACGCTATTTAGCCAGACATACCTTTCTATTTGTTCCGCAACCTGTCAAATTTGTAGTAAGTACGACATACTGGTCGGTGAGCACGCCATTGCAATCCCCATTTGAATGCTGAAATGTCAGATCATCTCCATCAACATCTTCCACAAGTCGATCTTTGGGTATCGTAACAGTCATGGAATCCGTATCGCACTCTAGCATAATGCCATCCGTCGGGAGTTCATAATCTTTATTTGAAAAAAAAAATGGTAAAGAAAACTAACGCATAACATGGAAATATATTCTTTTGACCATTTGAACCTCATCTGAAACACATCTGATCCCCCAGATAATGTGAATTCCTATGGGTTCCGATTAGTTCCGATAAAATCAACCGACAAGCGTTTGAGACCCTGTTTTCTGCTTGTCTGAACTAGGAAGATGGAAGTGATACAATTTCATGTCAAAATGTTGATTGTGCCTGCAGACTAGCGATTTTTGTAACTGTGCATAATGAAGACGTTCGCATCACATGACCACCCCTCCTATTTAGCGTTTGTATATAAACCTGATGGTGTCTGAAATTCATTTACTTCATGCGGCATAAAGCCTGTATCTTTCTTACGTAGCGAGTTGACTACTACAAATTAATCTACAGACTTTTTAAAAGGTTTTAATCCTCAAAGACCTGCGATTCATCTGATTCTAATTCGATTTAGATCATTGTAAGACTTTCCCATCTAAGGCAAGTCAGCAAATAATACTTTTCGAGTAAATCGAGGAGTTTTATTTAATCCATTTTCCTAATTCGAAAGATCAAACTTTTTTCGCAGTAGGAGGTATAACATTAAAAATCTAACAAAAATTGAGAATGAAAAAAAAAATCCTGCACAAATAGTATTTTTAAAAGAATTTTTCAAATCTTTATAGATGGATCTCCAGTTTTGCGAAAATATTTATTTCCAAAAGGAATTAAATTCTAGTTTATTTTCAAAAGGGCTAAATCCGTACAAATGCATCATATAGACAGATTCTAGAAAAAATACAATTCATTCAGAATTTCTTTCATTCTCATTTGTTAGATGACAAATATTGGTCAAAAGTTTTGATGTTTCGAAGAAGGAAAACTGTTTGGATAAAAATCCTGGATTTCCGCAAAGTGGAAAAATTAGCACTTTTTGGAAATAAAATATTTTGCTGCCTGGGCTTTTCTACTTTCCTAAAAAAAAAATTGATGTTCAAATTAGTCATATTGAAATGCATATGGAACAAGCCTCCATTCGTACTAATAATTTAGTTTCGGTGAAAAATGGATTTAGCCGCTTTTTAGAGGTATAATTTGGGTGCAAGAAGGAGCGGATACATGTATAATCAAACAGCGTTTCTGAACACCTGCTGAACTTTGTTTCGTAATTGTGTTTCAAAACGCTTCTAGCTTCTCAGTTCGGTTCTGGCTTCTCACATTCTCACTTGAGCTGTAAATGACTTTGCTTACCTGTTGTTATCTCGGATTCATCTAAAAAGAAGTTATGGAAGAAAACAAAACAAAAACAGTTTGAAGTTTTTCTCATGAGCAATTAAAATATGCAATCTGCGGGGATGCGGAGTTTGAATCGCACGATTTTACAGTGTTTATTTAAAAAGAATAAGATGGATAACTACTTGCTGGATTTATGTTGAATATTTTTATTAGACATCAGCCTAATGACTATAATCTACAATTTTAACATTCGAAGACATGCGATTCATCTGCATTCATTCGCATTCGATTTAAATGTAATACTTTCCCTTCTAAGGCGGCAAGTCACAAAACATACTTTTCAAAGCTATTTCTTCCATTCATATTTCTTTCTCTCTCATTCCGAAGAGTGAAGATTTGTTAAGAAATGTATCATAGCCAATGTACAAGACTGGCAAAAACTGGAGTTAAATATGCAGTTTTAGTTCAAATATGGTTGTTTTAGAGCATTTTGTAAGGCACAAAAATATATATCATATAGACCCAGAGGTTTAACTTTCTTGCAAGAAGAAGCTGTATAATCAAACAACGTTTCAGAACCGGGCTTCGTGATTGTGGTTCGTATTAAACGCTCCTCCTAACTTCTCACTTTGGTTCTGGCTTAGTAGCCTAATTACTTGAGCTGTAACCGCACCCTCATGCATGCACGCATAATCATGAATGACTGGATTCAAGAACTCTAGCTTTGCTTACCTGTTGTCGGGTCCGGTTCATTAGTTACTGGAAAAAAGGTATGGAAGAAAAATAATCATTGAAAAAAACAGAGTGAATTTACTTCATGTTCATAATTGCCAAGGTTTATAATCCGCATATATAAAGTAATTTATATATCTTTACTAGATCCCCGGGGATGTGTATTTAAAGCAAATGTTATTTTACAATGTATTTTTTAATGTTTGCCGACTGAATGTTTATCGTCTTTTCTTAGACACAAGTGAAGTGAATGAATGTAATCTAGAGAAATGAATTAATCTGTTTAACGAATTACTCCAACATATATCATATATATGTATATAAATGATATATATATATATATATACATACAGGATGGCCCAGAAAGAACGGGACACCTGTGATCCTTAATATTGATCAGCGAGATGAATGACATAATGGGATAATTGTTCATTTGGTTCGAAAGAAAATTTCTTTTTCTTGAAAATGATACCAAAATCGTTCAGATGTTAGGGCTCATTCCGTGAGGCAATGTCATTTTCAAAATTTGCTACTTTTGCGACTGAGATCCATCCACCTGACGGCATTCCATAGAAACGGCTAATCTCCTCTTTTTCAATGAAAGGAAAAAACAACCATGCGTTGATTCAGGCAAGGAACCGTTTCTATCAAATGCCGTCGGGTGAATAATTTTCTCTCAAGTAACAGGAATTCGGTTGCTAAAGTAGTAAATTTTGAAATTGACATTGTCTCACGAAATGAGCCCTAACATGTAAACGCGTGAGTCAAAATGGATGATCATGGTGTCAATTTACTGGAAAATAATTTTTCATTTGAATGTAGTAAATAATTCTCTCCTTATGTTATTCATCTCGCTAAAATTAAGGATCACAGGTGTTCCGTTCCGTCTGGGTCACCCTATATATATATATATATATATATATATATATATATATATATATATATATATATATATATATATTTGTGACTGAAGAAAGAGGCGGCGGGACGTTGCAAGTATGTTCACTCTGCCTTTATTATGCCGAGCTTTCGACTCTGTGACAGGTCTTCCTCAGGGCTTGAGATACAAAACAAAAAATAACTAATTGCAAGCATGCAACAAAACAACGAAATGAAAACAGCAACACAAATACAAACGTAAATAACAGAAAACGGTGTTAGCAATTACACAGTCTTTTCAATTTTTAGTTGAATTAAAATCAAAGTGTTAAATCAAAGTGAAGAAACGAACGGAAAGTGCAAGTCATATAACTCAAAGAGTATAATCATAACAATACTAATTAGTTACCTGGATTTTGGCAGTAGGGAGGAGTTGGGTTTGTAAGTGAGGTGTCTTGGCCGTGTGTTGTTTAGCGAATGAACATGGCGAGGGGTGATGTTTTGAAAGAGGTACCAGAGGCACCGAACTCTATTGGTGGGCAGTGAGATGTGAAGCGCCGAACTTTAATGCCGCCAGGGATTGGGGGGAGGGGGGGGGGGGGAGCTTGTAAGATTGTGCCACCAATATATATATATATATATATTAAATCAAAATTTTATGCATGAGTGAATGGGAATTGCATTCATTATTATAGCATACATTTATAAATATAAACATTTTTCGCCAGAATCACATATTTTTTATTTGGCAGCCATTTCAAAAGTGTTAAGTTTTGGGTTGTTTTTTTTTTTTTGGGGGGGGGGGGCACACGGTATATATATATATATATATATCACTATGAACATGACAGACAGGAAAGTGGAAAAAATAAACAAGTCCTCATTCTACCCTTCACAATGGTTCTGGTAGTCAAAAGAACATCACTTCACGGCTATTATGTTCAATCAGTAGTTCCAGGTGAATATGCATGTTACACCTGTTCCACATATTTTAGATAATAGCCGCGAAGGGATGTTCTTTTTGACTACCAGAACCATTGTGAAGGGTAGAGTGAGGGGTTGTTTATTTTGTCCGCTTTCTTTGTCCGTCATGTTCGTGAGTGATTATGTCTAGAATCAAGAAAATCACTTGTCTTAGTTCATTTCAGTAAATATCTTCGTAGATGGCGTTATTCCAGTTAAACGGACAGTGCTTGTCACATGGTAGTAATATGCTAATACAGTCGTAATACGTTTCAGAAGGGTGATTCGTTTGTCATGCTTTAGACGGTTTCTAACAGATTATATCTTACTTAAGACAATTAGTTGTTCTATTGTAGTTGGTTGTTATTGGTCTAAATGAGCGCTTTAATTTGATATGACTCAGCTAGATCGAATATTGGTAACTGTAGTTATTAACTATTGTTGAGGAGGAGGCGCTGTGGCTGAATGGATAGAGCAGTGGTCTCGCAATCGGGAGTACCCGGGTTCGAAACCAAGTGGATGCGCTAATGCCCTTTGGTAAGGTATTAATCCTCATTACCATGTCCTTTCAAGGTATTAATCCTCATTACCAAGTCCTTCGGAGGGGACTTAAAGCCGTCGGTCCCCTGGTTGCTTACTAGCAAGCATACACATGCTTTTTAGCAGTCAGGTAAATTAACCAACCATTCAATCATTGCTTGTGCATTCTTTGTGTAAGCTGATAACCAACAAAAATGTATACATAATAAATGCATAAACAGTACTAGAGTTTCAGCGGTCCTTTGGACTTTGGCAGGTGTCTGGGCTCACCGAGCTCATTGCACTGTACATGATTCAGACTATGACTGGTTTGTTGTAACCAATACATGTGTGCAAGCTAAATGATTAAAATTATTGTTTGCACATCTGCCCATTGGCAAACCCGGATGGACTTCTAGTCTCAGGCTACGACTGTGGGTAGGATTGAGTGTGTTTGGTCTTTGGTCACTCCGGCAAAAGACAATACCAGGCTTTTGCCCATTGGTTTGGCGTGTACCAGAGCAGACATTTGGTATGGTCGTCTGGTAGGAGAGCTGGCAGAGGACTGCTGGCCATCTGGTCGTCTGCAGCAGACTGATGGTCTGGTCGTGAGAAGTGACCTGGTAGCTTGGTCGCCTACAGAAGACTGGTAGTAGTCTGATCGTTTTACAAGCGCCTTGGTAGCTGCCCCTGGTGGTAGTTCACAAGCAGACCAGTGGTCGTCTGGCGGTGTATCTACATGCAGGCTGATGTCGCCTGACGGTATACAGCAGACCTGAGGCAGTCAGGCAGTTCGACTGGTAGTGCAGAGCAGAGCAAAAAGGGTTGGTGTCAAAGTCAGTTGGGACAGTATATCTCTGCCAAACGGATCCACGACTAAAAATTAGAAGCCCGACTTGGTAGCCTATCAGCAGCAGGCATCCTGACAAGATTGGCTGCTGGGCAGCAAAACACTAGTCCCCGGTTTCGTCACAAAATATAATTATATACTTAGAGAAATGAAAATGGAAGAATAGTAATTGTGTAGCTTCCCCAGTGTTCCCCAGAGCTGTCATTCATTTTGAATCCAGGGTCGAAAACATGCCTCCGCCGGGAATCGAGCCGAGGTCACTAACTTAGAACGCCGATGCCTTAACCACTGGACTACAGAGGCGGGCCAGCAATTAGGCGTGACCGAATCCAATTGATCAATAGATTTCTAACCCTTTCAAAATATCAAAAGGGTTGGAAATCTGTCTGTGGATGACACCTCTGGGGAACATTAGGAAAGCTACCCGATTATTATTCTCCCATTTTCATTTCTGTCAGTGTTTATTATTTACAGGGTTGCAAAAGTTGTTTGCATTTGTCAAATTTATTTCAATATATACATATGTGTGTGTATATATATATATATATATATATATATATATATATATATATATATAAATGGTAGGACATTTCTGGGGAACTTTGATTCATGCTACGCTATTATTCTCTCAATTGTCTCACATGTATGAATATATATATATTCATCTGCTTTTAATTCGAATCTGATTAATAGATCTAATGCAGGTCAGCCTAACATACTTTAAATAGCTATTTGCCTTATAGTCATATTTCCTTTATTCCGTAAAGTGAAGAGTGGTTAACAGTGGTTAAAAAATGTATCATTGCTGATGAATATAGTAGGCAAAACCGTGGCTGTTGTATCTCTCTGTGATATGTGGAGTCCGACCAAATTTACATAATGAACTGGAAGAAGGTTGAGAACCAAGTATCAGCAAAATTAAGAGCCTATCAGCTGATTTTCTTAATGACAAAACACGAAAATCTGAAAATATCTCAGGTGGAAATGCATATGAAGTAGGAAATGAAAAAAATAACAGTGAGAAATGCAACCGCACAAAATAGGGAGATGCAAATAGCCTTAAAACAGGAGAAGGAGATTAATCCACATTTCGTTCTTACGAAAGGTGAAAAAGGGTCCCTAATGTGGCTTGGTAAACGAGGCAATTGGTTTGCACTGCAGGTTCCCTAAACATTCGAAACCGATTAAAATGATTCAAAAATAAATCACTTAATCATAATTACCCATTTCTGTGACGACATCCGTGACCTGCGCTTCAACTGTGTGAATTTGAATTGATCCTTCAAAGAAAGAGAATAGAAAGGGGATCAATCGAAAATGCGATATGAGAAGGGAAGGTATATTCTATATTTATCGAGATTTCGGCAAAATGATAAACATCCAGCATAAATGACCCCGAAACCTCAAACGAACAAAAACCCACACAACCAAATTTGTTTACGAAAACCAAAACTTTCTATTTTTTACACGTTTATTTTTCATTCATTATTATTATTCATTTTTTTAACTTAAATAGCAAGGTAAGATATTAAGTTTTGTAAGGGTTATCATATTCTATCTCATTCTTTTTTAAAACAAATTTTACCTTTTTCTGTTCATTTTTTTTTCTTTAAAACTAATTGCAAATTATACTTTATTGTATATCTTTTGAATGATGTCATGTTTTAGTTAGTTGATTCGTCTAGTCTGGTCTAATCTGTTAGTAGTTTATTTTTTCTACTAGTTTAAGAAAATACATAAGATTGGATGGTAAAGGTGTGGCAACGTCTCAAGCATTAAGCTTATATTGTCATATCTCCGTATGTTTCTCGTTATTTACCATTGCAAATGAATAATGATCGTAATTTCCTTGTGTTTGCTACTTCTGTTTTGGTCATAATGTAATGTTGTGAACCATGCAGAAATAAATAAATGAATGAATGAATAAATAAATAAATAAATAAATAAATAAATAAATAAATAAATAATAAATGAATACATAAAAGGTTGTCTTTTAGCCAAATTCTTTTGACAAAACCTTGAATAGCTGTGAGAATAATATTGCAAAAAGTGAAGGGATTTCCAATTCTCTTTTTGATAACTACAAACAACTACTCTACTACTCTTAGTGTAAAGAGCTGAAGGCGAATACTAAGTCTACTTAGTATTCCTTGTTCACAACTGAGAAAGAGAGAGAGAGAGAGGGAGAGAGAGAGAGAGAAGTCTAGAAAGATCCATTTTCATAATAAGATGAATGTCGTACAAAATTATCAAGTGTCTTTCTTCAATATAAATCGCGGGATGAATTAACCACTTGCTTTATTCTAAGATTCCGAAAAGTATCAAACACACTGATAATGTCTTCTCAACGTATAATATTTTCATCAAAGAGAGTATATTGTAATTAGCATTGCAGTCATAATAACAATAATTTATGCACGGGGGGGGGGGGGGGGGGGGGGGGGACCATCGGAAACAAACATCTTTCCGCCAATCTGCCAGTAAGAATGGTAATGAGTTGGAGAAACGCGTATTCATTTCAAGCCAGAATATAGTTCACATTTTATATTATTATTCAACTGTTCAATAAATTATATCTACAGGATATACTTACTAATACATACAAAGATGAAAACTAGGAGAAATCGGAGAGCAGCCATTTTATTAGGAACACTCTCTTTGCAAGTCAGCCGGGAATACGAGAATGTTATCCTTGCTCCGCTTTCTGGACTAACTTTGGTTAGAATTTAGATGTCACACAGCTTTCATTTGTATCTACGCTTAGAATGTGTCCAATAGGAATACATGCACCTGAAATGCACTTAAAGCGCATGCGCACTAAAAAAAAGGTGATCGACTGCTGACGTGTTAACTTCCAACAAGGTGTATATTTAAACCTTGTCTGGAAAAAATAAGTCATTCATGTCTCATTGTTAATTGATAAAAAATAAGAAGCGACATTCGGAAAAGATATCATTTGTCTGCACTCCAAAGGGTAGCACGATATTTGGCTAACCTTTGGCTAACATCTTGTTATAGAAATGACAAGTATACCAATTATTTATTTTGTACAAGGCAATCACGCTTGTGTATCTAATAATAGACTTCTGCGTATATACTAAGACAACTTTTGACATATTTGGTTTTGTAAAACAAAGGTCTCCAGAAACAGAAATCCAGACATGCCAGAGGCGACAAACGTTTATTTTCTTTATTTGGAACATGAAGATAATATATACATGACATTGAAAAAAAAATGAGTAAAATGAGCTTTTATGGCATTCCTGGCATTCAAGACATTCACACTATCAACAGGATTTAACGCGTTTTGGTACTCCTGGGTCGAGAGCAGAAAGTGTTGATGAATATCTTTCCAAGGGCTTCGTAAAGAAACAGTTGTGTGTGTGTGTGTGTGTATATATATATATATATATATATATATATATACCGCGTGATTTCTTCAAAAGATGGGGAAACCCGTAAACTAAATCAATGGTAAAATAGCCTACGGGTATAGACAAGTTGATAAGTAACCGGGCCTGGCCATGGAAATTTTTTGAGGGGGCACGCATATATTCACTCACTACACATGCCATGCATGAAGTGATTTATGAGTAAGGACATTTTGCGTATTTTGCCCATTGGTATGTGGATAGTCCACAGAAGGAAAAACAAACGATTATATCCCGCCGTACCGATATAGCCTACAACGTCGTGAAACATTTTTATTCGATCTGTTCAAAGAAAAATAGAATACGAAGAAGATAAGTCTTTGTTCATTAATACATAAATGAATTAATAAATGTGATCACGCCTTGTGGCGTTTGATAAACACCACCTTGAAAAGCTCATCTTGCTTATCTTGTAATTAATAATGATGTCTGTATACATTTATAATGAATGCCTTTTTCTTTAGCATGTTTAATATAGGATTTCCTAGTTTAATATTAGTCACTCAAATTCATTAAGCATGTTAAGGTGCATTAAAATTCACGTGGTATCGTTTTGCAACGATATCAGTCTTTTGAATTTATATTCGGGGCAATGATTCTCGAATTCACCTATAAGTATTCAAATCAATTTATGGGCAAAACTGTTTCACATTAGATCATTACAATTTTTGTCATCTGATTTCGATTTCTTTAACGGGATTTCTTTAAGAGATTCGTTAACGGGCTTACAAATTCGTGAACGCACGCACATTTGCTTGTTTCGTGCAATGAATTTCAGGATTCGTGCATTCAAATTAACAAAAAATTAACAAAATATTGGGATAATTCAATATAATGATGTATTAATGTGTTCTTTGCTTCCATGACTTCTGTATGTTTGTGCATAGAATGGCGTAGGCAGGAATTTTCAACAGGGGTGGGGGCAAGGTGAGGGTGTGGGAGAGTAGGGATATTTTGAAAATTCGTGCATGAAAATGTCAATTTCTGCATACTAAAATTCAGTATAAGGGTTAACTTATATGAAAAGTCGACGTATGGGGGGGGGGGGGCTAATGCGAGGGTGTGGGAGACTGATATCCCTCCTCCCACTGTAGGGAGATTTGTGAAAATTTCCGCATGAAAATGCCATTTTTTGCACACTAAAATTCAATATTAGGGGTAATTAGGTTAAAATGAGAAATGACATACAGGAGGGGCGCCCCTTAGCTACGCCAGTGATTATATCTATCGTTGCCTTAACCAACGTGTGTAAAATATTTCTTGGTTCTCATATGGTTATCACATTATACATGTATATACATTGTTTAAAACATGGGCAATATTTTATGCAACAATTTGCTCAACGTTAGGCCGATAGTCAACCCGACCAATAGTCAGGCAATGTTTTGCCCAATGTTATGGATAATGCTAATACCCAACATTTGGGTAAAATATTTGATCGGGAAATGGACCAGAAATTTTACACAGTTATCATGGTTATTAGTGATACCTGATTTTAGAAATCTTTTTCTAGTTTTTGAAATACTCCTTAATTGTGCACAAAATATCCTGTCAATGGACGATCTACTGTTTTCATGTGGGCTAAAAATGCCTGGCAGTAGGCCTACCTTTTCAACATGAGCTCTTTCATTAAACAAAATCCGCTTAATTACATATTCATCGCGATTGTAGTAGTTCCTTGAGTGACATTTGAATCAGAAAGTGTGCTTTAGAAATCAATATTTTTGTGTCGAAGTTTGGACCCAAAATATAGATTTCTAAAGCGAACAGGCAAAAGGAAAGGTTGACTTGGGCCAAAAAACACAAGGACTGGTCTGTAGAGCAATGGCAGAGAGTTCTTTGACCAGATGAATCAAAGTTTGACGTATTTGGCAGTAGGAGACGATTTATGTTAGACGGCGAAAGGGGGAAAGGATGTTAGCACAGGGCATCAAACCAACAGACAAATACGGTGGTGGAAGTGTTACGGTTTGGGGTTGTTTCGGTGCCGATAAGGTGTACAGTCTTCCCGTCTTCTCATCCTCATCAAGTCGACTTGACGAGATCATTGATTTTGTCTTCTTGTTTGCTCGTCCTGAGTCGACTTGACGGGATCCAGAATTTTGTGTTCCTGTCATCACATCCTCATCAGGTCAACTTGACGAGATCCAGGATCTTCTCTTCTTGTCTTCTCTCCCTAAAGAAGTCGACTTGACAAGAATGAGAGTCTTGTCTTTTTGTCTTTTTGCCTCGCCTTCTTGTCTTCTTGACTCCTTTTCTCGTCTTTTCGTCTCGTCTTCTCTTCTTCGCTTCCTGAATCATCTCGTCTTCTGGGGCACTTTTAAGCTTCCGTAATCTCGTCTTCTGGTGCACTTTTAAGCCTCCGTGGCGTGGTCATCGGACCGCTGCATTATTGTAGAGCTTCCAGGCACTGATGGAAAGTGATGCACAAAGCTCATTCGAAGTGAAGACGACATGAAGAAGCTGAATTCTTAGGCTCTAGAACTGAAACTATGACATTACAATCTTATCAATTTTATTTCTTTTTTTTTTCTCCAGAAGAAAAGAGTGTCATTACCTCTTAAGATGAATTCCTTTTGCCATCTCAAGTTACATGTTTACTGTTATTTACTATTTACATGATTTAGTTTTTAGTCCACCCAATGCTTGTTTGTAATAATTGTATCTATTAAAAGACTTGCATCTTTCAACAACAGTTTCAGTAGATATGGGCTTCGGGGTTGTCTATATAATTTGCTATCATATACCTCATTTCTTATGTTATTTTCTGATATGTTCTGATACTTTATTTTTCCTTGTAAGCTATCATAATTTTATGCAAAAGAGTAATATGTTTGAATAGGAGTACTTATTCGGACTACTTGTTTAATAGTCCCTCTTTTAACAGGCGCAACTGATAGATCAATCATTCAATGCATCAGTCAGTCGTCCAACCATTCAGCCAGTCAGTCAGTCAGTCAATCAACAAGTCAATAAGGTATTTAATCAACAGCCAAATAATAAGTTGATTACTCAAATTATTGATATATAAAATGCTCAAACAATCGATCACTCAACCATTCAGTCATTCATTCAACCATTCGGTATCTTAGTCCACCAGTCAATCAATAGGGTAATCATTAATCAACAGTCAATCAATCATTGATTGATCAAATTATTGACAGATAAAATGCCCAAACAATCAATCAGTCAGTCAACCTGTCAGGCAGTCGGGCAACTCCGTGGCAAAGAGC
Source organism: Echinometra lucunter (assembly GCA_029962745.1). Classification (NCBI taxonomy): domain Eukaryota; kingdom Metazoa; phylum Echinodermata; class Echinoidea; order Camarodonta; family Echinometridae; genus Echinometra; species Echinometra lucunter. The sequence goes on from CM057156.1 coordinate 24,428,416, forward strand.
AATTTCTTTGAATGGGAGTAATTATTTAGACTCTGGTTAATTGTCCATCTTCTTTCAATTTGGGGCAAGTCATTTTTCAGACTCTGAATAAAAACAGTCAGTGTTCGGCCAAGTATGAATTAAAATTTGTTTTGTTAATGCCACCTCATGGATAAGACTACTGGGCATCTATCAACATGAAAATTTCTTCGAAATATTTTGGAATACAATTTTTATAATTTTTTTCAAAAGTGTAACGTTTTTATTGATACACACTGTATAGTGCTCAGTGTAATCAACATCTTTTTTTAATCGAGAACCAGTCTTCGTAAATTTCCGGAGGCAATATACATATATGCGTTGCCCGAATATATACTCACGTATCATCCTCCTCCCCTCCCCCTATACGCACTATTTAGTTCGTCAAGTCCTGTGATTTCACTCAAAGAAGTTTGTTTCATTTTCTGATTATTTTGGCTTAACGGCATGTAGTGGTATAAGGGGTAAACTTTTAAATTGGTTTTAAAATGATTTAACTGATGGACAACCGTATGTTTATGATGTTTATGCAGGCCAGTATAGTTCACAACGCAAAGTAGGAGTACCGCAAGGCTCTGTTTAAGTCCTTTATTTTTTTCTTATTGGAAAGATCACCTCCAGTTTGCTAGCAATGCACTTATTCTAATTATATTTGCAGACGACACTAATTTATTCATGTCTGGAAGTGATGTGCACGAAACAAATAATCAATTTTATAGAGAACTCAACAAAGTCAATTACTGGTTTTTATTGAATAAACTCTCAATTAATTAGGAAAAGGCCTGTTGCATGGTGTTTAAAATCAGCAACAGGACAATTAATACTGATATTGTAAATGTGCAAATAGGTCCACATAAATTTACACAGGTGAAATTTACAAAGTTTTTAGGAGTGGTCATTAATGATGATTGAAATGGAAAGAACATGTGAAAGACGTCTCATGTAAAGTATCCAAAGCAAAAGGTGTCTTTAACAGGCTAAAGATCATCCTTCCATTGCGTATTCTTTTCAATCTTTACCAAACAATGATTTAACCTTCACTTATCATATTGTACTCAAGTATGTGGAAATTGTACAACCACTACATTGAACAGATTTGTTTTATTACAAAAACGTGCTATGCGTGTCATTTCAAATTCTCAGTTTCTAGCGTCGACAGAAATGATTCTCTTTTTCATAAACTTAACATTCTAAAGGTATCTAAATTCATATTCATGTTACTCAGGTTGCAAACTGTATGTGTTCTTATTTCAAGGGGGTTCTGTAACCAGTTTTTTTATCACCAATGAGTACACCAAAAGATATCAAACCAGAAATTCCAGTAAACTGTTGTTACCTGTTTATAATTATAATATCTCAAAGACCACTGTGATACATTGGGCCTAAGCTTTGGAATTTCCTCCTGTTAAACCTAAATCCTGCCCATTACTTTCCTCATTTAAAAGTAAATATGTAAAATATATCATTAGCTCCTACTGTCTGTCATGTTTATTGATCAGCTATTTCCTTTACATTGTTTGTTGCTTTTAGGGCGTTTGTATTTATTCTGTTTGACTTTACTCTGCTGTTTTGTTAAGTTACATTCTGTGTTTAGTTTGGGTCGAATAGAGACGGGAAATAGCATGATAATAAGAGAGATATATGAATAGGGTATAAATGAGGAAAATAAATGGAAGAAAAGAAAGATAAGAGGAAAAAAGAAAAGAGAAGAAGATAACTAATAGTATAATGCAACACCGCACGATACAAATAGAGTGTAATTACAAAATACATGAGTAGCAACACTTTGAATAAAAACTCTCAATCTATTGTAAGTTTATAAAAATAATTGTTTTGTACTAGCGCTTGAAGGATATGAGAAAGCAAATATTTTGAAGTTCAGTTGGCCAAGCATCCCATGTCTTGATTGGACAATATTTAAAAGATTACTTTAAAAATCTATAGTAGGCTTAAGTAAAATAGCATTAAGCGAATGGACATTTCTTGTATTAAACCTATAAAACTACCTATAAGTATTTCAATTTCTTGACAGAGTTTAAAAGGTGCCAAACCGTATATACATTGATATGCTAAAATACACACAAAAAAGTGATCACTCCTTTCATCAAAAGACTGTCATTTCAGTTTGTTCATCAAGTCAGTACAACTTTTATAAACCATTAATAGCATTATGATTTGGCATTTCGCTACTATGTATATGGTCGTTGGTAATCATACAGACTGAAAACACATCCTTTCTATTTAAGTATGAAATCTTTATGCATGATTATACTGAAATTATACAGTGAAGCCAAGCTCACAAGAGGTGTTACATTGAATATGTCATTTCCTTCAAAGCAAATGAAGACGATTGACCCATACGCCTATTCTTAAAACTAACGTTTGAAATGTTCAGTTTGCAATCAATTTCTTAAACGATATCACCCTTCCATGACGCGCAAAAGACTGCACCGGTCACTGACCATGTTGACGCTGTCCTAACGTCTGCAGTGACGTGCAGTGTAAGCGATTCTACACAAAAATTAGTTTGAAATGGTAACATGAGTCAGAGTTGCAAAAATGAATTTGAAAAAGAATTTTAAAAATGGACGTGGTATAAGACATCAAGCTGTAGGAAAATTGCTCTTTTATCCGATGTTAAGTATCCTGCTTTCTGTTACTCCTCGTCATCCATCAGAGCTACAGTCTCCTCCTCCAAACACTCTCGACGACGTTTGCTGGAAGCGCTCATCTTGTTCAGCTTATGAAGCACCACCACCATCAAGGCGAAGAGCGCCATGACAATAGTCGCCATGAGAGTCATAGCGATAACCCAAGGACTGAAAATGCTTGCGTATTCCTCCTGTACAGCATCTGTGGTATAGTGAAGATGATATCGCAACTGTTATAATCATAAAGTTTTATTATAATATTTTAATCTCATTTTTTTTGGTAAATTCATAGAATGTAGGAATGCGAAAACTGGATTGGTTTAAAGAAATCAAGTGCTAAATTCTGAAATTTGGTCAGATTTTCTGCGATCGGCACGTCATGGTTACCCTGAAAAGTTTAAGGGGTTTGTGATAATGCGTTCATGACAAATTCCTGACAAGCCGAACCGGAGGCTTGTCAAGTATTACGCGTGTGTATCATAGTTTCTACTTGCGCTCAAATTCAACGCCTCAACTGAGATTTTAAATCTTATATTGATAATACAAGACATTAAGACATCTTTCTTTATTGTGATAAATTATTGCACTTAATTATATACATATGTATATATGTTGTACACACGACATGATGCACATCTATTTGAAATTGAACTTACAAACTAAGCTACCCCTAGGCTGCAAGTAACCACTTACCATCCTTCGAAATCTGTGGAGACCACTCATTCCTGCTCGCAGACCGTATGATTCTAATCGGTCCGCGTGTCAAGCGCTTCCGAGCTAGTGAAGGAACAGCATCATGGCTGACGTCACGTCTGCGTCGGGCGTTCACCGTCTGGTTAGTTAGTGGACATTGTGTATCACACTCGGAAGTTTCCTCGTCAGCACTGCACACGATGAGATCGCAGTGTAGGTAAACCTAATAAACGAGACATTTGTTTCTGCATCTTTACACTTTCCCTGGTTATTGGCAAATAATATTCAGAAAGAGTGTAATCTATTTTTGGTCAGAAATTAAAGGCAGTGGCATATTATACCATACGTTTTCTGGTAGTTTTCATTTGAAAATCCTTTTTCATACCCCTTTTCAGGCAATTCGTCACGAAACCTTGTGATCTTGTAAATCTCATGGTTAATTCATTCTCTGGCCATACACATTAAAACTGTCCAATCTTTCTCACTCAATTCGCATTAAATCTCTTCATGATAAAATCAGTTGCGTTGTCCCTGGCTGTCAACTCACGACTGCCGGAATTTCGCCATTTTGCAATCAGTTGCAGTCAAAGGGTCATTCGAATTCATCACTCGATCATTTGTTGTTCGGATATTCGTCACACTATGTCTAACTTGCTCCATGTATGTATAGTATAGGGGTATATTTCAGGGGAACAATGTAAGTATATGAATATGCATTTGTCATCACCATCAGCATGATCAGAATCATTATTTTCATCGAGTTCGCTGTGTGTTAACACTTTTCGTATTGGGTAAGCATTAAACGTTTCAACTTTGATTCCCTGGTTTGCCTAAAATATATCAGTGGATAACAATGTAAATTAGTTTATTCAATTATTGAAGTGTAGTATGGGGTACCGAAACATCAGTTGAAGGAATTCGTATTTCCACACAAATGAAATACCAAATTGATTTAATGATGGGGGAAAACATTAAAACTCATGAAAATTCAATCTTTCATGATATCCCTTCATCACTTCAAGAACAATGCACTAGATTCCCTTTCTTCTAGGATTTCTCATCTTGGAATTTCAGTGAAGACTAACCAATCAAAGGAATGTGGGATAAGGATGATTTAGTTTCCACTTTTTACAACCATGCCCCAGGCGGTTACTATAAATGATAACGATCACCATATGTCCAATAATATTATGTTTTACTGAAGACAAACCTTATTGTATTTTTGTGTGGACATGGTCATACATGTTTAGCCATTGATTGCGGTAGGATGTACCTTTATAAGAAAATCTCGTTATCGTTCTGGATGACAAAATATTGAGTTTTGAATAATACCATATCAGATTCGCCGATAAACCGGAAGGTATTCATGGTGACACCAACGAGGTTGCGATCTCCATATTTACAAGTGATATCAATTTCCTCTGGTACCTTTTCCTTACTGAAAAGAAATAACAATTTGTTAGTTTATCCTAGACTTGCATTCTGTGAAACAACCTTTTCCAGGAACATGTATAAAATGTGAATCAGTTCCATCGATCTCTACCAGAGATCGATGATCAGTTCTTTGAAACTCTAAACCTAAAACAAATTCATGTCTACTTCCCTTTATGATAAAACGAATTCATAAAACAAATATTTCTTAAGGGATACCCTTTAAGCATTATAACGATACTGACATAGCACATCATAAACTTTATTGTACATGAATACATACGGTAGACCTACAGATTTTATGTGATACTTCTGTCAACAGACTATGGTGTAGCCTTCAAAGGACAAATCTACCTTTAGAGTATATTGATTTAGATGACGAAAGAAGAAGAAAAAAATTTAAAAGACCACATCGGTGAAACCTAAAAAAAAAAAAAAAAAAAAATGCTATTGTGATATGGTTAGAAAGAACACCCCCCCCCCCCCATTTTTTCTGTACCGGATATCAATTCATCCTGAGACTTAATTTCCGAGGGGCATTTCTCAGTCTTTGTCATGAATGCCAATAAAACGAATAAACGATTTGTTAACGGGGTTCGAACCGACAGCCCTTGCATCTCCATTCAACTGATGAAACCACGTGATACCGACGCTCTTCATAATTAAAGACATTGGTTAACATTGTTATGATTTAAACAAATCTTGTTTTGTTACTTGAAAATGGGATAAGCATAAGGGTTATAGTGTAAAAATACCAGTCTGAAAGTTTCAAAGTATAATATCCACAGGAAGTATTTTTAAATATCAAAAATGTGAACCAGTGTTTGAAAAATATACGAGAGTCGGTTGTACAGAATAGACGTAATGAGTGCGCATGCGCGTATGACTCACCTTACCTACTGTGTGTATTGGCGTATCACGCGGCGGGAGGCACATAACGGCATTTTCAAATTCAAGCAAAGTGGTCCTCTTAGTGATAATTGTCTCGTGAGACGAAGGATAATAAAATCGCCGTTTGCGTCTAACTTACACCTTTTCATTCCAAATTATGATTGGTTTCAGGGTTTTTGAGTACAAATACAAGTACTCATACACATGTTTCATCTTAGTTTGATAATTTTTAAAATCAGCTACTCACAAAGTTAGCCAATGCCTTTAAGTACTTACTGATCAGCAATAATTAGGTAAAAAGTGTCGTCGTCGTAGTCGTCGCTTGGGGTAGCCTTGCAGGCTTCCAGCGACAACTCTAACGAGTTATCAAGCGACAAGACGGATGCCGCGAAGTAAAAGTTTTGGTCCAAACCGATGCGTACAGGGTAGTGTTCATAAGGAGTTGCGAAATCACCATTTTCGTAAATAAAGAATTCGAAATCGTAGGCACCTCCTTCCTTCAGTTCCTTGTCCACGGTGTAGTCGGTGAGTTGGTACCACTGACTGACACGCTTGGTGCGGTTATACGTGCACTCCAGAGGAATGTCTACTACGTAGTGTCGGCTGATAGTATCATTATCTGAGTAGCTGTTGATGACCCTGTTGATGTACACCTCCGTATCACCGTATTCCTGAAAAAGGGTAATAGGTATCTTTTCACTAACATGAAACGAAATATTTTCATTTTTATAGTAATTATATTATCTTCATACTTGAATCTGCAATTTAGTCCATCTTTATAATTATGCGAAATAGTAGCAAACAATGCTTTACTGAATTATCCTAGAAAATCAGATATTCATCCGTAACATTAGTATTATGCTAAAAAATTTCAGTGATTATTTACCGATTGATTAAAAGAAAATGGATGAAAGCATTTCTTGCTGAAAATTTTCCAAAATTTCACAGAATGTGTGTACCAGATCCTTCAATTTCAATTTCAAAAATGCAAAATCGCCCTCATGACAAGTTCTGTCGCTTCGCTCCCTCGCTTGTGTGTTTCTTCGAGCGTTCTACGTTTTCTCCCCCCCCCCCCCCCCGAATAAATTTTCTGCGTACGGCCCTGCTTCCTTGTGAGCAGCCTAATTTGCCCCTCACATGCCACCATTTTGGGATGGATAGTTTAATGCTTGCTCACATATGCCGCGCTATATCGATTTGAAAATAAAATTCGGGTGTTTTTACGCGTACTTCCCTTCACGATCTCGTATCTTACATTTCAGAGAAATGCCTAAGTAATTTGTTGTGTCACTCATGCCAACCTGCCCTTCATTCAGTATTCATCTTTAAGGAGACAGCCCTTATTAAACCGTATAGGCAATTTGATGCAAGTTGCTTAACAGTGGAATAAGAAGCAGGGGTATATACGACTGCAGGCCCACCATCTGCTATGTAAAATACTTACACTGCGGTTAGTTCCGCAGCCGACGAGAGAGGTAGTAAGGACAATGTCTAAACCGCTGTCATTTCCTTTGCAGAATTTGTCATCACTCAGTTCAAACTGTAGATCACATCCTTTCATGGAACCTGCTGACACCCTATCTTTGGGAATGGTAACGATCATGTTCTCCGCATTGCACTCCAGAGTGATGCCCTGGGTGGATAACGTTGGGAATGTAGTACCATCTGCATACAAAGAGATTGCTTGGACTTTGCAGTTGAACGAAAACTCGTATAGCACAACAGCAACAAACAAACTAACGACAAACAATAGACGAAAGGATCCGAAGGGAGCCAAAGGAATTCAAAGGGATCCACAACCTTGAATGTTTTTCGGGGTAAAGTGGAACCATCGTATAAAAGTAAGGGCCAATCAAGAAAGGACTAGGCAACCTCAAGATCAGTGAAAATAGGGGGGGGGGGATTCTTTTTCCTTAGAAAACAATATTTGAAGAGTTTGAATGCAAAACCAAATATATCCATTTTTGTCAAATTGAGATATTTGCAATGAAAGGTAAAGAAAATTCTTAACAAATAAGAAGAATGTGTGCTACTTTCGACCATAACTTCAACAATAAACCTTCATATATATAATGACCAATGTAACATTGGAAAAATATTATTTTGTGATCTTACTTCAAAATTTTCAAAAATGGCGTTTATCTGTTTTTGCATATAAACTCTTCATTTTGCCAAGGACTGAAGCTAACATTTAGATTTTTTGTTTTATAAGCGATTCTCAAAATACAAAATTTATCAAGATGATCAGGCTTTAAAAAGATTATGGAGCCCCGCCTACCTTGAAAACAGAACGAGAGATGCAAAATAAGCTATATAAAAATAACATAAACTATTTCTAGAAATTATAAGATCGAATGTTCTCTTTATTCTTGTGCATCCCAATAAATGAAAAGGATAAACTGTAAGGACTCCTTTAAAATTTGATACCACCTAATTTCTTTTTTTTTCTTTATACATGTATTAAATGTACCCATGAACGCACAGCCCCACTACGTTACCAGTTGTTCTTATTAGTAAATAAACACGTTTGTGAAGAAATTAAAAGGGGAGGGCGATGATAGTGTTTAGCTCCCATTCATAGTCCTTCTATCAAGCTTAACAGGCTTATACGATAAACAATGCGATAACCATATAACGTGTCTCGCCTTATTTGCCCGCAATTATTCTAGGAAATTGATTCTAATTATTAGTGAAATACCAACATTGATATTGTGTGATTGGAGTACTTACGTGACCTTTGACCCAAATATAACATTGAGGCCCATAGGGCATCTATACCATCCAATTTTGGTTACAAATGGCCTTAGGCTCATAATTGTAAAAGTTATCAATCTCAGTAGAAACTTGCAGGTAAATTTCAATATTTGGTCCCAGTTGACCTTTGACCTTTGACCTACATACGTGACCTTTGACTCCCCTCCCCAATTAGCATTGAGGTCCCTGTAAGGCATCTACTAGCTAAGTTTGGTTACAAACGGGCAAATGGTTGCAAAGTTATTCAAGTTTCATCACCGTTTCAGACGGACGGACACCGCTAAGGACCCCTTAATCTCACTCCATCTCGGTCCACCGCGGTGGCTTGACAAAACCCGTGACGGATAAGATATTCAAGACTGAATAGTCTGGTTTCATTGTTCGTCTATGCCAATGAAATTTGATTTCTGTTGTAATGTGTGGAAAGGAGATATATCCCCGGACCCTGAGGCCCCTGGTATGGAATTCGAATCCCTGCAAAAGATTTATTGTTCTTTCGAAAGACATTAATCTTCCTCCGCCCATCTCTACCCAGCTGAAGTTAACATGGTAAATGTGTATTCGCTATAAAGAAATCCTTATAACCATGCTTGAGCCCCTTTATTCATCTGATCATGGCGACCGCGTTTAAGCCCGGTAATTATACGGCTGCAGCCATTTTGACATGCGGAACAGATGTAATACTGCTTATGGTGCTAACCTCGGTTTAATGACATATAACTATGTTTATCAAGAAGTATAATGATGATAATAACAATGATATGATGGCAATAAGTCATTATAACAGACAGTTTGTTTTTCGTTTCAGAATTAGTTATTACTGTTATGATTATTATTAATTTTATTTTTGTTGTTATTATTATTGTTCTTATTATTATTTTTTTTTTTTTTTGCAGGAGTTTCTGCATTTATTGTCAAATCAAATAACAAATTTACAAACAATAGTAATAAATATACAATATAATTGATCAAATGACAAATGTGACAGCTAAATAACAAATGACAACAGAATAAAGACATGATTATAAGTAGAAATGAACAAGTAGAAGAAAAATCAAGAATGCAGGGGCCAGCTATCTTAAGCAAAATGCTTGAATGAATAGCAGCCGGTGGAAAGGGCTACATGGAAACCATAATGAATATAAATGTCTGTATCATAAAAGCGATGTCACTAACTGAAAAAAATTACTACAAAAAAAGGGGAATAGAGGGAGGAAGGGGGTGAGGTGTAGTGTGTGCAAGTGGGTGCACGTGCAGGTGAAAAGATTACGAATAAGTGGATAGCAAATACTTCTTTAAGGAAGCTTTAAAAGAAAAAGGGATATGGCGTGTTTAATTTCAAAAGGTAAATTATTCCAAACATCTGGACCGTGATGTCTTATCGTTTTTTGAGCTATGATTAATTTTGGATTTGTTAAATGAAGATCTGATGAATGTCGTGTTGGGTAGGAATGGACATCTCTGTTGAAAATAAAAATATTCTGAAAGGACATTGGTGTAGCGTTGGTGGAAAATTTATACATAAATATAGCAGTTTGATAGGTGTGAATATCGTTAATTTTCAATGTTTTAAACTTATAAAATATAGGATCAGTATGGGCTAAATAATGAGAGTGAGAACAGATACGGAGTGCTTTCTTTTGAAGACGGAATATGGCGTCTATATTCATTTTGTTACTATTTCCCCATACTATGTTACAGTACGATATATGTGACAATATAAATGAGTTATAAAGCATTAATAGTGATCTTTGAGAAAGATAATATTTCAATTTATACAAAATGCCTATGCCTCTTGCTACCAACATGCAAATGTTTCGAACGTGACTATTCCAAGTTACATTTGAGTCGATCAATATACCTAGAAATTTTGTTTCTTGTTTTTCGGTAACGGGCATGTCATCAATGAAAATGTTATTACGAAATATATGGGTAGAATTAATGTGTTTAAAGTACATGAAGTTTGTTTTGTTTATATTGAGGGAAAGTTTATTGGATTTGATTATGATTATGATTATGATTATGATGATGATGATGATGATGATGATGATGATGATGATTATTATTATTATTATTATGATTATTGTTATTATTATCATTATTATTGTTGTTATTATTATTAATTCTATTATTATTATAATTATCAAAAATATATCATTATTATCATGATCAACGGTATCACTACCTTCATTATCATTTTTATCATTATCCTTAGTGTATGACCGTACCTGCTGGAGTAGAGTTTTCTGTAACGGCATCATCGGTTACGACTGCAGAGAGAGAGAGAAAAAACAAAAAAAAAATCACTCTTAGGATTAAACAAAAAATAAAACCAGACATAAGTGTCAGTAATGATAAATTTCGTACCGAACAGATGGGGCCAGATGGGATAGATTCTGTCCAAACACCGCACACATCAAACTGTCAACATATAATGACCAATGCAGGATTTTCAAATGTAGAAAAATAATGTTTTGGATGTATTGTTGTTGTGGTTTTTTTTTTTTGAAAGATAAGAGTCTTTTGCAATTCTGCCCGATTCCATGGGACAGCACGGGAGGCCTCCATCTGTGCGTGCAGATTGAAATGATTGATTTTAGGATTGATTGCATCGATCATTATAGCAGCAATCAATCGTAAAAAATCAATCGTACGATAACTCTCTAAGCTTTGTGTTACGGGGCTCTGGAGTATACAAATTTTGTATTGATTTAAGACATCGGTATATGATAAAACAGTTTTTGTAGTCAAAAAGTGTTATTATATCATACGTCTAACCAATACCTTGAGCAGTGGTTGGATCTGGTGGACCTAAAACAAATATAGAAATAAAACAGATATTTTGTTGAGTTAAGAGGAGATCTATCCCCCATGAGGTCTTCGATTAAAAAAAAATTATATAACGATAATAATGATAATGACGATGAAGATGATAATAATGCTAAGATAATAATGATGATAATAATGATAATAACAATGATAGTAATAATAATATTAGAAATTGAAAAAGTTCATTTCTTCAGTCTCTCAATGGAAATCCACTTTGCGAGCAGCCATATTTTTAATCACTTTATTCAATGTTATTTGGACTAGATGTATATTGCAAGTAGTTAAAACGTTCAAAATATTTTCATTTCAAAACTGTGAGTGTCAATAGCGTATGGAATTCCCTTGAAGTAGCCTTGAAGCGGGAGAATCCGTTGCTTAGAGCAAAATAAAATGTAAAATGCATGTAATTGAAAACTGTGATGGTTATGATGATCATTACTTAAATTCTGTTATGCTTATGTATGTACCTTGATACTATATATATATATATATATATATATATATATATATATATATATATATATAAGCTTTTGAACTTCTTATGTATATAATTATGTATGCTATACAGTATATAGAAAAAATACTGTATTATTGCAGCAAAGCATAATCTGTGAGAAGAAACTTCATATTATCGTCCCTTGGTAGTTGCCGATGAGTCATCATAGTAATGTTTTCAAAGACATAATTATCATATTTTCGATAATTACAAAGAACTGTAGTGAGATAATGGTTATGAAATATGTTCATATATGGGGATTTAGCCGGACACTGTGAATATTAGAATTTAGATATTAGAAAAAAAATCCCCCCCCCCCCAAATTAATGGAACTGAATTATCCACGAAGCTGCTCTAACTACGGTAAACATTGAATATATATTATAATAATTCCTGTAGTAAGGCACTGTTATTTAAGTTTATGGTCATTGTCCTACCTGGTGTTTCGGCTGTAGTTTGAATATCCGTTATAGCTATGCATTAAGAAAATAGTGAATAAAATACACATATGATTATACTAATACCATGCCATATTTGTTTGTAATGAAGTTTAGGAATTTAGCGAGAAGATCTAGTGACACTGTGAATATCAGAAAAGCATAACTTATGATTTTTTTCCAGAATTTATGGAACTGAATTACCCAGAAAACCGTTCTTACCACGGCAAGCATTATAATGATTATTACTAATTCCAGTGGCAAAGCGCTGTTATTTAGAAGACATTTTACGGCCATTGTCTTACCTGGTGGTAGGGCTGTAGTTTGAATATCCGTCATAGCTATGCATGAAGAAAATAGTGCATATTACACTAATATCATGCCTTTCCTGTTTATAATAATGTTTAGAAATTTAGCGGGAAAATCCAATGACACTGTGAATAACAGAAAAAAACGTAGCATATGATTTCCCCCACATTTTATGGAACTGAATTACCAACGAAGCCGCTCTAACCACGGTAAGCATTAAAATAATATTATTAATTCCTAGCAAAGCACTGACATTTAGAAGACATTTATGATCATCGTCTTACCTGTTGGTTGGGCTGTAGTTTGAATATCCGTCATATGCATTAAGAAAATAGTGTATGAAATACATATGGGATTATTCTAATATCATGCCTTTTCTGTTTGTAATAAATTGTTCTTGATAGTGAAAATTATTTTGAAAAGAGAACGTCTTGGTAAAGGTTGAGAGCGTCGGTCTTAACGACGTTTATCAACCGATTTTCAGTCCCAGCCCGCCCCAGGCTAATACAAACATTTATACCCGGTGTCCCAGAAAAAGCGGAACGGCGGATTTTCAGTACTTTACCCTCAAAATGTTGATATTTTATTTACACCAATGGCTATATGGCAATATGAACACATACTGATTACATTTTTATCTGTTATCAAAGCTCAAATTTACGCAGGCTAAGATTCAAAATGGATAAACATCAGATTTTTTATATCCGCCCCTAAGAAAATATAAGTGTCTAAATAATATAAGCGTCTTATTGAGGTCAATCCACTCAAAATATTGGCATGAATTACTTAGTAGATTGCGAAATCATCTCCAAATAGTTTGCATATTGTACATTTATTGCTAAGGTTCATTACAAGTTTGAATTATTCTTATTTCTATTGGTGTTGATCGGGGTGGGGGGGGGGGGGGTGGGATGGGGGATATATCCCCCCCCCCCCCCAATATTTTGGTCAGGGGGGATGGCCTGTACAATCACCCCCCCCCCCCCCCAATGATTCATCATGAAAAAAAGAACAAATACATAGCCTCCTATAATCCTCGAAAAAAGTAAATAATAAAGACAAAGAGAATAAAGAGGATTGAAGGAGGCAGGAGAACCCAGAAGAAGAAGAAGATCATCCCAATTAGAGATGTAAGTTGGTCTTCTGAGTGACCACCACATGACCATCATGAAATTCCCCCTAGGCTGCAGTTTTAGACGAATTCACCTTAAGTTGCAGATAGAACTTTATTTTTGTATTATTATGTCATTATGATCATTTTCAACGTTATCACTACCATCATCATTATTATTAGTATCATTTCCCATTACTATATGACCGTACCTGCTGGAGTAGAGCTTCCTGTAACGGTGTCATCGGTTCCGACTTCAGAGAGAGAGAGAGAGAGAGAATTCACTCTTATAACAAAAGATAAAATAATGAAAGCAGACATACTGCCGTCTAAATGCCGGTAATTATAATTTTCGTATACAACAGATGGGCCGGATGAGATGGATTCTGTCCAAACACAGCGCACACCAAACTGTCCACATAGCATGACCAATGCAGGATTTTGAAATGCAGGGGCGCGTTTCATGAAACCGTCATAACTACAAGATCAACGACATCTCGGAGTTGTCGGTCATCTTGTCTGCTAAGTGTTTCACAAAGCCGTCTTTGCCAAGACCAGCGACAACTTCCCTGACAAATGATTTGTCGCTCCTCTGAACATGTCATATCTTTTTAGCACGCCACCACAGGTCACCTTTTCGTCGGCTATGGGCAGCTCGCGGGCAGCGAAAAATAAGGAAATAAAATAAAATACAATATCTATTGAGTTCTAGACTCTTATTCCATAACCAGTTATTACTGATGTTGATATAAAAGTATAAATGAAATAACCTATATGTCTTAGCGACGTTTTAACCCTCCAGCAAGTAATTGTGATTAATATTGATTATCCTCCCATCAGTTTCCCATAGAAAACGGAGCAGTCTGTATTTACAGGCCCGTAAGGACGATGACAATTCAACACGTATAACTCCTTCCATATTTCCCTTTTTTGCAACTACAATATTTACTGAAATCATATAAAAATTATTTGTTAATGAATTAATGTCAACATTTCGATCGCAGAATATACCAATTCAGTATTACTAAAAAATAAAAACAAAATATGGGTCTGCTTTCAACAATAAGTGTCAATTACGGTGTCCTCTAATTACAAATCTAAATTCGCAAAGCGCAACAGCAGCTTTTCGTTTATTAATTTTAGAAATTCTCATATGTCACAATTAATATAGTTTTTCACGTGAATGCAACGTTTGTATAATGTTTATCAAATCCCATTGATGTTTTTCATACTTTTCCAACAATTAGAGCAAAGTTGAGTCTAAATTGTGTTGGAATGATTGATAATAAATCCAGTGGATTGTGATCAAGGCTATCTTTTTCAGCCGATAGTATCGATATCTTGGATATTTGAGATGTCAGGCTTTCGTGAAACACTTTGTCAGGTCCATGACATCTCCGTAGATCATCGACAAGAGATATGACTGTCAAGGAGTTGGTTTCATGAAACGCGCCCCAGAAGAATAATGTTTTTAATGTTTTTTTTTCTTTTTTTTAAAGATAAGAATCTTTTACAATTCGGCCCGATATCCATGAGACAGCAGGGAGACCTCCGTGTATGTGTATGCGTGCGGATATTCGATACTCTCAAGTACTTCGTGCGGAGTTATGAAGAAATTAGTACATAGTTCTGTTACTACTTTTGAATAAGTAGTTTATTTTAAAAGGTTGTGAGGTAATCTTTAGTTCCGATATCATATCTGTTTATCATATTTCTGTTTTGTCAACATTAGTCTAATCTGGGCCCCGTAACACAAAATCGATCGTACGATCGATTTTTACGACTGATTGCATTGATCAATATGGGCAATCAATCGTAAGAAAATCAATCGTAAGATCGATCGCTAAGATTTGTGTTACGGGGCTCTGGAGTACCAATTTTGTATTGATTTCAGACATCGGTCTGTGATAAAGCCGTTTTTGCAGTCGAAACGTGTAACTATATCATACGTCTAACCAATACCTTGAGCAGTGGTTGGATCTGGTGGACCTAAAACAAATATAGAAATAAAACACATATTTTGTTGAGTTATGAGAAGATCTATCCCGCGTGAGGCATTCTGTCTTCAATAGTCTTTTTAAAAAAATCATATAACGATAAGAATGATAATGATGATGAAGATGATAATAATGCTAATGATGATAATTATAATAATAATTATAATAATAACAATAATAATACTGATGATGGTAATAATGATAACAAAAATGATAATAATATTAATAAAAATGATAATAATAATAATAGTAATGATAATAATAATAATAGTAATAATAAAGTTCGTTCGTTCGTTCGTTTATTTATTTCATCTCTAAAAACAAAACATGACAAATGTATGTACAAGCAAATATATCATAAACATTCATTTAATAAAATCACATGATAGAGAGCCTTGTTAAAACAAGTCTCCATAAGTACAAATTGAGATTTGGAGGCTATTCGGTATATAAAAATAAAAACAAAAGCTAATCAGAAAAAACAAGACAAAGGAACAAATCAAAAACAAAAACAAACAAACAGACAAACAAAAGGAAACCTATGTCACAAACACAAGTAAATCTTAAGAATGGTAACAGAGCTGCTCAATAAGTGTATTTTGAAGTAAACTATTGTTTTAGTTTTCTTTTGGAAAGAAAGAGACAACTGCATAATAATAATAACAAAAACAATTTTAAAAGTTCATTTCTTAGGTCTCTGAATGGAAATCCACCGCGTGCAGCGATATTTATTAATCATGTTATTTGATTAGAAGTAAATTTATTGCAAATAGTTAAAATGTTCAAAGTGTTTTTATTTCAAAACTTTGAGTGCCATTCAGTAACTTATAGATTGCCCTGAGGTGGCTTTTCAGATAATATTGATCCATCTTTAGCTGTACTAATGCATGCACTTTCCATTATCTTCTTACCTGAAGTCACAGCAGAAGCCGGAGGATCCGTTGCTTAGAGCAAAATAAAATGTAAAATGCGTGTAATTGAAAACTACAATGATTACACATGGAATACACATATGAGTATACTAATACCATGCCTTTTCTGTTTGTAATAATGTTTCGGAATTTAGCGGGAAGATCCTTGACACCGTGAATATCAGAGAAAAAAAACCCGTACATATAATTGTTCCCGGAATTTATGGAAATGAATTACCCACGAAGCCGCTCTAACCACAGTAAGCATTAGAATATATTACAATATATTATTAATTCCTGTAGCAAAGCACTGTTACTTAGAAGACATTTATGATCATTTTCTTACATGTTGGTTGGGCTGTAGTTTGAATATCCGTCATAGTTACACAAATGATTATACTAACATGACTAATATCATGCCTTTTCTATTTGTAATAAATTGTTCTTGCTAGTGAAGCTTATTTTGAAATGAGAACGTCTTGTTAAAAGTTGAGAGGGCCGGTCTTAACGACGTTTATCAACCGATTTTCAGTCCCAATCCGCCCCAGGCTGATACAAACATCAAATACATATACCATTTGTCCCAGAAAAAGCGGAACGGCGGATTTTCAGTACTTTACCCTCAAAATGTTGATATTTTGTTTACACCAATGGCTAAAGCATCTATCACCAAAGAAAATGATACCAAGATCATTGAATTTGGTGAAGTAATTTTGATTCTATGCCCGTTTTTTTTTAAATACAGTAATTTTCACATTTATGTTTTTTGTGAAAGATGGGAGCAGAATTGTGCCGGGAATGGCCTTTCATATGGCATGTTTTGTTATTTACATGCATCAATGGGCTTCCCTCAAACATCGTATTACGAAAGGCCTTCCCGACACAATTTTGCTCTCATCTCTCGCCCAAAATTTGGAAATGACTGTATTTTAAGACATGGGCATTGAATAAAAATTACTTCACCAAATTCAATGATATCGTTATCATTCTTTTCGGTAGGGGATCCTGTACCCAATGATGTAGAAAAATTATATACTTTTTGTAGGTAAAGTACTGAAAATCCGCCGTTCCACTTTTTCCTGGAATCCCGCTATAAATGCGATGTCATGCTGTGGGCCGAAGTTGAAGCATGAATACCTTTGGATACAAAACGATATTATACTTCAGACAGTAGACCGCTAAATTAGCATCGTCACACGTAAAATTGATTACATGTTTATCTGTTATCAAAGCACAAATTTACGCAGGCTAAGATTTAAAAATTTAATTCAGAATTTATGACCCACACTTGTTTTGAATCCCGCAGCAGGGTATTAACCTGCGGATAAACGGCGAATTCTCTAGATCCGCCCCTAAATAAGGAATCCACTCAATATATTGGTATAAATTACTTGGTAGTTGTGAAAACACCTTCCAATAGTTTACCTATTGTACATTTATTGCAAATGTTCATTACAAGTTTGAATTATTCTTATTTCAGCATTGATAATGCTACGTGAGTGCCATTCAGTAACGTTTCGAATTGCCTTGAATTATATATCTTTTCAGCTAACACTGATCCATCTGTTGCTGTACTAATGCACTTTCTATTATCTTCATACCTGTAGTCGGAGATAAAGAGGGAGGGTCCGTTCCTAAGACCAAAATAGAATATAAATTACATGTATTCGAATATTGTAATGCTTATTATTATTATTTTTTGTACATATATTATTGATATTTATACCCGTGTACATCCTACGATAATAACTGTCCTAATGCTATCAATCCTACAGCAAGATTCTTATCATGTTGGATATAATATAAAATATTATCAATTCCTGTCAGGCCTGTAGCAAGGTAATATTATTTAGAAGACGTTTATGTCCATCGTCTTATACCTGTTAACTGGGCTGTAGTTTGAGTATCCGTCACAGCTACAGATTAGTGAAATATTGCATAAAGTAGATGTATTGCTGATATAAAGCGTTTTGCATTTTTTTGTTTATTTTGTTCATGGTAGAGAAGCTTATTTTGTACGTCTTGGTTAAGGTTAAGAGGGCCAGTCACATAAACGTTTTCAGTTCTACCACTGGCTGCTATAGATGAACACATAAATGAGATACTGTGGGCTGACGTTGACCAACAACTTGATTAAGAACGTTTATTGGTTCTTCGGATATTAGAATTCCTGTTCGCGCAAGTGTAACTTAACGGTGAAAAATAGAACAGTTCCATACGGACATGACGGAAGTGCCCCCAGAAGACGAGATGATTCAGGAAGCAAAGACGAGTAGACGAGACGAAAAGATGAGAAAAGAAGTCAAGAAGACAAGAAAACAAGAGGACGAGGCAAGAAGACAAAAAGACAAGATCCTCTTTCTGTCAAGTCGACTTCTTCAGGACGAGAAGACAAGATGATAAGATCCCGAATCCTCTCAAGTCGACTTGATGGGGACGAGATGACAAGAAGACAAAATCCTCGATCTCGTCAAGTCCACTTCTTCCTCAGAGCGAGAAGACAAGAGGACAAGATCCTGGATCTCGTCAAGATGACATGATGAGGATGAAAAGACAAGAAGACAAAATCTTGGATTTCGTGAACTCGACTTCATCCGGACGTGAAGACAAGAAGATAAGATCCCGCCCCACTCAGTATCATTTAGGATACGCGTATGCTCGTTCTCTCCTTTTGAAAACACCTCCCCCCCCCCTCCATCCTAGGACTGCCAAAATTTCTGAACCCCCCTCTCTAGGGCTTTTCACAGGCCTTTCCTGCCTCGGAGACCCCCTAAATCCGGAACACTGTTCAATGTACCCCTTATCTCAGGTTAGCTCTCATTCCACCCCCTATCTTAGGACTGACCCCCCCCCCCCCCATCTCAGGTAAGCTGTCAGTACAATACCTTTAGGAGAGTTTTTTTAATGTTCAAAATGTGATATCATAACTCAGTGCAGTCATAAGAAAACGAAGCAAAATGAAAATCTCATGACATAAATGCTTGTTAATGGTAAGTCTTGTTAATAGGACAGTTTCTACTTGTGTTACTTTCCATGATCACTTGTAACCAAATTCTATACGGAAGCTTAAAAGTGCCCCCAGAAGATGATTCAGGAAGCGATGACGAGAAGACGAGAAAAGGAGCCATGAAGACAAGAAGACGAGGCAAGAAGACAAAAAGACAAGATCCTCTTTCTCGTCAAGTCGATTTCTTCAGGACGAGAAGACAAGATCATGAATCCTGTCAAGTCGACTTGATGAGGATGTGATGACAAGAAGACAAAATCCTGGATCTTGTTCAGAATGAGGACGATAAGACAAGAAGACAAGATCCCGAATCTTATGAAGTCGACTTGATGAGGACAAAAAGACAAAGAGACAAGATCCTGAATCCTGTCAAGTCGGCGAGATCTCAGGGGGCTCAATCCGCCGCCCCCGGCTTTTTGGTTATTAAAAAGCAGCAAACAAAACTTTACCCCTCTTACCTGCTGTAGGGGCCGCGGTTGGCGCATCTGTTATGTGTAAGAACAGAGTAAACACAGAATACACTAACAAATAAATACACCAGCTCGTAGTTGTGATCTTTTATTTTGTAATACATAGTTTATCATATAAGGTAGTGAATCAGTCTATGATGAAAAGCTTTGGATTATGTTTTCACGTGTTAATACAACATTCATAATATTAAATTGTACAATTGTAATAGTAAGATTTCTCTTCACCATTGTACCAGTAAAACTAAAAAAAATACCTAGTGTGCTCAAGTGATAGCCTATCTGTAGAATGATTTCCAGTATCAATACCGCACGAAGTGAAGTGGAATTCAAAGAAAATATCGATGGTGCTTATTTTTTTCCTCCTGAAAACTAATTACGCATGCAAAGAGTTAAATCAAGATAGAAACTTGTGATATCTCCTCCGAAATAAATAAAAAAACAAAAAGACCACACTCAAATACTGGCCGCAATCATTGTCATTCATGAATCCGTTAAAAGATAGATTAAATGCAAAACGAGAAAGTTATATTCATATTTCAATATGTAAGCTTGATATTGATGTTCATTTATTCAACCGAAGGATGGATTTCAGCTTACTTGGTGATGTGTTATAGACTCACACACACACACACACACCCCCTCACACACACGCAGACACACACACACGCCCACACGCACACGCGCATTCCCCCCATATATATATATATATATATATATATATATATATATATATATATATATATATATATATATATATATATATATATATATATATATATATCCACCCTCAGTGAGATAAACCTTTTCTTACCCGTATTCGGGGCCACAGTTGTCGCGTCTGTTACCGCTAAGAACAATGGAAAACAATGAATGTACGCACAAAAATTTACCAGTAAATATAGCTAGCTTGTTTTTATTCCTTGGGGTATTACAGTGTTTCGCATAAGAATATCAAAATGAATTATGATGAAAAACTTTAATAATAATAATATTCTGGATTTATATAGCGCCTAATACATTTATATTTTCAGATCTTAAAACAGCACATGATAATAAATCAGTTTATACAGATTATAAGCTTATAAATACTCCGAAATGAAATTATAGATTACGTACTGACTTAGACTGGCCAATTATATTTTCTTACATGAATCTTTTATAAATATACGAAGTTACTAACGAAAAAGTAATAACCATATTTCTGGGACATTTCATCGGGTTGGGGCAACAAGATGACATGATGTCCATTGACATGTTACTGAGGTATCGCTTGTTTCATTTCACAATGAAGATTGATGAAGATGTGGTTAAACCTGATGTACAGTTTTGGTGGGGAAACGAGAGTTGGCGTTAAGCTGATTGCGTATAGTATGTGTGAGACCATGTGATAGTCTATTCATGATTTCCGTTGAACTTCAGTGTAAATATTTGAAATGAAAGCAATACCCCCCCCCCCCCTGCTACGAAATACATGTTCTGCTCGGTTCTGCTTCGTTCTGTGATCTTTTTGGACTTTATTTTCCTCATATTGCCTATATTCCTGATACTTCTGCTATCTGTTATAGTGATCATAATTATGCCACCATTAGAACTCCAGTACACATCTGGACATATTTGAGACGATGGAAACCAGGAAAAAAGGTGAAAAGCAACTCAGCAAAGATAACCGGAAAGGCTCAAACTCCGACCAACGATCTACCGATGGAACCCACCAGGGTCCAGCAAGGGGTAGATTCTTCCCCCTCCTTGCCTCATATGTCTAGTTCGCCGGGTGCTCAGCCATGTACAACGGAAAGAATAGACACTCCGGAGGACAATGAAAGTCCTTTTGGCAATGATCTTCAGCGGAGAATAGAGGATGCCCTTCAATCAAAAGAGGTGATTTCAACTATTGTCAAGGCGGTCTCCGAAACCATTTTGGAGAACGTCAAGAATGAAGTCTATAAATCAATCGACTTTGACATTCAAGAAAAAACGGGGGAAATCGCAGAACTTGATCTTCAACTACATAACATGAACGAACAGATCTCCTCTCTTTGTGATGTCGTGGAAGAACAGGAGCAATACAGTAGACGGAACTGTCTCCGCTTTCACGGAATCAAAGAATCAACGAACGAAGTCACCGATGACACCATTATCAAAGTTGTCCGAGAGAAACTTCAGATCAACATCCAGCCATCCGATATCGACCGTTCTCATAGAATACCGCTTCGCGATCGTGAAAAGACCGATCAACGTCAACGATCACATAGCCGCAGTCAACGGGGACCTGCCAGCCATGAAGAAGCGGACGAAACTCCGGTCAGCCCCATCATCGTCAAGTTTGTCCGAAGCGCAGTGTATAAAGCGAGATCGAAACTGAAAGGATCAAAACTTTACATCCATGAAGACTTAACCAGAATGAAAAGTGAATTGGTGTACGAAGCTCGAAAGCATGAACAAATAAAGAGAGTTTGGACAAAAGACGGCCGTGTAACTGCACATACCAAGGATGACACCAAGGTAAAACTACAAAAAATCAGTGACTTAGATAAACTTTGACTTTGATTAACGATGGTTTATTTTAACACGCTTAGTCGAACTCATGGGTCTGAAGTTCCCATGTATAAAGTGTGATAAGTCGGTGAAATCAAATCTAAACGATGTTATGTGTGTAAAATGTACCAAATGGATTCACTTGTCATGTTCTTCAATAGAGCAATCGTTTTTTGACTCTAACTCTGACTGGATTTGTGAAAAATGCCTATTTAGTGAACTTCCTTTCCTCCATATTTCTCAAAGTGATGTAAATGTCTCAAATGTAAACCGCCCTTTAAGAAACCCAAATGTTGTAGATTGTGTATTTTCTGGTGTCATTATTGTACATTTGAATGTATGTTCCTTATTGAAAAATATCGAAGAAATCCGCTCCATTTTAAAGGAAACGAAGATTCATATTTTAACCTTATCTGAAACTAGATTAGATGAATCCATACCTGATGAAGAAGTAAATATTGAGAGTTATGGACTAGTGAGAAAAGATAGGAACAGAAACGGAGGTGGAGTAATCACTTTTATTCACCAATCGTTGAATTATTCTTTACCACAAGAACTATTTGTTGAGGGTCTAGAATCAATCTGTATAGAAGTGCATTTACCTAAACAGAAACCATTCATCATTGTTTATTGTATTTTCATGGTATAGACCTCCTGACTCAAGTGTAACTTTACGAGAAAGCTCTTCAAGATATAGAAGCACAACGACTTGAATTTGTGCTGATCGGAGACTTAAACTGTGACCTCCTTCAAAGAAAGCTTTCAAACAATCAAAGCGTCTTTTCGAAATCTCAAAGGATTTTATTTCAACGCAACTTGTAAATTCCCCAACGCGAGTTACTGAGTCATCAGAAACGCTGATAGATCATGTATTTATCTCAAACTGTGATAATGCAAAAAGTTGCACTGTTGTACCTGTCAGTTTAAGCGATCATTATATGGTCGCGCTTTCTTGGGGAAAGGTCAAACCGGAGATACATTCAGATCATTGTTATGTATACTCTCGTAATATTAGAAATATCGATAATGAAGCTATTGTTAACGAAATTAATTGTATACCAAATGATGACGTACTTTGTGCAGATAGTACAGAAAAGGCTTATGAAATGCGGATTAAAAGGTTTAGATCAGTTCTAAATAAACATGCTCCCATTAAAAAAAAAAGAATAAGACACAAAAAGTCTCCTTGGATGACAAGTGATATTTTAGAATTAATGCGTAAAAGGAACAAAGCAAAAGAAATGGCAAAGTTATCTAAAAATAGTCTATAAAAATGAGGAATACTCGAGAAGCAAAGATATTGCGAATGTACTAAATGACCATTTTTCTTCTATAGCTATGAATAAGAAGCAATCAATTCAGCAGGGTAGACCTAGAGCAAATCCATTTCAGTTTGTGACTTGTGTAAACTCTACCTTTTCATTCGTCCAGATTATTAGAGAACAAATCATAAAATGCTTTTAGAAATACCGCGTAACAAAGCAACCGGTCTTGATACAATCCCATCGAATATTCTGAAAGACTAGTCTGCCTGTATTCTTAACGCACTGACGCATGTCATTAATTCATCACTTAAACAAGGGTATGTTCTACTCGAATGGCAAAAGGCAAGAATTACTCCATTATTCAAGGGTGGCGATGCCTCAAATCCATTGAATTACAGACCAATATCTGTACTACCTGTTCTCTCGAAGGTCATAGAAAAAATGACATGCTAATACCAAACCAGTTTGGTTTCCGCCCAAACTTTTCAACGAGCCTCGCTCTTTTAAATCTAACAGAAAATATAACTAAATCAATTGATAGAGGTGAGTCAGTAGCCCTTGTTGGATTACTTTTTCATTTTCATTCCTTCATTCGATTTTATTTCTGCATTTTCTTTCTCAAATCAATGTAATCAACAATTGACAAAATCAAATACGTAATTCAATTTTTACAATTAAACAATGTCAAGGAGACCATCTTGGTTACAAATAAATCAGTTGCAAAAAAAAAAAAACACCAACAAATGTTTACATTTTTGCAAGGGGAAAAAAGGAAAGAACAATGCAGGAGACCGCCAACGTAAAAGCAGAAGCTTGAAATGTTGACGGCCTCTAAAAAAATACACGTAAAGGAGAAATTCGAAATTAATGAGGTAGAGGTGAGTGTGCAGGTGCAGTGGGTGCATTAGACCTGAAAAAGGTGTTTGATATGATTAGCCACGAAATATTGCTTTCAAAATTGAAATGTGATGGATTTCATGACATACCCACTGCTACTCTTCTATATAAGACAATGATTCATCCCCACTTCGATTATCGTAACACCGTGTGGATGAAACCGGATTCCACTTCAGTGAAAATGCTCCAAATACTTCAAAACAGAGCATTAAGAATAATTTTACAGGTGGATTGTCGATACAGTAGAACCCTTCTATATGAAACCGTTTCTGTTGATTGTTTGAATATAAAAATAAAGAAGGATCTCGTCACTTTGATATTTAAATTGTTAAATGATTTGCTGCCAAATGTATTAAGCTCAAAAATTGCAGTTAAGGAAACGCAACACTCTCTTAGAAATATATCAAACAGTATATTCACCTTCCAAAACCTCACACAAACTGTTTGAAAAATAGCTCTTTATACATTGACAGTCACTTATTCAATACCCCCCCCCCCCCCCCAAATCTGTAAGAACACAAAACAATCTACCGGCTTTTATAAAATGCATTCAAAATATTTTCCCAATTAGTTTTTCGTAATAGTTGCTGACTGAGACTCCGATCATTGTAATATTTGCATGTTTTTTTGCTATCAATATATTAACTTTGTTTTAGTTTTAGTTTTTGTTATTGTTTATTTTTGTTGTTTTTCTAATTTTGATTTTCCCATGTGATTTCTGTTTCTCTGTTTATAATTTGTATTTATCATTTTGTTCATGATTTGTAATTCATTATTGTCATTATTCTGTTTATGTTTTTTTATCTTTATGTACGGACTTGCTGAAAAACAGCCTTGCGACTGAAGGCAGGTTTTTAAAATCCCGTATTGAAATAAATAAAACATAACATAACGATCACGGCGCTTTGTACACCTGATGCGTAAATAGAACTTCCACTGGTTTTTTCACGTGTACAGGCCTGAGTGACCTTATGTTCTGACCCGAGATCATAATATGTTTCGCGCTTTGTTTGCTTGGTATTCAACCTGAGAAATGACTCTACAGCATCTTGATTTTGCTAAAGTGTAACTACTGACCGGATAAAAGGAAAGAAATCTGACGGTTTTTTTCCAGGCCCAAGCAAAACTGTACTTGAGCTTTAACCTTTGATGCGTCGATGTGTCGATGTGAAGTAGGTCTCATACCAGAGTAATCCATTCTTTGAAGTGGAAATATTTAATGGATATGTTGCAACACTTTTTCCTTTTTTTAAAACATTTATATCGGCAATAAACTCTTAGGTCTGCAATTGTAGCACACCGTGATGCTTGAGAAGCAAAATCTTGGTTGGACATTTTTTTTTTTTTTTTTGCTGAAGTCGTTAATGGCTGATATTTGCATTGTTTAACATGTTTAAGTGAGACACGGGTGTTTTTTCTTTAAGATTTTTTTTTTTTTAAGTTCTGGTATGTCAGAAAAGTTGCCCGACCCCGATCATGCCGATGGAGTAACCTTCTTATCAGCTTGATATACGCTTGATATTGGTATTCACGATGCATGTTCATCCACTGCAACCACAGCTAGGATAGCTAGGATTCAGGGGGTAAAAACAAACTAAAACCTGATCATACACTGAATCCATAATCACACTAACCACAGCATTCATATGTATGTAAACAAATCCTACACAAACTTAGGCAAAAATTTATTTATATGTACATGAAAAATTATGTATATAAAAGATTCAGATCGTTCTGTTGTGGGACTATCCAACATTATACCAACAAACAACAATGAACCTTTTCCTACCTGCTGTCGGGGCCGCAGTTGGCGCATCTGTCAAGTCTAAGAACAGGGCAGAACACAGAATACACTCACAAAGAATTATACCAGTCAGTAGCCTCCTTGTAATCTTTTATTTTGTAATACAGAGTTTATCATAATGTTACTGGATCAACTTAAGATGAAAAAAAAGTTTTATCCGTTATTTACAGCTCATATTCATAAATGAGGGTATAAACTTATGATTATTTCTGTAAATTAAAAAAAGAAATATCAAAGGACTGTACTATATTACTGGCCAATGTCATCGTCTTACGAGAATCTATTAAAACATAGATTAAGTGCATTACGAGAAAGTAATGACCATGTATGTATTTAAAAAGAATCATTCACATGTATATTATTTTTTTCAAAATGTTGTATATAAAAAGAAATAATTTTTTTATATATATGCACAAAATCATAAGTATACAAAAAATCTATTATAGGTATATGGAAACATCATATATGAAAAAATGAGACTGTTCTGCTCGGAGATTCTCCAAAAGAAGAAACAAGCAATCAACAACAATATTTTTCTCTGACATAAAGAAACAAACAACAACGTAGTGTCATTTCCTCTATAGCCATATATCTGCCCCTCAAGCAAATAAACTTTTTCTTACCAGTAGTCGGGGCCACAGTTGATGCACCTGTTACTGCTAAGAACAAAGTAGAACATAGAATACACACTCAAAGAAATATGCCACTCAGTAGCCTACTTGTTCTGACCTTTACTTTGACGGTAAGACAGTGTTTATTATGAGAATATCAAAGAGTTCATGATGAAAGCTCAAGATTGATAAAATGTAGGTATACTGAACCTTTCTATTACTTCTCCGAAATGGACTAATAATAAATTGCGCGTATACCAGTATATTTTACCATATAGTGGCCATTATCATTGCCATACATTTATCTATGGAAATGGATAAATATAACAACGAAAAGGTTTTAATCATTCTTTTATGCGTAAACTTGATCTTGAAATTCATTAAAATTGCAACCATACCCATGTGGCATTTCAGCCTACTTGGTTGTGGTTTCAGAGGCAGAAACAAACCTCAAACTGAACACACGTTGCATGCAAAAATGAAAAAAATTATTTATATGCAATACACACTGGTGCATGTAAGAATTTAGATAGCTCTGCTGGGAGATACATTCAGAAACAAACAAAGAAAAAAAAATGAAAGTAAAAGGATTTTCTCCAACACATAAAAACAAACAACAACGTAGAATCATCTGCTACAATCCATATACCCGCCCCTCAATCTGTAGTCAGGACAACAGTTGGCCCATCTGTTAGCGGTAAGAAAATTGTAAAGCACAGAATACACACACACACACACACACACACACACACACACAACGAAATATCATGTCCATAGCCTTCTTGTTCTAATCTTTATCTTCGTAATACAGTGTTCATCATAATGGTATTGAAACAATTTATGATATTATGGCACATAAATATAAATCAGGGTATATTAACTTCTCCAAAATGACTTATTGTATAGCGAAATATTGCACTCTTACACTGGCCGTTATCACTGTCTATCACTGAATCATATTATTTCTATTTGTAAGCTTGACCTTTATATCTATTCATTGCAAACATAGGTTGGATTTGCAGCTTCTTCTTGTTTCTTTTTTTTTCTGTTGGTACCATAATCGCACTAACCTGAGCTGATAGCATTATAAAATTACTTAAATGTATAAAAAAAAAAAGTAAACTTGGATTGTTCTGCTCGGAGATTAGAAAAAAAAAGGCCAAAAAGTAATGTTTTTTCCGACATGAAAATATACGGCAAGATTCAGCGCTATCTTTGATTGTATATGATTCGTATTTAAGATATGTGATATTACAGTACAATGCCTTTGACATGTTAGAAGGAAGTGATGTTCGAATGTCTTTTTTGAAAAAAAAAATCTTTCGTTTCAAAAGCGCCTTTCCCCTCAAACGTAGGTGCAACAAACTATCTTCATACAGACTAAAATGACTTAGTCACAAAGGTGCTTATACTTACGAGTGGTCGTTTGTGCACGAACCAAAGCTATTGCTATTGTGTGGAAAGAAACAGGGTATTTGAGATATTTAGTTGGCTGGATATAGATAACGAACAACAACTGTAAATACAACCCCCCCCCCAAGAAAAATTAAGAAAAAAATCAAGCAGTGTTTAATGTGTGAATGTCATCTCGTATACATCATGTACATGATTGCTTTGTGATTTTATCCTTAAGCGGCAAGGACTCTTAACGTTTTCAGAAACACAATTTTTTTGTTGCAGTAATTTATGAAATAGGTCTTCCACTTTACCGTAGGCTCCATTAAATATTATTGTCATCGCACCTGCCGGGTTCAATTGTATACACATGAAGCACCAGGCGTATGCAAATGAACCTCAATTGCCGGGTTTCTTCACCAACCATCATGACCACTTTCTCCATAATGTATACAGTTTGTATTGATGGTCATCATACGCGACCTGAAACATTAGCATATTTTGGTCTGTGCTTACTAAATTCATACTGGCCTATATATTTAACAGTTAAGGTCTTCATTAAGATCACGATCACGATTAATCTGGAAGTTGCTAGTACGGTGTACAAGACTGGAATTTCAAAGGCAAAGCATTATGATAATTATTCATTTTTGATGCCTAGAAATTAACGGGGACTGCCGGTCCATCTTATAAACAATTAGGATTAATTCCAGTCAACCGGTTTCTTGCAGATCGTGCAGCCAACGAGGTAGGAGTTGCGATTGATATCTAGTCGCGATCAATGTGAATCAATCGCAAATGTGTATACGGCAGGGCTCCGTTTTAATTTTTGTTTTTGTTAATGATGATTCAATATCTACAAGTGAACTTGATTATAATACTTGATCAAAATTTAAAAATTCATTCAAGAATGATCTTAAATCAGTATGCAGTTATACTTACCGCATACGAGGCATAGAATCCTTACATACTGATCGCACAACATGGTTGCCGGTTATAAGTTCTTTCCAAGAGATATTCAGACTTTGTTACAGCTCAAAATATGTTTAAGAAATAAAATGATTATTAATTAAAGGCCATGATATTATGTACCGTAGGGTGTAATTGCATGACTACCCTCTAAATTATCATACTGACTGTGATTGGTTTCTTGCAGATCGTGCAGCCAACCCTAATTGGTTAGCTCATAGGCTAATATCTCATTTTGCCTTACGTTCATGAAAGATTATTAAACCAATTAACTATACTGATGAAGTAGCCCATTGAACTGTTGAACCTGTTAAATGATTATGTGAATATTAAAGATAAATAGAAATCGAATCAAATGCACTGACACGACTGATATGCAATCAATCGTACACGAGTGAAAATTAAACCACTTAATACTACTAATGGTGTAATTAATTGAACCTATTAGATAATTATGTGGATGTTAAAGATAAAACAGAAAATGACTCAAATACACGCACACTTATAAACTTAAAAAAAATAAAAATGAAAAATAACACATGTACACGTTGGTATCATTATGCATAGGCTATAGCGCATCACTTTATTTGAAATACGATAAAACAGCAATGTAGATAAAATGCCTTGCTCAAGGGCATAAGTGCCGTGCGGGTAATCGAACCCCGGACCTTTGCGTCTCCAGTCACTAAAAAGCGCCTTAAACCACTCGACTACGGCACCTTTTGGTAATTCCTGAACCCCTTCAGGAAATCATACTATGAGCATATGAGACATCTTAATTATTCATTCGGCCACCTCACTTGCCAAATTCGTTTGCTTTCAAAAATCAACGATCATTAAACGAGCGAGCGTAGCGATCGTGGGGAAACATTTTTCATGGTAGAAATGTTATTTCGTCTTTATAAGCCTATATTCGATCATCTGTCTGTCGAATAGTACTCTGTTTACTAGGTACCTCGCTTGCCGTCGGAAGCCATTCTGTTAGTACGAACGAGCGAAGTCAGCACCCCATGTAAACATATATATATATATATGGTTCTGGGACAACTCCCCCGATACGATTCCCACCTGACAATTCCTTCTGGAGCACATCTCCCCCGAGAGCAACTCTCACCGGACTACACTTTTCCCGAATGACAACTCCCCAAGGACAACTCCCCCATTCCCCGGGGGAGTTGTCCTGATACGTATATATATGTATATATATATATATATATATATATATATATATATATATATATATATAATTACGTATGAAATTCGTCATTAAAATTTTGCTATCTCGCTGCTGAAATAAACTGCTTGCTTCCAAAAATCATATCTTTTGTTCCTTTTACGAGCGAGAGTAGAGAGTGACGAAAAAATGGGGATTTTTTTGTTTTTTATGTAATTATCTACTGAAAGTATATCTGTTTTCCGGTCAACTTACCGCTCGATTTTTGGATTGAAATTCAGGCCTGGTTATATTACGAACACTCTATGAGTGGAAGAATAGTATGACATCAGATAGAGACACAAAATGCAAAGCGATTTCCTTTCATAAGAATAATAGTTATTATCGGCAGAGGTTGATAATACTTAAATTCGAGCGAGCGCTGCCCGGTTTCCCGTTTTCTTTGTTTTCCCTTGTTTCCCCTTTCTTTTCATTCTCCTCCTTCTTTCTTCGCCCAGCCAGTCTGCAGGTCATATGCTAATGAGCAAATGAGTAGGATTCACGTAAATGCTCTCGTGGCCAAATCTTCCACTCTGTCAAATCTCATGAATTATGAGACTTTCTTCCTGGAAGAATTTAACTACTTTATCATCATGTAAAATCATTGGTTGATACACTACTGAAAAGAGTAAATATCACACTTTCACATTCTTGTAATCATTTTGATAATATTTTTTGGGAAATATGTGTAAATCAAGGTGAAAAAGATGGTTCAAAGCATAATTCTCTTCTTCTCACTTCTCTTGCAGATTGTGCAAAACTTTTTATCTTGAGCCCAAATAATATTTACATTAAAATAAAGCTGAAAGTCTGTACTTTTTCAACATACCATTCTTAATGTGTGGCACCTTTTAATCGGGTCAAGAGTACACTTTTCCCAAGGAAGTTCAGGACGAGATTTCTTGATTTTTTGATCAGCATGAAATCCAGTGTTCTGATTGGCTGAATAAGGCCAGAAACATGCCAGCGCGGTTGTTTTGAAAAGATTACCACACACGGAGTGTGATCTTCAGAGACTCAGTAAGTGACCTTTAGGATTCCAGAATGAGTGTGGGGTCTGAATGGACCAATCACAGAGCAGTATTTATGGTTTTGGGATGAAAATTGCACTTGGTCTGTGTAAAGTGTGCTCTTGACCCGATTAAATTACTTCATGTGTTAAAATTGGTATTTTCATAAAGCATAGAAATTCAGCTTTGTGGCCATGTGAAAATTATTTGGGCTCATTTACAAAATTCCTTTAAAAAATGGCAACTTTTGGCAGGCAAAAAAAAAATCATTTTGTATTGTTTTTTGGATCAAGAATTTCACCTCCTTTTCCAAATTTTTCATTAAATTCAAACACATGACATAAGAGATTGATTAATCATCTTTACATAGATACCCAAAACATCAAATTTAATAAAGTATAAGAGCAGCAAGGGCAAATTTGAAAGTAGTGTTCTGACAGGTTCAAACTCATCAAATATGCAGACCCTGTTCCATTCATGCATACCAGTTACGTGAAAGAAGCCACTTTTGGGGGACCTGACAAATGGCTGCCCCTTTTTTCTTAGTTCGGAATTATGGGGGGGGGAAAGCAAAATTATATCTTTGCCCCCGACATTTTCTTGGGGAGCAACTGCCCCCATGTCTCTCCCCTCCCCACCCCCGATCCACGCTATTGCTACAATGTCAAAATGAAAAAGAAAAATAGTACATCTGTACAAATTACTAGTACTGAACTACCTAAAACATAAGTATATCAAAACAAAGAAGAAACAAATAAAGCAAAACCGCAAACTCAGTAATAACTATAACGAAGCGTGATACATTCCACATCACATTACGCAACAATCCCGCGACTTCCTTTGTCACCTTCGGATGTTCTGAGTAAACTCAGTGGTACTCGGTTCTAGCGTTAAAATCTCCAGATAAAACATTGCGCACATCTTGCCTTTATTCACGACAGTCAGGGATCGTGCTGAAGCACGGTAAACTTTGCCATCAGTGGTAACTAACATGGTAACATCGTTCAACAGGCTATCAACTTCAAGGTTTCCATGAAGTCGGGAAAGACGAGGCCCGTCTTACAAAAAAAAAAATCATAACTTTATATCTTTAGCTTAGATCCTAGTGAAATTCGCACAAAGTTTATTAGGTGCCGCCACAGCATTATCTCATTGATGAGGATCCTGTACTTTTCAAGATAGTACCAATCAAAATTTCGTTACGTTTTTTCTATGAGACACTCCATTTAATGATGATGCAAATATTTCAACTAAAATGATGTGCGACTTTTGGTAAACGAAACCAATGCCACCCTTCTTTTAGGCGAGAAAACCATTTGTAGGTAATATAATGTTATTCTTTGGTGTTGGTAATGAATCAAATAATCAGACCAAATCAAATCAGAATGGTCATGATTGTATATTATGATTACCATGTCGGCTTCTTGCAGTCTTCTCTCTCATACAGCAATCCCCCTAACCTTTCATTTTTGTTTCTTTGTTTCTGTTTTCTGTTTCACCGTTTTTGTTATTATGCATACACATAATACTTTAATAAATTTATGAACTTCTTATTTTATCCAGACTGAGCATTAGAATCATCTAATATCCTCGTTCTGCATGTTCTAGATAATTTTAACCGATTTTTCTACTATCTTTCGACATTGATACCATTCTTTATCCTTTTACGTCATTTTGCTGATTAGATTCATGCCCCTTTATCTTCATCCCCTTGTTTTCCATATAATGAAAAAGAAAGATTATGGTTCCTCAAAACACACATTTAAAATGTTCCTCTATGGGTTCTGTTTTTTTTTGTATGCACTCGCACTGTAAGATCTCATTCGTCCTTGACCTTTCAATTCTTTCTCCAAATACAAGTCATTGTTTGTTTTTTGTTTTTGTCTTTTTACAGATAACTTGGCACGTTTCTTTTAAATTCGATATTTCTGTATTTTTGCTGCCCTCGACCTAGTCAGCTAGTTCCTAGTTGGAGAGGGATTGCGGTACGCGTTTCAGGTATTTTGTTTTTCACTCAATCATAAGAATTTCACAGTGAGTATAAAAAGAAAACAGTTTGGAAAATCATCCAAAAGTAAACTTTGCAATATCTGGACATCTTTTCCATTGTATTGATTTCTTTTATAGTGTGTATTAGATTTAATCAAAATAAAAATTAAAATCCACCCATGGGTTGGATTGCCCTTGTCAGCTAATAGCTTTTTTTTAGAAGGGGTTCATGAGATAGGTGCACATAATGCGAGCTTCCTGAATCGACAAGCCCTCGCTGGGGGTAGGGGGAATTCCACATCTGTTCATCCAAGAAAAAAAAATGCACCCCTGGAAAATGTAAATTGTTTTGTCAGAGGTTAGATACCAAACGACTGATATGAAAAGTCAATGATTGATAGTTACCAAAGCATTATAATTCCAGGCTAACATGCACTTTGATAAAATTTCAAACTTAGTATCAAACTGAATTGTATGAATTCAATAAATGTATCCAGGATCTATGACTCTTCCGTTAGATAGTATTGATAATCACAACATTAACTCATTAACTTATTAACTCATTAACTCATTAAAAACACCCTCAAATTAAACATCCTATTAAACATCATGCGGTTATCATTTTGGAGGACTTTCCAAACTTTATTCTTTAAGCATGCATCGTACAATGATTCCATGTTTCATCTACGAAGCGTCATTTCGCTGACGTGAAACTGCGTCAGCGACTTGTGTGATCTTTGACTCGCCTTAAGCATGTTAAGAATGATTGCGGTACAGCACAAGGGAGGAATGCAAAAATAAAGAGTGAATGAAAAAAAAAAACAACGTCGAGTTTTATTTTTTTTTTCAATTTATTTATTTACCACTTGTCATGCTTGTGGGACAGAACCCCCTCTCAGCAAATGCTGCTTTTCGTAGGGGTCCATGCACAACTCGACTAAGGCGTGCTGGCAGTACTAGTGCGTGCACTGAATTTCCTTCATGCCTCATAGCCGTAAAGGTGCTGTGGTCTAGTGAATAAGTTTCCGGATGTGAACCACGGGGTAAGGGGGTTCAAATCTCTGCTGCAACACTTAGAACGTCCTTCGTCAGGTCATCAAGCAAGATTTGCCACAATCGACTGGTGTAGTAAGTGGGAGCTGGTAGGATTTTATTGCTTGAATGGACTGGGTGCTATGGTAGCCAGGGTAATGATGATTGCAGGGAGGACAGTACATAGCACTGATCTGAAGAGGCTACCCTGGGAAAACTGATATTATTGTTTCTAGGACGGGTAGAAACGCAAGGGGAGTGATACCTCGTTTTCAAATGATTTTTATATATATATATATATATATATATATATATATATATATATATATATATATATCATCCCAATTATGTAATAATTTTGACAGTGATAATGATTATACAATAACGAGAAGCGCCCGTTGATTAAAGTCTGAAGGTCATCGGGGTAATTCAACATGTTCAACCGGATTCCAAATTTGATTACATTAATTAGATCATAGATCAATAATGCATCCATAACTACTTATCATACACTTATCAGAGTCACACGCTCGAGCTTTTGGAAAAACAAATTTCACATATCATATTGCCAAACATTTTCAGATAAACCGCGATCAAGTGGAGGTTAATTGAGAACAATATTTGCTAATAAGCGACCCAAGTTCCGAACTAGCTTACCCGTTGCCATGGTTACCCTCGACAAACACGACGGCGACTTGATTACCGAACTAGCGTACCGGACTTGAGTTCCGCAAAAAAGGGGGGATTTGATTACCCGTTGAACGAGATCGGCGGCTCAAGTCGTGGAAATAAACACAACGCGACTTCGGTCGCGTTTCGTTTGGGAACTTCGGACCCTTCTTTGCGGATGAGATAAAAAGTAATAAGCCAGATTTGACCTTCACTGCCGGGCCATCTTGCAGCTGGGCATTGGCTCGAGGGTTTCGGGAACTCAGATCGCGACGATAAAAACGACATCCAGAGAGACCACCAGGCCCCTGGGAACGATTTTTTTTTCACAGGGGGTGCTGAGCCCCTGAGCCACTTGTTAGGTTACCGCACCTTAAGCAAGCAGTTTTTTAGTATTCGGAGAACATGAAGGGGGAGGGTGTAATACATAAATTTGCCGACAGTTATGCTGCATTCTAAGTCAAATCTGAGTACCCCCTCCCTCTCACACAAAATAGCCATTTTTGTTATGAAAGAAGTGTTATTTGGACATAAAAGAGGGCCTCTGTAGGCCTATTACATATCTGAATGACATGATCACCTTGCTTCCAAATACATGTATGACTTTATTTTGGCACATTATTGGTCCAGTTGTTTGCTGTCTCGAAAACAACTCTGTTTATAAATATTACAAGCGAGCGAGGAAACACAAATTCTTTTAACGATAGAAGTATTATTTCGTCATCGAAATACACTTAACATGTTTAGAAAAATATACATTCGGTCACCTCACTTGCCGGATTTTAAAAATGTATTTATTATTATTTTGTTTTGCCTTCCGAAACCATCCTGCATCTAAATACCATACGAGCGAGCGCAGCGGGCGAGAAAAATTATCCACTTTTGTAGGTAGAGGTGATAATTCGTCATCAAAATAGAGAATGGGCCTATATCTAAATACGGTCACCTCGCTTGCTAATTAGTTTGCTTTCCCAACCATCCTGTATCTAAATATCATACGAGTGAATGCAGCGATCGAGCGAGAAGAAATTTACACTTTTTGTATGTAGAAGGGATAATTCGTCGTAAAAATACGCTATTGGCCCATAAGATATCTTAAATCGGTCACCTCACTTGCTGAATTTGTTTGCTTTTCCAACCATCATGTATCTAAATATCATACGAGCGAGCGCAGCGGACGAGAAAAAAAAAACCTCCTCTTTTTCACGGTGGTCATGAAAATACGATCTAATCCTCTATAAGATATCTAACTACATATTTGATCACCTATCTGCTGAATATGAAGTTATTTGGGTACCTAGCTTGCAGTCCTAAACCATGACAAGTCAGCAAAGCGAGCAATACCGAAAAGCTCTATTTTCTTGAAAAGGTAAATTTGTCTCCGAAATGCAGATGACTTTTATAATGTACACTTTCCTGCAGAATTCCATGATATTCGGGCATCTCGCTGCTGGAATAAGAGAGCTTCCTGCGAAAACATTTTGTTTATTTCTAGATTTATGAGCGAGAAAAAGACTTATTGCACAGCTAAGAGCACAAAGCCCTGCGCAATTTTTCGCAGAGTACAATCATCAGTGTTTCATAATTAAATCTACTGCTGCATTAAGAAAACAAATTATAATTGTAAAGAATATGACGATTGGACGGGAAAATAACTTATTCAGATGGGTGCTGTGTTACCCCGCATAAAAATTAGGGGGTGCTGCAGTACCCCCTCCCAAATTAATCCCTCTGGGGGGTGCTCCGCACCCCCTCAAAAATTCCTGAGGATGCTGCAGAAAACTTAGATCTCTTGAATTGGGAACCGCTCGCAGAGAGGAGGAAGTATAATATGGCAGTTATGATTTATAAGGTCATGACAAACCAGGTTCCGCTTTATCTGAGTGAGAAATTTTCACCCAGAAAACATATCTATAATACGCGACAAAGTAGGCTTTGTGTCGATATTAGTCGTCCGAATACTGATTCAGGCAAACGCACATTCCTATACAGAGGTTCCCATATATGGAACTCACTTTCAGAAGAGATTCAAAGCTCCCCCCATATAGGTAATTTTAAATCTAAACTGGTATATGAGAATATTGGTTCTCCCAAATAGAGCAATAATTTTCCATTCATCTTATGTTCATTATATCACAAAATAGTTGGAATTATGACGGGGTGGTGTTTAACAAAGCAGATCTGCTATTGGAAGAACAATCTACAAATAAAATTCTCACGACGTTCTGACATACATTTTTTTTCGAATTTACATAATGATTTATTAGTTTATCTCTTTATCTGAGCAGAAATACTACTAGTATCATATCTTATGGTTGTGGAATGGAAAGGCAAATTGATATAGATTCAGAACAGAAACTTAAACTAATTTTTAGTCTCCGTAAACTCACTCTATTTGATATTTACTCCTTCCTATCTTTTTTTTCTTTTTTTTTTCTCTCTCTCTCTCTCTCTTTGCCCTTCACCCTCTTTTTACTCTTCCTCTTATTTTTGTTATTGCTTTTCATAATAGTTCTGCCTTGCTTAATTTTACGGAGTCATTAAATACATGATAGATATCTTTTTTTCTAAACTTCTGAACATAATAATTATTCTGTACAATTGAACATGACTTTATAATTATTTCATATATTCCATATTTCACATCATTACGTTTAAACTGTGATTAAACTGTGTTTCTACACCTCATCGTACTGCACTTTTTTCTTTTAACGTTTTATTTATATAGATTTATGTTCTCATATTTAAGTTTTATTGTTTTATGTATTCATATTCTCATATTTTGTTCATGTGATTGCTGTTTAATATTTTATTCATATACTAGGTTCTTGTTTTACTTTTGAACATAAATAATTCTGCTGCATATATCATCGTATTGCACTTTTTTTTCTTTTCACGTTTTATATAGATACATGTTCCTAAATTTAATTTTTATGGTTTTATGCATTCGTTTTCTCATATTTTGTTCATGTGATTGCTGTTTAATATTTTTATTCATATGCTAGATT
Organism: Echinometra lucunter; assembly: GCA_029962745.1. Taxonomy (NCBI): domain Eukaryota; kingdom Metazoa; phylum Echinodermata; class Echinoidea; order Camarodonta; family Echinometridae; genus Echinometra; species Echinometra lucunter. The sequence goes on from CM057156.1 coordinate 24,466,818, forward strand.
TTTGTTTTACTTTTGAATATAAATAATTCCGCTGTATACATCATACTTTACTTTTCATATTCGTTAAAATGTATTTACATATTTTAGGTTTGTTTGTTTCTCTTTCCGTCTAATCTTATAGAAATTCTTGATTATTTTGTTTGTTTTATGTCTTATGATACATAATACGTTTCCCAAAATTATTCTAATTGTGTATGATTTATGCATTTTATTTTGTTATGATATGTACTTGTAATTGCTTGATATTTATATTATTATTTCATGTTATTTTACTGTTTTAATTTTTACACGGCCCCTTTTGAAAACCAGCCAAGAAGCTGAAATGGGCTTTTACCGTGTTCAAATAAATAAATCAAATCAAATCAAATCAAATCAAATAAATCAATTCGCTGTTGGATGAAAGGTAACTTTCTGAAGCTTAATGAAAAGAAAACAGAGTATATCCTTCTGCCATCGCCACACATGGTAATATTATTACTGGAACTCCGGTCCTAATTGGCGAGGAAGCTGTCCTATCAGCAAGGCTAGAAATCTTGTAGTAGTCTTCTTTGACAGAACAATGAGCATGGAGAAACACATATCGTATGTTTTTCAGTCTGCATACTACCAGCTCTGCAGTATTGCTGAGATCAGACATTGTCTAACACGAGGTGCTGCAGAAAATATCATTCATGCTCTAATAACCTCTAGACTGGACTTCTGCAACTGTCTCCTTGCAGGCATCCTTCATCAGCCATCAAACGGCTCCAGGCTGTCCAGAATACTGCGGCCCGCCTAATTATGGGCATCAGGAAGTTTGACCATATCTTGCCAATGCTTCTTGAGCTTAATTGACTGCCAGTGCAATGCAGAGTGCAGTATAAGATATTGCTGCTTACTTATAAAGCTCTCCATAACTTGTCCCCTTGCTACGTGACTGCACAAATCAGTGTACGTCACCTGCGGCCAGGACTACGTTGTGCTGGACTAATTCTTCAAGTGCCCAGTACCCGCCTAAAACATACGGGGAGAACCTTCTCTTCGGTTGCTCCACGTCCATGACGTCTTTGGAATTCTCTACCAATCCAACTTCGTAATTGTGACAACCCTGAGACCTTAAAATCTGAACTAAATACCTATCTTTTCCAGCAACTTTGTGAATAATATGTGACTCATTGTGGGAGACGGCGCCTTTGAATGTTTCTTACAGATAAATGGCGCTATACAAATGCTGTTCATCATCATCATCATCATCATCATCATCATCATCACAATCAGGAAGGTGAAATTTGGTCTATTTTCATTAATTATTATTTTTTTCATTCTATTGTGACTTATGTCATGAAACTTGGCACATAATGTTCAGGAGGTCAATAACTAACAATGGCTCATGCCAAGTTAAGTATCCGATACGGCACGAAACAATGACAAAGCCCTCAACTTTCTTTTCATTTGCATTATTTGCTAATCTCTTTTGCTCACTGAAGTATAAGACATCGGAATTTCCACGAAACTAAAATCAGACGAACTCCCCAAGAACTTAGACTTGTGATAGTTAACCAAAGTGAGCAAGTTGATTTTAGTCCAGAAGTGAAAAAAGAGTTTTTTCATTCGCACGTGCTAACTGAAGCTTGAACTTTCACTGAAATGCCATGGCATCATTGTTTTATTTTCCCCGTCTGGTCATATAAACATCCTGAACATGTTCTTCATGTGATTTCGAATGCACATAAGCAATACTTAGTTAATAAATTTAACGTGGTAATATTTTGTTTTTAAAATGTGTTCATTCAATCGTGAATTGATAGGTATCATGATGGTGTGCCGAAATTATGTGGTTTCCTTTATTTCATCTTATACTTTATCTTTTTTTTATCAGGGATGGTCGTAGGTTGTAAGAGAATAAAAATTCTTACAGTTATATATGTTGGTGCCTGTAAAGATATGTATATTTCCAGTAAAATTAGCTAGTATCTTTGTAACTTTACAGGGAAACTTTGTACTTTAAAAATAATATGGTGAAACTTGTAATTTTACAGCCAAAAAATCCTGTAAATTCAAAGTAATTCTGTTTAGCGTCCTGTTATTTGATAGGTATGGTCGTATTTGTAAGTTTTTATAAACAGTTAAGATATTGTTGCCTCTAAATATCTGTCTATTTCCAGTAAAGTAGCTATACATTATTTTTGTAAATTTACATGGAAACTTTGTATTTTGAAGACAAAACGGTAAAACTTCTAATCTTACAACCAAAATATTTTAGCATCCTGCGGCCTGTTTCTCGAAACCGTCATAAGTCTAAATTCGTAGACATCCCATTGAAACACGTGTTAATTGTACAACACGTGTCCCTATGGGTTGTCCAAGAACTTAGATTTATGACGGGGTCCGCCCACTCGACCAAGAGCCCGCGAGACCAAAGGCCCGTGAGGCCGACTTTTCTCCTTCATTTTTTCCTTCATCACAAATAATGCGCTATCGGTATATAAAATAATTATGTCTCCTTAAGCATGTTTAGTACTCGTTTCCGGAGGTCCTGCTGCTCTTTAATACTTCTTAAACTTCCTCCTGGCACAGAAATTGGTTAGCGCGGTGTGATATTATAGATTACAATTTGCTATTTTCGGCCTCGTGGGCCTTCGGTCTCGCGGGCCTTCGGTAAAGTGGGTTGTCACAATGATAAAAATCAACAATATAAAACAATTAATTAGCAAATGAGGACATGTTTGAAAAATACAGAAAATAGTATTCAACATATTTATGACTCCAATATATAATAGAATTCAACTATCACTTTGATTTTATCAACCAGTTTAATAATTTTTCATCAAAATTAATTGAAATAGTGATTCATGGGATAACCATTCACTCTGGCAATTTGGCTCGAGGACTGTGGCGCATAGAAATGTTGTGGTTGAAAATCAATATATTTATTTGGAAGAGTTTATTTTTCATTTAAAAACCCCACTTGTAACATCATGAGTTTATTGATGCTTAGGGGAAAAAAAAGATAAAACGAAGTAACGATTAGGCACCATGATCATGGATGATGAAATAAATCAATTGGAAGCTGATGCCTTTGGATATCAACCATGTAAAAACGAATTAAATGGAAGTTAATACTTTCAACCTGTCCCGCCACGCTCTTTCTGTTATTCCCTTGCACACTTTGTAAATTGATTTGATGGAACCTTACAGAATAAAACTCAGAAATTGAAACAGTATTAACGGCTGCAAAGGGCTGCCCTTGATTCCTGCTCTGCGTTAGATCTGATTAAAATGTCAAGTCTTTTAACAGTTTAATGGTATACTTTTTTTAATTGTAACAAAGAATAATCGGGTATTATGACGTTTTGCAGCACTGATCCAAACCACATCAGGTACAAAATCTTACTGAAAATGTTTTTAAAAGTATTAACTATACAGCATGATACAGTGCCTTTCTTAGAAAAACAAAGAAGAAGAAAACCCGTCTTCCCGGGCCTATCACTCAAAAAATGATCTTTTGCAGATAAATATGTATATTTACGACAAACATCATTCCTTTCTCTTTCATTATGATACCAAATATTTTATCATCTTGCCACGCATGAATGAATATAAACGGTATTGATAATGTCAAAATAAGTTAGCCACGGTGCTCAGAAGTCAAGATTAATGTAATTATATCAATTTACAATAGAACAAAATACACAATACATAATGACAAGCAACACAGATGATATCATTTTCATGTTTGTTTGTTTTTTCATTTAACATTAAACATCTACACATTTCTAGCCCCGAAGTCCTTCCACATACCCCCCTCCCACTCTCTGTCCAAGTAAATGAAAGCAAAGAGAGTGTCAATGAATGGTCGTTCATTGTGTGAATCACTACTCTCGTGCACAAATCACTTTCTTCATTACTAGTTTGAAATTGTTATGATTCGATTGTTTCTAGCTTCAGCATCTCAAATGTGTCATGTAAGATAAGAAGAAATTTCCCTTTTCATAACTCATTATATTTTTTAGAAATTTGTATTCTATTAGATATTGCTGAGAAAAGCTGTGTTTCCTTAAAGAAACACACTGTATGGCCATGGCTTTAGAAGTTGCACCAAGTTCCTCCAATGATTAGAGATTAGGCTATTTTGGGAACAATTATTTTCATGGGACATTCAATTACTATTCTTCCACATGAGTATGGAAGAATGAGGAAGCTTTACAAATCATTTTCACAATCACCAAACACCAACACGTGCGTTGTGATGTTACAAAAGGGCATTGTAAAATATATGCACCTTCGCCTTATCCGTCAGGACAGACACTTACTCCTCGTCAGCCATCAAAGGGACAGATTCCTCCTTCAAACACTCGCGACGTTGAGTTGATGCGACTACTTTGTTCAACTTCTTCATCATCATCACCATGGAGGCGGCGAGCGCCGTTACAATTGTAGCCATGGCTGCCATTGCAATCATCCATGGACTGAAAGCGCCTCCGTTGTCTTTCCTGGCATTGTCTGTGATGGAAGATATGGAAGATGGAAGATATGAGAGCTATTAAGCTCATTTTAGGTCTAATTTATGATGTTGAATGGACTGAAGTGAAAGTGTCATCTTTGAATAATGTACATCAACAGCAAACTGAAACATTATTAAGCCTTTTGTTTTACCTGGATCAGCCTAACACTATTCCTTGATGTACGATTGTTCAAAATCGGTCTGGATATTCGTATGACAATGCGGGACGTCAGTCACGAAAGCTGAATCATTTTTCTGATTTTTTTTTCCGGAATCGAATTCTACTACTTTTCCCCCTCCCAAAATCTAGTCGTGGTCCTGTCGTAAGGTGCACTGCAAGGAGTATTAGAAGAAGAAGAAAAAGAAAAAGAAGAAGGAGAAGATGATGATGATGAATGCACGGGAGATGCCAGGGGCGTAACAGGTACCTGTTATCAGGGGGGCAGAGCCCAAAATTTTCCGGTAACTAGTCTATGTCTAGAATCTGTGGCGTAGCTAGGACTGCATTTTAGGAGGACGGTAGTGCTCCACGGGCGGAAATCCAATTTGAGGAGAGGGGAATGAAAAACTTTTTAAACGATTTTTTTTTCCTTCTCACTCACATTTTGATATCTAATTTACGAGCGAGCGAAGCGAGCAAGCAGAAAATAACCTCTTTCCGGTTTTGAATCGCATTTTCGAATAAAAATTCTAAAATATGATGAAAAAGCGAGGTGAGCGAGCCAAAAATAACCATTTTCTCGATTTTGATCGCATTTTCGGATGGAAATGCTAAGATTTTGATGAGCGAGCAAAGCAAGCGAGCCAAAATAACCACTTTTTTGTTTTCAATAGCATTTTCAAATAGAAATTCTAAAATGTGATGGTGTTTATGATAGATATTCAGAATTTTTACTAACTGATTAATCAAAATATGTTGTCTTCCTGAAAAGGTGTGTCTGCATGGAGGGAAATGTGTACACACCATCCCCCTTCTCCCCCCAAGTGGGGGGTGATAGATCCCCCACCCCCGAAATTTACGCCAATGTAGTGCTCCCTAGAGGGGAGGTGCAGGGAGGGGGTCGCGGAAGCTCCGACGTTTCTTTGAATTGTTGTCGGTAATTAAGTCTATTTTCTGCGGCGTAACTAGGATTTCATTTTAGGAGGACGGTAGTGCTCCCTTTGAGGGGAGGGTGCAGGGAGGGGGGAGTTTCCCCCGAAGCTCCGACGTTTTTTCGCTGTCAGTTTCCGCTCTTCTTACGCAATCTGCCTGTTATCGAGGGGGTGGGAGGGGGAGGGGGCATACGCATAGCCAAAATTTTCCCGGTAATTAAGTCTAGAATCAGAGGTGTAGCTAGCAGGGGCGTCGCTAAACTTTTTTTTTAATGGGTCGGGGGGTGGGGGAGTGTAGAGGCCAGATTGTCGACAAATAATGCCTCCGATTGCCGACGACCAACGTCGACAAATTCAACTGTATAAAGCCCACGAGACATGTTCACTTGTGTGCCTCTATCATATTTTCCTTCTAAATTATATATCTGTTCACCTCACTTGCTGCATGTGTTAGCTTCCCGAAAAATTCTGTATCTACATATAATAAGAGCGAACGCAGCGAGCGAGGAAAATATACACTCTCATAAAAGTGATAGTTCTTCATCAAAACTACATGATGGGCTTAAATATATCTGAATTATTTGGTCACCTCTCTCGCCTGATTCATTCGCTTTCAAAGACCATCTTAAATCTTAATATTATACGAGCGAGCGCAGTAAGCGAGGAAAAAATCTATATACTCCTTACCATATATTCCTTTTCATGATAGAAGTGAAAGTTCTTCATCAAAATACACGATGGGCCTTTAAGATATTTATTTTGATGTATTTGGTCACCTCTTTTACCTAATTTATTTGCTTTCAAAGACCATCGGATCCTGTATCTAAATATCATACGAGCGAACGCCGCGAGCGAGGAAAAACATATATATACTCGTTTTATGGTAGGTGATAATTCTTCATCAAAATACATGATGGGCCCCCAAATATCTAAATTATATATTTGTTAATCTCACTTGCCAAATGTGTTTTCTTTCCGAAAACATCTTGTATCTAAATATAATACGAGCAAGGAAAAATACGGCTCACTTTCGTGTTACCAGTGTTATTTCGCCGTCAAAATGCACAAGCAAATAAGCCGAAAATGACTCTATTTGGGCACCTTACTCCTCTTTTTTTTATTTTCCCTCCTTCCTCTTCCTTCTCCGTTCTCTCTCTCTCTCTCTCTCTCTTTTGCCGACAGCGGTCGCGAATTTACCGAAAAGAATTTTTAATGCGGGGGGGGGGGGGGGGGCCCGCCCCCCCCCCCTAGTGACGCCCCTGGTAGCTAGGATTTCAGTTTAGGTGGACGATAGTGCAAAGCGCGCTCCCTAGGCATGCTAGGGGGAGGGTGCAGAGATGTTGATTTTCCCCTCCCGCGAGAAGCGCGGAAGCTCTGACGTTTCTTTGAATTGTTCGTTGTCTGTTCCCGGTCTCTTACATTCCCTGCCTGTTATCGAGGGGGGGGGGGGAGGGGGCAAAGTCGAAAATTTCCCGGTAACTAAGTCTAGAAATAGAATATGCTGAGGTGAGCCTGCACCGCGAGTTGCTTGTTGCGAAGCCCTTACCGGATGGGGCCCAGGGTTCTGGCTTAGGGCCCCTGATGGGGGTCTACAGGGAAAGCCACTGCGGCGGTCCAGGGAGTGGAGCACCCGGAAACTCCGCGGGGTTTGGTATTAATTTTCCCTCATTTCTTGTTTCTTGTTTCCCTTTGCTTTCTTCTGTTTTCCCCCTTTCCTTCTTTTCCTTCTCTTTCTTCTTCTTTCTTGCCTTTCCTTTTCTCCTTCTTTCTTTCCCTTTCCCTTCTTTCTTTTCCTTTCTTCTTTCTTTTCCTTCCTTCTTCTTCCTTTCCCTTTCTCCCTTCCTTTTTCTTCCTTTCCCTCCCTTTCATTTTTTCCCGGTGGTTTGATGGATTTTCCTGCTAAAATACTTCACGGGGGGCACTCTGCCCCCTGCCCCCTGCCCCCGGCTGTTACGCCACTGGGAGATGCTTCTGCGTCTCGATTCCCTGTCGCTGATGTTTTGTTTTGTCCCATTCCCTCTTGATATCTTTCATATCGACTTCATGTGTATTGACCGCTATGACCTTGGACCACAGACCTACTAAACACTAAATCTATAATCAATTTGCTTCCCTGTGGTGATGCATTCCCCTACCAAGGTTTAAGTTCATATCTCAAATGGTTTTTGAGATATTGTGTTAAAAAGGCTAAAGCCTGAAATTTTAGAAATTGAACACTAAATTGAACACTATGACATGTGACCTACGAAATCTAAGCAGATCGTCTTCCTATAGACCAATTTCACGTCCGGTTTATGTATTTGGCCCTCTATCGGCGACGCCATTGCTGCGGTGGGCAAGCGCGCTGACCGCGATTGGCTCTGTGTACAAAATGAATGTAAGATATGAGATATGCCCCGATATTGTTCCATTTACTTTATTCTAGATCAATAAAATAAAGCATGGATACATGGGTAGATGAGGTAAGACAATGGTCATATCTGACGGATGAAGGTATGATGTATTTTTGTACTTTCGATGGTTTTTCAACTTAGTTTTTGTCAGTGTAAGTTCGATTGCAGCATAGAAGCCGTAATAAACGGGAGCCCTAAATCTTACCCTGTTTACAAAGTAATGTTTTCACTCATTAAATTTTACGCCAAAGTACATAATGATAATGTTTCTTGACTTCAAAGTCCTTTCTGTTGATGTTTTTACCCACTGGCGACGAATTCCTTCACACTGCTTACGGAAACCTGTGTAGGGAGTACGGCTTCTCACACAAACAGGCTTCATGAGTCAAAAGCGAGTGAATTTCGCACTCAGTTAGCTTCCAATTTTTAAACTTTCTCTAATTCTTGTGGCATTTGAGCACCGCACAGCTGCGACCTGAACTTCCCTGATAATTTCTCATTGCAAATATTAAAATAAATCTGCATATACTGGTCAAAATAGACAAAAAATCGAACGAATGTACATACCGCGCTATTGACTTGTGTACTATAAAAGTTGGAGCGCCCACCGCAGTATGTCGAACTGTGTCGAACAGTCTGCCGCCCTCTTGCGTTGTGAATTTGGTCTATATGATGATGCACACTTGCAAAAAGTCTGAAGTTTTATACCTAAAATGGTTCTTGAGATATCGCGTTAACGAAACTAACATCTGAAATTTTAGAAATTGACCTCTGTCATGTCTGTTATCTCTGACCATGCTGACCTGTGACCTACATACCCAAAATCTAATCAAATCGCTTTCCTATATAGTGATACATATTACCACGAGGGTTGAAGTAAATACCTCCATTGGTTCTTGAGATATAGCGTTACAGAAGTATAGCGAAACGGTGGTGCACGAAAATACTCGTAATGATAAAGAGAACAGTATTAATAACACGGCATATAGGTAAAAGATTTTGAATTTTTCCATCAAAACTACCAAATTTGGCACATTTTGTTGAGTTGAACCCATAATGATTACTATTTGATATGGAAGCACTTCCTGAAACGGTTTTTCAAGGTTATTTTCCATGAAATTTTGATGTTATTCCCATACAACTAGACAAGTGAAAAATTCATCAAAAACTGAAATAAGCCTATAAATGTATAGATAGGTAAAATAATAATAAATGAATAAACGGATAAATAGATAAATATACAAATAAATAAATATATATATATATATATATATATATATATATATATATATATATATATATATAAGTAAATAAATAGAGAGAATCCTACCGCTATGTTATAAGCGCGTTATAAGCGGACGTACAGAGGTCAGAGGAAAAGCGTACATTCATAACATGCAATGTTGTCCGATATTTTCAGAGCAAGTCTACTTTGGTCGAGTTCTGAAACTAGGCATATGTAATAAGTTTTTCGTAAAGCGAAACTAAAAAAACGTTGGCAAAACTAATAATTAATATTTCAACAGAACTACCTTGTACCCCCTCTCTCTACAAATACTATCTATCCATCTCTTTCTTTCTTTCATTCATTCCCTCCTTGATCACCCTACCTTCTCCCTTTTCTCTAAACCTTTTTCTCTATACCTTAAAAATGACAAGTTTATATATATGTCTCATATTCATTTATCAACAATCGATTGTTTTGCCAGCCCAATGTATCTATGCCGCTGCATTTAATCTGTTTAACCATGAAATGGTTAAGATCCCTAGATTATCCTAAGTTATCATCAGCATCAAGTTTGAAGTTCATACCTCAAACAGTACTTGAGATATCGCGGTAACGAAAAAGTGGACGAATGCAGGGACAATCAAAAACATCGGAACAAAGCACAGATATTGTCTTTTCCTCTCGTGAGAAAAAGGGGAATGAAAGTTAAAGTGCATACCCAAGGTCCCTAACAGACTTATTAGACTCCATGTGATGTAAATTCAGTCAAAGTAGTTTACACTTTACAATGCCCCACAATTTCCAATTGTAATTAAACAAGATGCTTGTTTTTTAATGTTTGTAAACTGAAAATCGAATGTGAGAACACTTTCTTTCGAACCTTCATTCGGAAAGTGATAGGACCACTCATTCGGGCCTGCAGACCTCTTGATCCTTATGGGACCGCGGGTCAAGCGCTTCCTGGCCAGTGGAGGAACGTCATAATGGCTTACGTCACGCCTGCGTCGGGCACTGGTGTCGCATTGATCTTCACACACGGAATTTGTATCATCATCACCACACACGAGGAGATCACAGTGTAGGTAGACCTAACAAACGAAATACACCATTGGGTACGCTGATAATTATAGAGTAACAGTGAGAAAAATGAGGGTAACAAAAAGAAGCATAGTGTCAGGCTAATCACACAATTGGTGAGACGTTTTAACATTTTTCAAATCAGTACCCATTTTTTTTTACGCCCGAGGTGGTTGGAATTCGCATTATATGCCTATACTGTAATGAAAAATCATTTCTACCACTGATTTGATCCTTATACAGTTCCTTGGTGGAGAATCTGAAATTTTTACATAAAATAACGTATGTGGGACCACACCAACAATCCATGTAAAAAAAATCATAGTTTTGGCATACTGAAATTCAATGCGATGGAAAATGCACTCATTCAATAAACCGCATTTCCATATTATAAAGATCATGAAATATCAGTAAATAGGGGTTAAATCCTGTCCTTCTAGATGTGTTGGCTGGACTAATTGTTTAAAACCCTTTTCATTCATTCATTCATATGATTTTATTTTCATTTTCACAAACTCAATACAATAACAGTAATAACAAGCATATGTATATACACCAAAATAAACATAAGAAATACTTCAATCCATTTACAAGATGACTGGACAAAATGTAACGTTATATTGACTTTCACGTTGCTAACTATTCATTTTTTTTCAAATGTCCCTTAAAAGTCAGGGGATAAAATGACAAATTTTACACACCGGAACAGAAATTAAAACCTTGACAACAAAACCATTTCATCGAACTTTTCTCACTAGGTGTAATGTATGAATAGAAATGGCCCCTTTTTCATGTCTTTTTCTGTAATGTTAAACCGACATTTTAGTCACAGCTGTAGCTTCAAGCACTGCCCAAATTATTCTATGTTCATACAAGTTGAGTGTCTACATATAGAAATTTCGAAATGTTTAGTCCGCAAAAATGTAAGAAAGAAATGAAAAAGGTGGTTTTGAAAATTGGGGGGGGGGGGGAGGCAACTGCCCCCCTTCCCCCTATGTGCGTACGGCCATGCCCCCGAAAACAATTACTTACCTCATCCTCATCCTCACCAATAAAACGAAATGTGTTCATCGTCACTCCAACAAGTTCGCGGTCGCCATGCAGTTGGCATTCGATTTCTGCATCATCTGCCAATTCACTTTAAAAAAAGAATCAGCAAATAAAAAAGAAAAATGAGTGATGGAAATAATTATCAACAAAAAAAAAATACTGCTACAAAAACATTTGGTTACAAAGAAATGATATTTGGGTACTGCATGCTTTTGTCTTGATAGTGCGTTTCGTGGATTATTGGAAGTTTGTGACTTCTTAAACCGTACCAATCACTCAAGGACATTCTGCTCTGTATGTAAGGGGTTCCATATTACTATACTCTATTTAAAATTTTAGCTTCAACTGCTGCTTCTTTGAATAGATATCAAAAATGCAAATATACTCTCAGTTAACATAAAAGCGATCAGTGAGTAGACATAGTCGACGTACACGTAGCACACACATCATGCACATGAATCAAGTTCTTTCTTATCTCTTATGTCTGGAATGGCGGATAAAGTTTTTTCCCCCCCCCCCCCCCCCTCTTGGGGGAAAGCAGGGGTATTCATACTTAGCATGCTTAATACCTGTACAGAAATTATGTTTTCAGGTGCACATTATTTTACTCTATTCTTAGCTATGACTGCTAAAAGAATTTATCCAATAGAGAGTACCCGTGTTTTGTGTACTAAACTGCTAAATACTAGTTAATACTTTGTGCCATGATATCGTCAACATTAACATGATTAATCAATGTTAATTGATGGAAATCTGAAATGAAGTGAATTATACTAAAACATAGTGGAGTCAACTGAATCTTCAGGAAATCCACAAATCTAGAGAAACTTACTGATTCTCAATTATCGGGTAAAAGGTAGGGTCATTAAACTTGGTTGAAGGTGTAGCCTTGCAGTCTCTCATGGACAGCTTTATGGACTCATCGACTGACAGCACAGATGCGGCGAAGTAGAACATTTCGTCCAACTCCATGTGGACAGGGTAGTCTTTATAAGGAGTTGTAAAATTCTCGTCATTGTAAATGAAGAATTCGAAATCGTAGGCACCTCCTTCCTTCAACTTCTTATCCACGGTGTAGTCGGTGAGTTTGTACCACTGACTGACACGCTTCGTGCGGTTATACGTGCACTCCAGAGGAATATCCACAACGTATTGTCGGCTGATAGTATCATTTGAGTAGCTGTTGATGACCCTGTTGCGGTATACTTCCGTATCATTGAATTCCTAAAGGAATGATAATAGTTTTCTTTTCGCTAACAGGAACAGAACCCTTTTATTTGTTTTTTTTTTTTTTTTGGGAGGGGGTAATTATATTATCTTCACACTTTAATTTGAAATACAGTACATCTTTATAATTACATAACATGTAATACGTTATTGAATTATCGAAGGAAATCAGATAGTCATCGATGGCATTAGTATCAAGGAGTTAAGGACATTAATCTACAATTGGCATTCTCCAACCTGGTGTAGAAAATGGATACCCTGTAAGAAGAAAATCCTTGAAATACTAGCACGCCTTCATGGCTGCCTTGCTAAGGCCGGGATAATAACAGTGGAGTGCCAGGAGTGTCAGTTCTTACGGAAATGAGCGCTCTCCAAGAACCCATTATAATTCTTCTTCATCTCATCCTTCTTCTTCTTCTTCTTCTTCTTCTCCTCCTCCTCCTCCTTCTCTTCCTTCTTATTTTTCTTCTTTTTTTTCTTCTCCTCAATCCATCATCATCATCATCTTTATCATACACTGTAAAAACGCTGTTTAAATTGGCGATGTTTAAAATTGTGTTGTTTAAATTTTGAGCAACATTGTTTAAAAGTCATACCCTGTATTGTAAAAATACGCTGTTAAATGCATCGAGCGATTTTCCAATGATGTTTTTAAACAATATCGTTGGAAATTCCCTAAAAATATTTTTAAAAAAACTGCTTAAAGTTTAAAAACATTTAGTTGTCTAATAGTTTAAACAATAGAGTGACTGGCTTAAACAGCGTTGCTTAAGATTTTAAACAATTGTTTAAAACATTTTTTACTGTTTTATTATTATTGTTATCATTGTTATGCTACTTCCATCATATAGTACAATTGCCACATCTGGGCGTTGTGGCGTGCGCCTGAAATTTATCTGTCAACTGATTCAGCGTCTTAGGTCTGATACCGCTTTCACACCAAGGTACGGTCGCTGGGTACGTCTCTGCGACCGTACCCAGCGACCGATCTGACGTGCTTTCACACCGCCGTCAAAATTTGGTCAGGCACTGAGCGATCGGTCGCAGTATAGCTGACCTAGCCGGAAGCGGAAGTAGAGATAGCGCGTGGGCATGTATAGGGGGTCATTGCATTTCGATCGGTCGCAGAGAACGATGTGCTTTCACATCAAGTTTGCATCGGTCGCGATCGGTCGCTAAAGTACCTATTAGGTCGGACTCAGCGACCGATCGTTTTGGCCGGAAACGATTGGTCGCTGAGTACGATGAAATGCTTTCACACCATGGTTTCATCGGTAGCTGGGTACGGTCTCTGCGACCGTACCTTGGTGTGAAAGCAGTATGAGTCACGTTTTTCGGATGGTGACGTAAAAGGTTGGTCCCAGACGTAAATAATCTTATGTGACTGATACGCGTCTGTAAAACCAAATTCAACAACAACAACAATTCCCAGTTATATACCAACTGATTAAAAGAACGTGGAATCTAAAGAAGGGTGGGAGTACTTAAATGAAAGCAAACTCCTCGTGATTCATTTGCCCCTCACTTGTCACCATTTTCAGATGAAAAGTTTGAAATGCTTGTTCATATAATCTATGCTGCGCTAAATCGCTTAAAAATAAAATCGGGTGTCCAAGCGTACCGTCCTTCATAATTTGCTATCTTGAAACACATAAGAGAAATGCGAAACGCCTGCCGTTCATTCAGTATCTATCTTTAAGGAGACATCCTGCATGAAGAGGCGATTTAACGCAAGTTACTTTTTCAGTTGAATAAGAAGGCAGGGGTTATAAAAAAGCTATTATACCACTGCAAGTCTACTATCTGCTATGTAAAATACTTACACTGCGGTTAGTTCCGCAGCCGACGAGAGAGGTAGTAAGGACAATGCCTAAACCGCTGTCATTTCCTTTGCAGTAATTGTCATCACTCAGTTCAAACTGTAGATCACTTCCTTTCATGGAACCTGCTGACACCCTCGTTTTGGGAATGGTAACGGTCATGTTTTCCGCATTGCACTCCAGAGTGATGCCCACGGTGGATAACGTTGGGAAAATAGTACTACCTGTATAACAGAGATAGACTTTGCAGATGACCGACTTATGAGCAAATTAGTAAATAGTTCAGTTACTAGTTCTAGATGACACTTCACAAGGGACGATGTAACCATGACCCAGGAGATCAAAGTTCTATCACCTTCGATCAAATCAGACCATAGGCCTATCTCCCTAATTACTCCATGTATTGTGTAATGTCCTGTCATTATCGTCTTACTGTGCACTTGAATTAGATCCATAAATAATTTCTGAATAGGTTTATTGCTTAGTTAGCGTTAAAAACACCCAAATTTCAATCAGACATTCAATGATTTTAGCGAACACATCAATGATGTGGTGCTCATCTGGCATCCGGCAAATAAATTCATGCAATTTCCACCTAGTTGACACTGTAGCTCCACCAGATGAAAAAAGCAAATTCTGAATCGGTCTACAAATTAAAAAGAAGAGGCATTTTTTGTGGTTTTCGAATAAATTTTGCATAAATTAGAGCATAAATCAGTTTCTAGACATAGTTTCGAAAATTCTCTGCAGAAGTTTTGTGTACGTCATGTAGCTCTTACACATGAAAAAAAATCCAAATCGGTCGACAAATAAAGGAGAACAAGCATTTTTGTGATTTTCAAAGAAATTTCGTATAAATTGGCATATAATATTTTTCTAGACAAAATTTCAATATTCCTTGTAGAATTTGGGTGTACCTCATGTAACTCTATCACATGGAACAAAAAATCAAGGTCGGTTGAGAAATGAAGGAGAAGTATTTTTTTTTTTTGTGATTTTCGAATAGATTTGGCATAAATCAGCATAAATTATTTTCTAGACAAAATTTCAAAATTCCGTGTCATATTTGGTGTACCTCATGTAGCTCTACCAGATGAAAAAATTAAAAAACAAAAATTGGTCGACAAATGAAGAAGAAGAATTTTTTGTGATTTTCGTATAAATTTTGCATAAATTAGCATAAATATTTTTCTAGACAAAATTTCAAAATTCTGTGCAAAGGTTCGGTGTACCTCATGTAGTTCTACCAGATGAAACAAAAAATAAAATAAAATCGCTTGAGAAATGAAGGAGAAGAAGCATTTTCTGTGGGTTTTTTTTTTTTTTGAAAAATGCGCATAATTTAGCATATGCAATGACTTTCAAAATTCTGTGTAGAGGTTACTACACCCCACCTAGTGTTTTCATATAAAGCAAACAGAATCAAAATCGGGTAAAAAATGGCGAAGGAGAAGCATTTTGAAATTGTGGAGGACGACGGACGCCAGACACCAGACGATGGACGCCAGACGACGGACGACGGACGCCCCGCCACATTCAACGCTTGGAAACATGCGAAGTAATGATCATTATCAATTACAAAACGTTAAGATACAACCCCGACATAGCACATGAAGAGCTCCCCCTACACTGCTGAGACGTCACGGGGTAAACATAATTTTGTCAATACAGACAATGCCCCATAACCTGATAACATCTCACACATTTTCAGGGCCTCCTTTGTCGTCTTCTCTTCAGTTAACTTAATCAGGAAATTTCCCTGGTTTAATTTTTTGTCTCACTCTAAAGCCTGTGCATGATATAATTTTGATGAAAAGTAAAGTGTTGAAAGAATAAAGGAATCGGTCGCTTGTAAACAAAATAAGACGCCATTGTACATGTATTTTCATCTGCATACATCGCCTTTTGTTCGGCGTTTCAAGAGGGAACTCATGTTATCATTCGGCAAGCTTTTCACTTTGAAAGTGTGGTTCATAAAAAGATTAACCCTTATCCTGTTCATTTATATACAAATGATTTTAGTTGTCAGAAAACTCAGAATCGTTTTCATTTCCCTTTAGAATGATGTGAAATACCGTCACGTTTGAATACATTTTAACTCTTTATCATGCTTATAATTTGAGGGGAAAAATGCATTGGAGTATGTTCATTCATCATGTGTAGTCGCCTACTTCTGCTGGATTGGAGATTCTGGGAGCGGGAGGTTAAATGGTTTGTTATTTTACCCGACTACTAAGAAAGCAAGTGTATGCTTGTTAGCATCTAAGGGACGACGGCTTTAAGTCCACTCGGAAGGACTTGGTAATGAGGATTAATACCTTACCCAAAATTAGCGCATCTTCTCGGTTCCGAACCCAGGTACTCCCGGTTACGAGATCACTGCTCTACCACTGAGTCACAGTGCCTCCATTATTTGTATTATTTTTCACTCACTCGATACGCAGTTGAAGTAACTTGCTAGCTAACTTCCCATTTTTAAGTGATACATGAATTTCCGTATTTGTGATTTTCTTTGAACATGTTGAATGAGCAACTTTCCTGTTTAGTAATTATGCATTTACCGATATCAAATTTTGTATCATATCAAAGAGTACTTCATATGCTTTTCAATAATAGCTGGTAATAGGCGTATCACAGAGTGCAATTTTTTCCTGGTCCACTGCGCTCACTGGTATAACATTTAGATACAGGATAGCTACGGAAGGCAAACGGATTTGGCAAGAATGTGTATCTTATAGGCCTTGGTGTACTTTGCAGTCAGAATAACACTTTTCTTGTCAAAAGAGTGATTTTTTTAACCTTCCTCGTTTCGCTCGCTCGTAATATATATCAAAACAGGGTGGTTTGACAGCAAAGAGTATTGGACCAGCGAGGTGCTAGAATAGAGTCATAGTTGGCAGAGTGGCGACTAATTTACCATTTAAATATCTTATAGGCCTATAGGGGCCTAGTGTATTTTGATGACGAAATATGATACATTATCGCCCAAAGAGTGTGTTTATCCTCGCTCACTTCGCTCCCTCCTAATATACAGAAACAGGGTGGTTTGGATAGTAATTTGAAAAGCGATGTTGCTAACATAGTCATATTTGGCAGCGCGGTTGCGAAACATACAATTCAAATATCTCATAGGCCTAGAGTGTATATGAAGCGACGCCCCTATCTCTGTGCTCTTTCGCTTAGTCGATTCTTCACACTTGAACCCCACAACCTTTCCCCTTCCCCAACCTTTTCCGATGTCGCTTCGCTCGCTCAACGATGACATTTTGCATCAATCACCGCCCCCCCCCCCCCCCCACGAACACAAATCGGCACTCATGCATACTTTTATGAATTTTGACCGAAATCATAATTCATATTGAAGTTATACATAACATCACGTTTTGAGCAATTTTAGTCCCACGTGCAAGTATAAAATCATGCCTTGCTTTGAAACCACGTCCCCGGACGTCGCGAATTTTGTCTCAAAAGATGCGTGAGATTCGAACAAAAAGAAGAAGAAGGGAAAAAAAAAAATGAAACATATGAAAAGTCGCGACGAGAGCATTTTTTTTTTTTTTTTTTTTTTTTGCGTTGCGAATACATAACGCGAAACTTCGAGAGGGATTTCTCCCTCCCCCGGATCTATTAGGGTTAAGTGAGGTAGTTTATGATGAAAAACTTCATTATTCATTATTTTCATCTTTTTTCATGCTGTTGTCTATTTTCTTTAAGCATTTTTGTCCTCTACAAAATTCTTCATTTGCCTCTCAAATTTTATTTTCAATCCCATTCAATTCAAAGAAACATTGATGTATGTATGTATGTATGTATGTATATGTATGAATCTATATTCGGTTTATTTTAGTAAAAACAAAAATGGACGGACAGTCCGAAGACTGAAAAGTCAAGTGTACCTAAGTCATATTAAGAAACAGATGACATACAGCAGAGCAATATAAAATTGTGAGCATTTAAAGTTTCATAGCATAAATAAACGTGGCTGATTATAAACATATAAACAAGAAAGAGAAACAGAAATTAATTATTAAAAAAAGAAGGGGGTAAAGGGAAGCAGAGAGAGAGAGGAAGAAAAAGAAGAGAAAGAAGAAGAAGAAGAAGAAGAAGAAGAAGAAGAAGAAGAAGAAGAAGAAGAAGAAGAGGAAGAAGAAGCTTACAAAGACAATAGCGAGAGAGGGGAAGAAATAAGAGATAAACACAGAACAATACAAAGTTGATCAATGAAACATGTACAAACGTCGTGAATATACAAAAAAAAATCGAATTGAATTTAGGTATAAAACATAATAAGGCCTAACAACTGAAAAAAATCCTAGCTGGCACTGTAAATTTCATGTGGAAAAGACGAAGGGGAGATGTGATGCAGAAAAAGGGCAAGGAATATATACGCAAAAGGAAGGAAGACAGAGCAAAGAAAAGGAAAAATAGAAGCAAAGAAACGAAGGAAGGAAGGGACAGAAGAAAGAGGGTAGTAGAAAAAAATAAATGGATAGATAAAGCAAAACAGAAATAGAGGGAGGAGAGTTGAAATAAAGATAAAGAGATAAGGAGAGAAAGAGGAAGAGAAAGACAAAGAAAGCGAGAGGGAGAAAGAGATAGAGGAGGAGGCATCAGCATAACTTCCAACACATAGATAATCAATAAAAACAGATTGAATTGATCCATCTTAGAGTGTGCAAATCAGAAGATTTAAGAAAATCAAGCAATAAAAAACTGGTTCAAAAATTCAAATTAAGATATTATGGACAAAATAGGACGGTAGGTAGATTGAGGTATCATGCATAAAATTAAGCAACAATGAGTCCATAATTAACTCAATAGAAGGTGCAAGAGAAATAGGGAAAAAAGAGCTATAGTTGGTAATAGTATAGAGAAGAGAAAAGGGGAAAAAGAGAGAAAGGAGTGTAAGAGGAGTTAAAAAGAATAGAGGAAGGTGGACGTAGGGTCATGAAGGGAGAAAACAAGAGGTCAAATAGAAAAAGACAAGGAAGGGAAAAAGTGAAAATAAGAAGCAAAGAAACATTCGGCAAGATATGCATATACATGATAAACCCATTATATCATACTGCAGCTGAGTTAAGAACAGACATGACATTAAAAGGATCTTTAAAGTTAAATTATTATTCATTCATTTTTAAAAATTATCATTTATCATTTTTTGTTTATAGTTCCAGAATCAAACACATTTTCGAGCGTGTATAATTTATCGGCTGGATGGGACTGAGCCCTAGTCATGAATCGTAATTAGATATCATACACTTCTTGAGCTTCCAAGTGAAGCTTACTAGAGACAGAGATTTTCTAATGGACTCAGGTAAATCATTCCAGAATTTAGGATCGCTAAAACGGATATTATATTGAAAAATAAGCTTACGGTGTTTGGGGATATAAATGTTGTTATAGTCGATCTAGTGTCATATATTTATCTGAAACACGTTGGAAAAGGTCGCAGAACTTAGAGGTTAATTGTGACTTTAGACATTTATACAAAAAAGGTACAATGTTGAAGATTATTTATAACTTTGAATGAAAAGGAACTAAAGAGATCTGAATATAGGGTCACTATTAGATTGTGGATAGGAACCTGATAAAATTCGGACGGCCTTGTTTTGAAGTTTTTCTTACGTCTTGTCGAGGGTGCAGTTTCCGCTAAGAACAAGATAAAATGAATCATAAAAAGACATATTTCATACATTAGGTAACCTGTTCTGATAATTTATTTCATAATGCACCGATTATAAGCATATTGTAATAGTTTATGAAGAAAAGCTCTAGAGTCAAGACTAAATCTTTTTATCATTTCTTCGTTGAATTAACTTTTTACTGGAGGATTATTTTTTTAATTTCAAAATCTATTTTAGCGTTACTCCCCTTTACAAGTTTCTGAATTCCCCGCTCAATAATATTAACTTTTCTTAATCTTACCTGTAATCAAGTCTATCGTAGTTGATTCACCTGTTGTCTCTACGAAAAAAAAAATAAAACATATCAAACATACATTTCAGACAATATAGCCCACTTGGCCTATACTATCAGGGCCGGGGGGCATTATGCCCCCCCCCCCCGATCTCGGTCGACAAAATCTACGAAATTTTATAGTTAATGTTGCTGAAAATAATTTCATTTTATGATCATGCTAAGTCATGCATCAAATCAGCCTTTTTGCTCTAAATCACCTAATAAATCTGTAAAATATGCTAAATTTTGGTCTAAATACTCGTTGTAGTATTCTGGGCAAATGTACATGTACAAAAAGTATTTCCTCTATATATCATTAATTTTTAAATTTCTTACGTATTTCTTTGGTTTTCGACCTTTACAAAGATCTTTACATAATTACAAAGATTTTGTAGTCGAATTTTAAGCAGTGCATCCTTTAGAATGAGCATGATAGTGGGCAGGGTCAAACCTAAAAAGTTGCAAAATACACTGGTAAGCACTGGTATTTTTATGCACAGCACTCTTCTCTCTTTGACCATGTTGACCTGATCGAGTGTAATTTTTGTAAATGACTGTAGGTTATAATTATTGTAATTGTCATCCATAACCTGCCTGTTTCGCAGTAATGTGAAAATTAAATTCATGCATTCTGGTAACACTTGAGGCAAGATTCACTGCTGATTGGTCACCAACTTTCCGAAACATTCTGCCTACACTCTAAAAAACTGAAATGTTATCTCAACATGGTGGAGGAGTGACTACACTTTCAAAAGCATGAAAATGGTATATTAACACTTTCAACATGCTGAATTAAACACTTTGTTGGATTCCAACCTTCATAGTGTTGAATACAGCATGATTAAAGTGTTAATCTACCATTTTGAAAATATAGTTGTAGTTGTTGTAGTTCTTTTATTGGAGACAACCAAAAAAAAAAAAAAAACCCACCTTTTCAAAATCTACCATTTTGAAAATATAGTTGTAGTTGTTGTTCTTTTATTGGCGACGAAAAAACCCTACATTTTCAAAATGGTAGATTAACAATGGCAGCCACTGCTCCACCCTTTCATAGGTTGATTTAACATTTCAGTTTTTAGAGTGTAGCTTAACAAAATATGTTGAAAAGGCACATGCAATGATGGCAATATAGGGCAACTGGAAGCCTGGGTTCTGGGTTTCATTACAGCGTGTATATCACTCGTGGAAGATTATCTGTAAGCCTCTACTATCGGTTTCTGACAGACTGGAAACCCATTTTTTAGGATTTTTTTTTATTATTACAGTTTTTACTATGGTGGCCCTGGAGTACGCTCGACAACAGGTCATGTGCGACGTGAACTTCGCGTCACGGGTCATGAATTTCCCATCCCAGGTCCTGAATTTCGCATCCCGGGTCCCGAACTTCGCGTCACGGGTCATTATTTCGCATTCCATTTCCTGAATTTCACACCCCGGGTCCTCAACTTCGCGTCACGGGTCGCGAATTTCGCGACTGGGGTGCAAAGTTGGCGGAGGAATTCACGTCGCACATGACGTGTTGGCGATCGTACTTCAGGGCCACCATATTTAACAGTCTTATGGCAGTCTTGTCTGTAGATGTCGAGCAGAACGCCTACGATTTCGCAACACCGACAGGGTGATGAAGTGGCCTTCTTGCTTGTTGTCTTCTTGGTCTTTTTCTTACTTGAATATGGAGCCAGGAATTACTCCAAACCGCACTGCAACCTATTTTTGGAGAGCTCCAGCTTCGAGTTACACCATGGGGCATTTGAATTCTTTATCCTCAGGGCATGATGCATAAGAAAGTTGATCCCCAAACAGTTGTGAATTTTGCTTGACATGTCCACACAATGCATAAATTTTCATATTCTTGCGAACTTGATTTTTATGTAATAATGATAATAATAATAACTCTTATTTACCCAGGGTAGCCACTTCAGCTATCAGCTGATCTTCCAGCCGGCCCTGCATAACATAATATGTTATTATTACCCTTCTCAATTCTTATATACCGAGCACCTGGCTAGAAGGCAGAAGGTCCCATTTTTGTAAGTCTTTTGTATGATTCGGCAGGGGATCAAACCCACGACCTCCCGTTCATGAGGCGGACGCTCTATCAATTGAGCCACCATGCCCGGTGTATGACCATATAGCCCACAAAACTTGTACTCCCTCAAGTCCAAGAGAGAAGAGAGCTGTGCTTGAAAATACCAGTGCTTACCAGTGTATTTTGCCACTTTTTTAGTGTATGAATTTCATTTTCAGATTCTTTAGAATTTGTAAACGTAGTTGTCAGTCATGCGGACATTGACCCCACAGTCACTACAAAATATCAAACTGTCTTTTGTCAAAGAAGAAGAATGCGCTCCATACACATACTCATGCCTATTCCTAACAACGCAATTGAGATGGCGTAAATATTCATAGTTTTACGACAGCGCCATACAAATCAACAACAACAACAACAACTTGCTTGATATTTCCTAGAATTAAGTAATCCATTTCACCTCTCGTTTTCGAAAGACAAACCTCTCTTAGATTTTTAAATCTAAGAGAAAAATCGTTCCCCATTTTATTTATTTTTTTTTTGCTTGTCGAAAAATTTTCATACTGGCCACCCCCAACTAAAGAAAAAAAAAACGTTCTACGGTTCTCTCTTTCTTTTTTCTTTCACATCCACTCTCACTCCCCACTGATGCCCATCCCTCTATGTATCGCTTTTCATTCTTTTCAACCCCCTTTTTTCTTTTCAACCCCCCATTCTTTTCAACCCCCCTCTATGTATCGCTTTTCATTCTTTTCAACCCCCTTTTTTCGTCAGCAAAGTCAAATTATAGCACAAAAACAATCCCCCAGACCTTGATAAAAATATTCTGAATCTAAAATTCAATATAAATTATGTAAACTAAAATGTATGGTGGCAAAGGAGAGTCAGCGTTCGCGTATCAGTGAGGTACAGAAATAAAGCCATAATAAAGCCCGGCACGCGAGGTGGTCGATCGATCTAATTTGCATAGAATATGCACATACGCAAGAGAGCGAGCGTGAGATCGAGGGTAGCGTAATTCATATGGAAATTAGAAAGAGTGCGCCTATTCTGATTGGTCGGTTCTCGATCATGAACGTTGCTATGCGCACTCTTCGACTCGAGTTCGATTGGAAATGTGTGTCATAAACGTGTGTTTTCTACCCCAAATCGTTATCTTTTCACATTAAAACAAAGCAAACCACTTCGTGAAATCTTTGATCAATCGAATCATCAAGGATTTATGTTCATCCATGAAGTAATGAGTTAGATAGAAGGTATGAAAGTGGGCTCGTCTCTCCGATTTTCTCAGCCCGCATATATGCGGGCTCAGTCCACCAGTGGAGAAAACTCAGCCCGCATATATGCGGGCTCAGTCCGGAACGGGTTAATGGAAAATGCTGTGAAGGTTTCAAATTCCGTTAAAGAGCTTGGAGTTATTCTCGACAAAAAAAAAATTGTTCGACCCTGCTTTTGTGCTGGAATACATCAATGTAAGGCATGCATAGTTGCAACACCTGTCATGCCTGTAGGACTACAATAAATGAAATTTGACGAATGCCACCAAAAAATGCGGATTTTTTTTTTCAAATTTCAGAATAAAAGTGGAGCAACATGGAGGACCTTAATTCTTATTAGTTCATTCAACTTTTAATGGTGTCTGTTCCCTCAAACTTAGATGCACAAATAAAGTTCATGTAGACGAAAGGAATTATTTACAAGAGTATTTTTACTTACCAGGGGACGTTTGTGCACAAACCATAGTAGTTGCTAATATGAGGAAAGAAAACAATGTATTTGGGCATTAAGGGATGGGGGTAGATGTAAATAATAATATCTTTACTTGTGCAATCATAGTAATGGTAATGATAATGATGATGATGATGGTGATGATGATAATAATAATGATGATAATAATAATAATGTTAATAATAACAACAATATTAATAACATCAATAATAATAATAATGATAATAATTAAAATAATAATAATAGTAACACTAATAATAACAAAATAACAATATCAATAGTAACGATGGGCATAGTTTATGATTTTCTGAAGCACAAGTTAGCTTGAAATAATGAAATTTGTGTTCCTTTTTTTAAAGTAAATTCTTCAGAATATAAAATTGCGCAAATAATCATTTTACATTACTTTAAGGGGTGGTCGCGAGCGGTCGTGCACGTTTCAGCGTGATGTCAGCGATGGATTTCGCAGATAATCCCTGCGTCGGACACACGGGCGTGTACGGTTTTATTTTTCCAAGTATGCAGGAGCACGGAAGACACTTTAGGATGTTGTTGGATATGTCCAACAATCTCTGGGTGTGGCTGTGTGTTTTGGCGCACACACATGACTTGTCCAGCCATCGTACTTCTTACGAGAGTTTCTTGCGAACATCGCACGGGCTTCTTGCAGAGGTCTTTATATGCACACTAGGAAAAAAAAAAGGTGCAAGTTTGCACCCTAAATGCAACACTGGCAACACCTTTTTGGGTGTAATCTTGCACCTTATAGGAAAAAAGGTGCAAAAATGCACCTTTTTGTTCTTGTTTGCACCCAACAATGCCGGTTTACACCCTAAAAGGTGCAAAGTTGCACCTTTTAGCATGTTTAGGGTGCAGAACTTTTTGAGTACAAAAAGGTGCAAATTGCACCTTCTCTAAAACTCTGCACCTTTAGGGTGCAAAATGCAGCTAACTGCACCTTTAAAGGTGCAAAAAGCTCGTAAGGGTGCAAAGTTGCACCCTAAAAGGAGCTCCCAGTGTTGCATTTGAAGGGTGCAAAATTGCACCTTTTTTCTTAGTGTGTGGCACCGTATGTTGCCGCACCGCATGATACGGCAGCGCGGCGCGTGATGCATCAGTTTCATGAAAGTTGCATGTGGATTGTACGTTCGCCGCAAGATTTCTTGCCGGACGTATGAGGGGGAATTTTTATGAGGAGGCGCCCGAGTAGAGGTACAGGAAGGTGCGGGGCCGGTTTTGAAAATGGCATGTATAAACGTCTGAATCGCAGGAGTTGGCCCTCTTCCTGCCGACTGCAGCCTGCCGTCACGTACGTGCCTGGATTTGACCATAGCATTACTGATGAGAGGCGGCAGAACGTCTGGCTCCGACATTGGGATGGGGCGCCCCTTTGGTTTGGTGGACAAAGAGTGCCCCTCCTTTTCCATTGTCCGAGAGTGACGTACCTCCTCTGTGGTGTAGTGGTTTTCGAACTTCAATTTCATTAATCTCTATTATCAATAAAGCGAAGGAATAATAACTGAAAATGATTATTTTATTTCAGTCATTCATTCAGATTTTCTTTTATTCATTCAGATTTTCTTTTATTTATGTCTACACTTGAAAAAATTACTTCCAAAAATCCCAAATCCATTTTAGTCACTAGCACGGCTAGATGTTCGTTCCATATGCACTTCAACATGACTAATTTGAATGTCAGTTTTTATTTAGGAGAGTAGAAAAATGGGTTTAAAAGGGGTTTATTTCCAAAAGTGCTTAATCCACTTTGCGTATAAAATCAGGGATTTCATTCAAACCATTTTCCTTTTACGGAACATGAAGTATCTTCTCACTTGCATTTACCAGCATTAGTCACCCCCCCCCCCCCAAGAAGAGTGATAATATAAAAAAAAATCCTCAATGAATAGTAATTTCTTTCAAATTAATGAATATTTTTCATTTGTACAAAAAGTCGATTAGCGTTTTTTTATAATTGTTTTTCTCGCAACATTGGAGGTCTTGTACAAAATATATAAAGAAGTCTATTAAAAGAAAACACTGCCAATGCATCATTTCTCTCATTCTTATTTCTAGATGCCTCATATTTGCACTTACAGCTGTGAAAAGGTTTCTTGTTTCGAAAAAGTAAAATAGATTCCTTGATTACCTGAAATCACTCAAAGTGCATTTAGCGTCTTTTGGAAAGAAACCCTTTCTTTATGTATAAATGAAATTCAATTTTATTATCCTCTCCAAAAATGCTTGCTGCCGAGGAAAGGATAATCTTTATTTACATCAGTTGTAAATACTTTAAAATGAATCGAAGATGAGATGTTTAACTGAAACAAGAATTCATTCTAGAAAGATCATAACATGATACTTACTGCAAATGACGCAAAGAATCTTTAGATACTTATCAAACAGCATGGTAGCAGGTTAAAAGTTTTTTCCTTTCCAAGGGATAATAAGAGTTCTCTACGGCACAAACCATTTCTTAGAATGACCTGATTAGTTCAAGATTATGATATTTCATACCGCAGTGTGTAATTGCAATACTCCATCCAGTCTTTATCATCATTGGTTCTTATTGGTTCCGTGAAGATATGACATCCTTTGCAGCGAACCGTGATTGGTTAGCTCACGAAGTACATGGAGCAGTTTGCCTTACGTACCATAAAGACATCAAGCCACCTAACTTTACTGGTGAGATAATCAGTTGAACCTGTTGAATAATTAAGCGAGTCTTGAAGATAAAATAGGAATTGACTCTTATGCACTCACGCACAAGTAAGCACGTAAGCACAGTAGAAAGGGAGAGAGAGATGGAGGGAGAACCGTATCAGATGTCACTTATAGACCAATTTCACCTCCGGTTTATGTATTTGGCCCTCTATCGGCGACGCCATTGCTGCGGTGGGCAAGCGCACTGACCGCGATTGGCTCTGTGTACAAAATGAATGTAAGATATGAGATATGCCCCGATATTGTTCCATTTACTTTATTCTAGATCAATAAAATAAAGCATGGATACATGGGTAGATTAGGTAAGACAATATTCATATCTGACGGATGAAGGTATGATGTATTTTTGTACTTTCGATGTTTTTTCAACTTAGTTTGTCAGTAAAAGTTCGATTGCAGCATAGAAGCTGTAGTAAACGGGAGCCCTAAATCTTACCCTGTTTACAAAGTCATGTTTTCACTTATTAAATTTTACGCCAAAGTACTTAAGGATAATGTTTCTTGACTTCAAAGTCCTTTCTGTTGATGTTTTTACCCACTGGCGACGAATTCCTGCACATTGCTTACTGAAACCTGTGTAGGGAGTACGGCTTCTCACACAAACAGGCTTCATGAGTCAAAAGCGAGTGAATTTCGCACTCAGTTAGCTTCCAATTTTTAAACTTTCTCCAATTCTTGTGGCATTTGAGCACCGCACAGCTGCGACCTGAACTTCCCTGATAATTTCTCATTGCAAATATTAAAATAAATCTGCATATAATGGTCAAAATGGACAAAAAATCGAACGAATGTACATAACGCGCTATTGACTTGTGTACTATAAAAGTTGGAGCGCCCACTGCAGCATGTCGAACTGTGTCGAACAGTCTGCTGCCCTCTTGCGTTGTGAAATTGGTCTATAACGCTATATAACGATACAGATGTGGGCATCCCAGTACACCGTCACAAATGGTTAACGACAGTCAACTGTTAAATCCAAAGTCCCCCAAACCGGCAGCCTACGAGACTGACGGCTTAAGAAATTGAAAACCCTGAGACCCCAAGAGGCAAAGAGTCAGAAAAGCAAAGGAATACATAAGCAAAAAACAAACAGACAGACAAACAAACAAACAAAACAAAACAAACAACAACAACAACAACAAAAAAAACACCACATAATCTCTCTCGTGGGCCGGCAGTCTTACATGTCTTATTAACATGGTGAACTCTCAGGAAATGGCCAAAAGTCCCACGAGCCCGACATTCTCGGTCTGACGGGGTTTCGGTCTATTTGGCAAACATCGGGCCGCATAGCTAGCTGCAGTACCTCATATGTTCACTAACGCAAAAATTATCTTACTGACCAAGAATGTCTACCATGTCCATCCATCGTTCCCCGATTTCGGTTGTCTCAGTGCCTAGTAGACATATGCTTCTTGTTAAACAGGTGTTAAATGAACGTTGTATGCATAATAGGGTAGAAATTCAAAGTAATCACTGGTGCCGTTATTGACGTATAACAACATGAACAAACCCAACGTTTATCATTGTATGAAAATGTAACGCCTTTATTCGCTTTTGGTTTTAGTTGAAATGAAACGAAATCAAAGCAAAGCATAATTAGTATCTTATCATACTTTAACATTTTTGAATAGACTTGATCATAACACGATCTTTGTACATTTGTTGTTGTTGTTGTTGTTGTTTTTATTGTTGTTGTTATTTCATTTCTTGTATTAACTTCTTAGGCAGCTTTACTTGAAAATCCGATGCCTTGTGTACAAAGAATCATGGGAATTAGTTGTTTTTTTTTTAAATTATTAATTAGATCTATCTATAAAGTACATGACAGATTAAAAGAACCCTTATCAGCTGTGCATCACCGAACACTGCGACTCGTTCACGTAGGTCCCGCATAGATTATTATGCGTTTTGCAATGCATCCAAAATATAGCACAAGAAGGCATATACTAACGTACAGTAGTGGGCCCACGACAAATAATAAAACAGAAAAGGAAAATGCTAAGGGAGCAAAGGGTTATTCCATTTAAAACTCTTTCTCAGGAATGCTAGGTTATCATGCTTTCTTAATACATTCGTAGAGTAAGATCGCTTTCATCGTTGAGTCTTGTCTAATAAGATTTAAAATCCTTAACTTCCTTATCCAAATAGAATAACTTGAGTTTTATTTGACAGACAACCTGTCCGTTTTCTTTAGAAGTTAATACATGTATTCTGTATTATTGCTGCCCTCAGGGGCGTCGCTAGAAGGGGGGGGGGGGTGTGGGGGGTGTCATACCCCCCCCCCCCCATTAAAAATTCTTGTTGGCAAATTCGCGATCGCTGTCGGCAAAAAAGAGAGAGAGAGAGAAAAAAAAAAAGGAGAGGGAAGAGGAAGGAGGGAAAAAGAAAAAAGAAAGATGAGTAAGGTGCCCAAATAGAGTCATATTCGGCTTATTCGCTTGTGCATTTTGACGACGAAATAACACTGGTAACACGAAAGAGAGCCTATTTTTCCTCGCTCGCTGCGCTCGCTCGTATTATACTAAGATACAGGATGTTTTCGGAAAGCAAACATATTTGCCAAGTGAAATAAACAAATATATAATTTTGATATTTTTGGGCCCATCATGTATTTTGTTGAAGAATTATCACCTCTATACCATAACAAGAATAAATATATTTTTCCTCGCTCGCTGCGCTCGCTCGTATAATATTTAGATACAGGATGGTCTTTGAAAGCAAATAGATTAGGTAGGAGAGGTGACCAAATATATCACAATAGGTATCTTAAAGGCCCATCGTGTATTTTGATGAAGAACTTTCACTTCTACCATGAAAAGGAGTATTTTTCCTCGCTCGCTACGCTCGCTTGTACAATATTCAGATACAAGATGGATTTGGGAAAGCAAACGAATTCGGCAAGCGAGGCCCATCATGTACTTTGATAAAGAGTTATCACCTAGCATAAAAAGAGTATATATATTTTTCCTCGCTCGCTGCGCTCGCTCGTATGATATTTAGATACAGAATGGTCTTTGAAAGCAAATAAATTAGGTAAGAGAGGTGACCAAAATATCAAAATAGATATCTTAAAGGCCCATCATGTATTTTGATGAAGAACTTTCACTTCTACCATGAAAAGGATTATATGATAAGGAGTATATGGATTTTTTCCTCGCTCGCTCGTATAATATTACGATTTAGGATGGTCTTTGAAAGCGAATGAATCATGTGAAAGAGGTGACCAAATATATGATTTAGACATCTTTAAGCCCATCATGTAGTTTGACATGCTGCGCTCGCTCGTATTATATTTAGATAGAGAATGTTTTCGGAAAGCTAACACATTCAGCAAGTGAGATGAACAAATATATTTTAGAGGGAAAATATAATAGAGGCACACAATTGAACATGCCTCGTGGGCTTTATACAGTTGAATTTGTTGACGTTGGTCGTCGGCAATCGGAGGCATAATTTGTCGGCAATCTGGCCTCTACACCCCCCCCCCCTATTAAAAAAAGTCTAGCGACGCCCCTGGCTGCCCTTAACATAATTTTAGAGGGATTGAGGTTTCGCGTTCCAATTATAATGTTTTTCACTCATTGATAAGGATTCTACAGTATTATCATAACAACAGCAGCGTTAATAAATAATCAAAACGAAAATTGGGCAATATTTGGACGCTGTTTCCTTTGTATTGATTTCTTGGAGTGTATTGTGTCGGATGGCAGTGTGATTGTTATGTAGCAGTTCGCATCATTTTCATTGACCCCACCCCCTCCCCTCTCCGTTGCAGCCTGTGCTATTCTGCCCAATGACTCTTTTAGCTTGTTACATGTGGGAAGAAAGCACTAGGAGAAATTGTTCCTTTTCGCGCTGCAGCAATGCATTCTACAGGGATAGGCATTGATGCAGATGGAGGACGGGGTGGGGGGGGGGGAGAGATACTATCCAACTGAAGTTCCTATAACTCCTGCTTGAAGGCTCAGATTTCGATATGTTTTTTTTTTTTTTCCACTCATAGGTTGGATTGCCCTTATCAGCTAGTAGCCGTTTTTCAAATGGATCCATGATAGGTGCACGTAATGCGAGCTTCCAGAATCGAAAATCCTCCGCTGGGGGTCGGGGGAATTCCACAAAAGAAAAAAATCGCCCCTAGAAAATGTATATTGTTTAGTCACAGGTCAGAGGTTAGATACCAAACAACTGATATGAAAAGTCAATGATCATAATGACTGATAGTTACCAAAGCATTATAACTCCTACCTAACGTGCACTTTGATACAATTTCAAACTTAGCGTCTTCTTGTATGAATTTAATAAATGTAGCCAGAATCTAATATATTATCTATATTATCGATAATCATAGCATTAACTCATTAACTCATTTACTCATTAAGCACACCCTTAAAATAAACATCCTATTAACCCCTGATTAAACAAATTAACATGGCGCAGTTTTCATTTTGGGGAACTTTCCAAACGTTATTCTTTAAGCATGCATCGTACAGTGCTTCGAAAGAACTGAGATACGTTTTCTTTTCAAACTGGAGAGACCAATAGGACAAGAGAGGAAGCTATGGAAGAGGAACGAAGAGAGAGAGAGAGAGAGATAGAGAGAGAGAGAGAGAGAGAAAGTGTATGGTGGGGGGGGGGGGGGCTTTTGAATATAATTTTCTGATCGTAATTATTGCCGTGGTTAAAGTCAACCAAGTATTCAATGTACAAGATATCACTTTTGTGAATGCGAGGTACGAGAACGCAGATCTTTTCTACTGAGCTTAATATGTCAACTGGACAAATACTTATGATCCAACTTTAAATTTATGCCCGTTTCCTCTACAAGACGTCATTTCGCTGACGTGAAACTATGGCGGCCCTGTAGTACGCTCGAGAACAGGTAATGTGGGACGGTGAATTTCGCCGCCAACTTTGCGCCCCAGTCGCGAATTTCGCGTCCTGTGTCATGAATTTCGCATCCCGGGTCATGAATTTCGCGTTCCGGGTCACGAATTTCGCTGTTGGGACGCAAAGTTGGCCACTGAAAATCACGTCCCACATGACCTGTTGTCAATCGAGCGTACTTCAGGGACACCATAATTATGAAACTGCTACTGCTTTCACATCAAGGTACGGTCGCTGCGACCGTACCCAGCGACCGATCGGACGTGCTTTCACACCTCCGTCAAAATTTGGTCAGGCCCAGAGCGATCGGTCGCTGTATAGCTGACCTAGCCGGAAGCGGAAGTAGAGATAGTGCGTAGGCATGTATGGGGGTCATTGCATTTCGATCGGTCGCTGAGTACGATGTGCTTTCACATCTAGCTTGCATCGGTCGCGATCGGTCGCTGAAGTACCTCGGCGACCGTACTCAGCGACCGATCGTTTTTTACCAAAACGATCGGTCGCAGCGACCGATGAAATGCTTTCACATTATGATTTCATCGGTCGCAGCGACCGGTCGCAGCGACCGTACCTTGGTGTGAAAGCAGTATGCGTCAGCGACTTGTATGGTCTTTGACTCGCACTAAGAATGATTGCGGCAGAGTGAAGAACGAATGCAAAAAAAAAAAAAAGTGCAAAGAAAGCATCGAGTACTAGTGCGTGCACTGAATTTCCTTCATAGCCTCATAGCCGTGGAGGTGCTGTGGTCTAAGTTTTCGGATTGTGAACCACACGGTAAGGGAATTCAAATCCTTGCTGCAACACTAATGTCCTTGGGAGCTGGTAGGATTTTATTCCTTGCATGGACTGGGTGCTAGGGTAGCCAGGGTAATGATGATTGCAGGGCCCTCTTGGAGGACAGTACATATATAGCACTGATCTTAAGAGGCTACCCTGGGCAAATTGATATCATTGTTTCTAGGACGGGTAAAAAGGCAAGGGGAGTGATACCTAGTTTTCAAATGATTTTGATAAATAGATTATCCCAATAATTTGATAATTTTGATAGTAATAATGATTATACAATAACGAGAAGCGCCTGTCGATTAAAGTCTGAAGGTCATCGGGATTATTCAACATATTCAACCGGAAGCCAAATTTGATTTACTTTAATTAGATCATGGATCAATAATGCATCCATAACTACTTATCATATAATCATGAGTGTCACACGCTCGAGCTTTTGGAAAAACGAATTTCACATATCATATTGCCAAACATTTTCAGATAAACCGCGATCATGTGGAGGTTAATTGCGAACAATATTTGCTCGAAAAATCTTAGACCAACACTGAGTTTCTAGCTGCGATTAAACAGAGACTGGAAAGCATGTGCTAACCATGCCAGATATGAGAATTAGCAAACAAGAAGTGTTGAAACAGGGTACTACCCTCGATCTTAGCTGTAAACATAATATATACTCTCATGCTTTAATGTTGTAAAAGAGGAATTGAATACAAATGTAGGTAGCTTGATAAAGTGAGTATATTCACGCCCATTTATTTGTTATCTGAAAACTCAGACTATGAGAGTATATATAGCCTGACCCTCTTCATGCTTTTGTTAGGGTTGGTACTAGACATGCTAGAGGGGAAACTAAGTAAAGCTATGTGAATGCCATGCACGCCCCGTTCAAAATCGTCACTTAGCAATCATAACGATTGAATTTGCACAGCTCTGATGGAATCTGTAATAAAAGATTATGTAAAGTTTACATGAACTTGGCCTAGTCTCCTGTTAATAATAGGTTACATAAATACGTTAAACATCTTGTAAAACATCCGGCCAACGAACAGTTTTATCCATGGTCGGTTAGTTACAAAATAATCTTTGAACATTCTTTCTACTACGCTTTTGTCTACTCATTCACCACCGTTAACCAGGGGGAGGGAGGGGGGACTTAGGGACCTTTATTGATTTAAAAAAAAAATCATCATGATATACTCCCATGCTTTTAAGGCAAATGCACCTGATTGAAATTGAGAAGTATATTTTAATACTGAAAGTCTGAAGTCTTAGCTATAATTCTTAAGCTCGAGATCCTTTATCGAATGTTATTTCTGCATCTTTTATCAACCATTTCGCATCACATCAACGAAAAAGGTACCTTACATATCACTGCACACACACACACACACACACGCACACACACACACACACACATCCTCACACGCCCATACGGACACGCGAACCCACCCACCACACCCAAACAGGCACGCGCAGCAGTTTTGATTAAAACATAACGCTTAAAGAATTATTTCAAGTTTGTTACACATAAACGATATATATTTTGAAATGTTTTCATTTTAATACAAAGCCTTTGGTGAATGTGTGTCACAAAATTTGACAGGTTAATAAATAAGATCCTAGTAATAATCAAATTAGTCATACCCACTGATGGGATGATAATTTCTCCTTACAGTGAATTTTGATCCTGCGCAGTGCTCATTCATTGTCGTTAACTGAGATGTTAGGAAGGATTTTCTCGTGTTGGAACTGACATATTACCATTCCTTGCATCAATCAAGAAAAAAAAATCTTACAAAAGGTATGACAAATCATTTCTACCAAAAGATTTTTTTTCTGAGAAAAGAAAGACAAATAGTTCAGTCTCATGATCAGTCTTTGCCTCTGCAGTGAAGTCTTGCTAAACGCTATTAATCGTGACAAGGAGAGACGTTATTTTCTTAAATGAAGACCAGACCCAAAGACCTCATATTCTACAAATAAAGAGCTTAGGTAAAACCACCGCCATATTATCCAAGCAAATGTTTCGCATGATGATTTTGTAGTCTAAGTCCTTGCATTCATGTCTGGTTCAAGAGAAATATCAAACCACAATCTAATGATATTGTGATAAAAGCGGTATATATACATGCGAATTTGAGAAAGGGTTGCTAATCGGTATTCACTGATAGTACAATTTAAATCTCTTCACTCTCATCCAGGAGACGTGCGGACTCTTCCTTGTACTGACCCCTCCTCGGAGCAGCAGAGATGTTGCTGACCTTGCGAAGGACCACTGCCATCATGGCGGCCATCGCCAAGACAACGGTTGCCATGGCAGCCATAGCAACCATCCAAGGGTTGAAAGCGTTGGTCACCTCTTGCTGGGTTGAGGCACCTGCATTAAAAAGGAGAGAGAGAAAATAAAAATGGCTACATATGACAAGGGTATGGTGGCCCTGACGTACCCTCGACAACAGGCTATGTGCGACTTGCATTTCGCATCCCAGGTCCTGAACTTCGCATCCGAGGTCATGAAATTCATGACCCGTGGCGGAAACTTTGCATCCCAAGTCGTGAAATTCAAGACCCGCGGTGCGAAATTCAGGACTGGGATGCAGATTTCGCGCCACGGGTCGTGAATTTCACGACTTGGGATGCAAAGTTCAGGACCTGGGATGCGAAATTCACGTCGCATATCACCTGTTGTCGAGCGTACTTCAGGGCCACCATACCAGGGGGTGTTTCACAAAAAAAACTAAGATTAATTTAAAGCGCTCTTAACTATGGCAGGCCATTCATGCCACTGTTCGCTTTCACCCATCGGTCTCTCAAGGGATGCGCAAATCATTGTCACAAATTTGAAGAAGTTACATTTTTGTTTTCTTCATTGAATGAACTATAAATATTGTCAATTCTGCAGATTTGTGACCATGATTTGCAAATCCCTTGAGAGATCCATGGTGAAAGAAAACAGAGGCATGAATGGCCAGCCATAGTTAAGTGCGATTTTTAGTCAGTCTTAGTCTTTGTGAAACATCCCCAGAAAATTTTTTCTCAATCTTTTCACAGGTTGGAGATTTGCATTGTTTCTTAAGAGATTCAAATGTTACTCAAGTTTGGACAAATAGGAAGAGATCATTATGCTTGAAAGGGAACATTGACTTATGTATTCTGTACGTTGTGCGGGAACTCATTATAGAGGCCTGTTTGCAGTATTTCTTGTAGATTTGTAAATTGGTCTGTAAATATCTTTTAAAAAATAAATGAATTTTCCCTGTCTCGGTCTCCCTCAGTGGAGTTTTTCTTTTCTTTGACCATCATCTATATATCACACTTGCACGTGTTGTGTCCCAAATCCTCTTGTAAGTTTTTTTTTGTGTGTCGGTCCGGGACACATGAAGTGCATCCCAGTCCCATTGTAATTCCTATCAGCATGATCAGTGGGCTGTATCATTATCCTGAACTAATCATGTTTATTTTCAGCTCTAAGTTGCTAATGATGTCGCTTATCATTTGCTGTATAATTGAAGCGATTATCAATGCAATTTCATTATACTTTTGAAATTCATTGAAAATGAAAATATTGGAGATAGTTTTCGTTAATTGTCTTGCAGTCTTATTCCGAGTTTGTAAGGATGGTAGTATCCGAGTAACTTATTTGAAATATGTTATCCCCAAAGAAAAGAGAATGCCTAACTAACCGTTCTCGGTAATGTCCATACGTGAGATGCTACTCTGCCTCTCTGCAGAGCGTACAACACGCAGAGGTCCTCGGGTGAATCGCTTGGTCTTGAGCTCGCTGCTCACGTCACGCCTCTTTCGTCCGGTGATGGCTGAACTCACACATCCTTGCTTGCAAAGAGAGTCAATATCCCCAGCATCGCACACGAGGAGGTTGCAGTGGATGTAAACCTGTGCGTGCAGAAAAAAAATGATAGGTCCTACAATGCATCCCTTAGGTAAACAAGATAAGTGCTTCTACTGATGAAATATTTGTAAACTTCTGATAGGACCACAGACTATACGTTCACTGCGCAGAAAGAAACTTGAGAGATTTGTTTTAGTAACCAGAGAATCTATCCGACTGTCTGAGGAATCTGTTTCTTATGAAGAACTCATTACTGGAATTATTTATATACCACTTAATAGCTACAAAATTAAAATATTCATGTGCATGCTCAATGCAAGAACGTCTTAAACTGAACTGAGAAGCCTGTTCTATGACATGCATGAGGCGAATGGGAACAATAAAGAGAGAGAGAGAAACCCACAAGGATTCATGCTCGGTTATACTAGTAATTTAACAATTATGAAAACAGCACAGCCTACCATGTCACCCTCTTCAATGAACCTGAAAGTGTTCATCTCCACTCCGATGCGGGTGATCGTCGAGTTGAGTGATGTTAGTGTCAGTCCGTCGGTGGAGCACCTGTATGTGTAAGAGGAAATCGAATGCAATATTTAGAGACCACGTTTACTTACTTTCCATTTAGCCAGTTGTAGCACTGGGAAAAGGAACGGAACAGCTAATGGGGGCATTAATCTTTAAGTGACGTCACTATGCCAAATACAGTATAAGATGTCGATGATTATGTTCTCATGCAATGAATAAAAGATATGCAAGAAGAAAATTTCAAACATACGACCCTTATTTTAGAAAACTAACTTTAACACTGACCATATTTTCAGAATATTAAGAGCAAGACCAACTTTGGAGCACAGATTATAACACACAACGCAATGTTCTTTAAAGTGCTACGACCTATTTCCTCGAAATTGGGAATCGGGACAAGTGATTCAAAGATCCTTCGAAACAATGCTCTAGAAAAAAAACCATCCTTACGCATTTTCAATAAAGTCGAAGTTCACTGCAGAATCATAATTTGAATTTGGCGTGGCGCGGCAGGAACGGATTGAAAGATCGATGGTGCCATCGAGGGAGAGGACGGACGCAGCGAAGTAAAGTTCTTCGTTGAGTCCTATGCTGATCGGGTAGGTATCGTAGTTCTCTTCGTATGTGTCATCAGTGTAGATTTCGAAAGAGAAGGTGTAGGCGCCCTCTTCGTCAAGGGTCTTGTCGATGGTGTAGTCGGTGAGCTGGTAGCTGATCGAGTCGACGCGTTGACTTCGGTTGTATGAGCACGATAGTGGGATGTCTATGGCGTACTGACGGCTTATGACTTCGCTGTCGAGATAGCGACTGATGACACGGTTGGTGTATGTCTCTTGGTCAGTACTTTCCTGGAATGAGATAGATGGGGGAAGATAATAGATAATTAGTTGTAGTTTATATCAACACTTCAAATCATGTAAGGGCAGGCATTCTCAGGTGTGTGTGTGTGTGTGTGTGTGTGTGTTTCAAGTATTCGAAGTTCAAATTCTGGTCAATGTGTTAAGTTAACTTTTCAAGACAGAGCGATAAAGGGAACAGTCCATTTCCTTGTTCGATTCTTGATTAAATGTCAATCAACACAGATATAAAGTAAGGTAGTTGGCCTATTTAGTATATCACGCCAAGCGTATTCTTCTACATGTGTAAAATAAACTGTTCAACTGCTTACTACTGCAGTAATTATGTTAAAATGAACAATGCAGTTCTCGTCACAAGGAAGTGAAATAACTGCGCGTGGTGTGAGATGAGCCTAACAGTCTTACCGTTCTGTTCGTTCCACATGCGGTGAGGTTGGTGGTGAGTTCGATGATTTCCTCCCCGGTGTCGCTCGTGGTGTCTTCTCCCCAGCAGTATGAGTTATCAGGGTCGACTTCGTTCTCGAATCGAACGTTTTCACCTGCCATCTCACCGGTCAGGAGAGACTTGGGGATCTCGACAATCATCTGCGTGTCGGTACATGTCAGGATGATTCCTTCAGTATTCAGTTCTGGGGTGGGACGAGTACAGTGGGAGAAAAATGTATCAAAATTGTTTGAGGTAGAGTGTCAGCAAAGAGGGAATAGCATTTATTTCGAACATCACTCTTTATCATCATGATCGTGCCTAATGTACTTTTCAAACGTATGCCTATGTAAAAAGCTCCCAGGTTAATCATGTTGATTGCTTCAGTGTCAACTTCTAGGCAGAATTATAACGAAAAGGAGTTATGTATAAACATTTTCAGATTACTGAATTCTCCCATTCCCAGTTTAATGCAGGTGCCCCAAGAACCAGTAGTGCGGAAGCTTGAAAGTGCCAGCGAGATGGCCAAGAAGACGAGAAGACAAGTTAAAGACGAGTTGATGAGTTATTGGAACTCGGAAAGTCGACTTGTTCGGGAAGAGAAGACGAGATGACCAGTAACTGGAACTCGGCAAATTCCAATTACGGTGAATTACCACTTGGTCTAATCCCACTTTGTCTAATGCCCGTTTGGTCTCATCCCATATGGTCTAATCACATTTCGTCTAAAGCCAGTTCGTCTAATAACCATTTGGTCTAATTACCACTTCGCCCATGTACCATTTCGTCTAATACCACCTGGTCTAACACCACTTAGTCTATCTGATTAGACGAACTGGTAATAGACCAAATGATCATTAGACAAAATGACAATAAGCCCAAGTGGGTATTAGGCCAAGTGATGATTGGACCAAACGGCAATTAGACCAAATTGATAGTAAACCAAGTGAGTTTAGCCATATTGGTGTTAGACGATCTAAGAAATAGACCAAGTGTTATTAGACTAAGTGCTATAAACCCCATTTACTCGTCATCTCGTATTTTGGCTCATCTTCTTGTACTAAACCAGTCGACTTGTCGAGTTTCAGTAAATACAGTGGCATATGGGGGGTTAAGGTGGCAGGAGCCCTCGTGTCACCTTAGAGGAGGCCCCCCCCCCAAAAAAAAAAAAAAAAGCAAGAGCAAAAACAAAGTAAAAAACACACACAAAAAAAAAACCGCACACCGTGACCAAACGGTGACCAACCATAGAAAGATTCAATTTCACATTTTTTTCATTGGCGTTAGAAGTTGGAAGGGCCACAATTTCAGCGTTTGCCCCCGGGTGCCGTTTTCCCTAGATACGCTACTGAGTGATAAGTCATGTCGACTTCTCGTCCCAATAAGTCGAGTTCCAAAAGCTCGCCATCTCGTCTTTTTGTCCTAAACAAGTGGACTAGTCGAATTAAAAACAACTCTTCATCTCTTCTTCTTGTCCGAAACAAGTCGGCTTGCCTAGTTCCGATATTCGTCATTTCGTCTTTTAACTTATCCCCTCTTCTTCTTGCCTAAACTATCTTGTCATCTCGCTGGCACCTTTAACATGTTTAAGTTTCCATGCAGTAGCCAATAAGTTGATAAAATGCAGTTGCATTTGACATGAATCATCTGTCTGAATTAGTTTTCAGGAAATGGAACTAAATAGTCCCTTCTTTTGCTAGGTATCCAGTAATTTCCAAAGATCTGGTAAAAACAGGGCAATTTATGTGGGTAACTCCCCCTCCCCCCCCCCTCCCTTTTCCCCTTGTAAAGGTATGAGGTTTTTTTTTGTTTTTTTTTTTTTAATTCAGACTAGAAGTTGAACGACTAAATTTACTTGCTTTTAATAACCTAATTCTGAACATTGACTTAAAATGGGTAGCGCAATCACAACACCGACAACAATGATATGTCCTGTCGATATTTTTACAACTCAACCTGTTGCTATCATCGGCTCTGACTACCATGGCTACAGCCCATTAACAGATTAACATGCCTATGAACATGACGGACAAAGAAAGCGGACAAAATAAACAGCCCTTCATTCTACCCTTCACAATGGTTCTGGTAGTCAAAAGAACATCCCTTCACAGCTATTGTCTGAAATATGTGGAACAGGTGTCACATGCATATTCACTTGGAACTACATGATTAAACATAATAGCTGTGAAGGGATGTTCTTTTGACTACCAGAACCATTGTGAAGGGTAGAATGAGAGGTTGTTTATTTTGTCCGCTTTCTTTGTCCGCCATGTTCATAGTCATGATGAACATCCAAGGCATAATCAGCATGAGAAACAGAAAAGCGTATTCCCATTCGAGTGGAAGACGTACTATTTTCATGCTTAACTTAACGAAATGAATTATTTCTTTAAGAACAGAAATCCCCTCTTTTTATTATACCACGCACATACAAATATCACAAGATCCTTACCTGTTTCTTCGGTCACTGCAGATGATAAAAGAAAGGAAGGAATAAAAATAAAATGAACATTAAATTTTCTGCGATTTAAGATCATAATTACGGGGGGGTTTTTTCTTGATGATTCAGTACTTTTTTTTTAAAGAAAAAAATCGTGTACGTCATAAGCAAAAACTATCATATTTAGAATATAGCAGACTGAAATGAAGTGCCTGTGGAATAAAGGATTATGTTTGTCAGTGTGTGGGTCTGGGTCTATTCGCATGACTGTACCGATACGTATTCCAATTTCTTCAACCGGGGAACTTGCTTTCGGATATATGAGAAATTAGTGTATGATCGTAGATGAAAAGTTTCATACCGAAGTTTCTAATTCATTTGACTCCCACAACTTACACACATACCACACCCCCCACGCACACAGCTCTACATCTCTCTACTCCCCGAGGACAATATTGTCTCCTGTCCTCGCAAGGCTGACGAAATAAGGCTCAAATCTTTTGTTTGACGTGCGAGGACTATTATTTGACATCCGAGGACCATTGTCCTCAGGAATTTTCTTTGTTCACTGTCCTTGCTTGCAAACGCTATACAAACCCAAACCCACCACACACACACTCGCACGCATTGATAAACATAATTCGTTATTCCACACATACAAACCAATAGCAATATCCCATTCACTCTAACCTCATCAGCACGAAACGCATTAAACATGACTTGTTAAAAGAGAAATGAAAATTGCATCAATGATAAGAAAACACACACACACATCCTTCCGCGATGAAAGTAAACAACAGAAAAATAAAAAACTCACCTTGTGCACTGATTCCTGAAATTGAGGAGAACAAAATAGACAAAAATGAAGATATGGGATATAAAAAGAAGGGCTGCCGCCTTTTTCGTTTCGATGAAATAGGGAAATGAATCTAAACATCATGATGACAAAGCATATTTTTAAAAGTCAATCAACGTTTCGGCACCTAATGAATTTCATTTAAAGAAATCTAAGAAAAATAGGAAAGCTAAGCTCGATGTAATCCGCATCATGTTCCGTACAATTGATGCCTAAGGCAAATTGAACATCAGAATTCACCATGATCCCCACTACATGGAAAGTCCTTTTTTTACATGCCTATTCTGTTAAGATGTAAATTCGACTTTGGTTTGTAATTCTCCAGTTTTAAAAAATGAATTTAGACCAAAAATTTCCCTTTTATCTAAATGAGCATCATTCGTATGGATCATGATGTTTTCATTCAGCTTTTCAACTTGAAATTATTTGTTTATCATCGAACAATACAGAAGAAGATTTTACCATGAACACAACCGACTGCACAAAGAGCTAAAATCTTGAAGCATTGCTTAACATTTTTCTCTCCCGACCCAGATTTATCACAATCGTTTAGGAATTCCTTTTACAAAACATACAAAGAAAGGTGCTACGAAGCGGTGCAGTTAACAAAGTGTTAGACCAAATTCATCACTTATCTGGTAAGCCGTATTTGCATTGACGCATTTCAAGGACCTTATTTAGTCCCATTTGATTCTTAATTAAAGAGTCTTGACTATACCGTATATAAACGTTCAACGTCAGCGTTATCAGTATTATCATCTGGATTGCTATGATTGTAATAGTTTTCTTTCGATTTGTTTGAGCAAAATACCTAAAATCTCAATATATATAATATAAATAAATTAAATAAATAAATAAATATATATATATATATATATATATATTATGAGATCAAGTGAGAGAAAATAAGCAGCATGAATCAAAGTTCCCCAGAGCTGGCCTAACCATTTTTTCGATTTTTAGAAAAGGTTGAAAAAATTTTTCTGTTGGGAATCGAACTGGGCCTTTGGCTATGAACGCGCCAATGCCTTAACCACTAGACCACGGAGACGGCGACTCGAAATTCGCTCAACCAACAGATTGCCAAATCTTCAACCGTCACTTAATAATTCCACCTTTTTTTCCACGACAGTTGCCGAAGCTGTTTTGTATGTTATTTGATCACAATATATAAACATATAAAACAGAGAGAGAGAAACGATATGAAATTCATGTGAGATAGTGAGATATGTCATTCTGAATATAATCTGTAACTTCATTTAGTTCAGTCAAGATAGCAGAAAATAATAATATAAATATATATAATACCTGATATTGTCAGGAGAGCCAGTGAAACAAATATACGTAACGCCATCGTCAAATCCGTTGTCCTTACTCCCTAACTTCCAAAGAATACACTACT
Source organism: Echinometra lucunter (assembly GCA_029962745.1). Classification (NCBI taxonomy): domain Eukaryota; kingdom Metazoa; phylum Echinodermata; class Echinoidea; order Camarodonta; family Echinometridae; genus Echinometra; species Echinometra lucunter. The sequence goes on from CM057156.1 coordinate 24,509,651, forward strand.
GCCTCGTCTCGCGTTCCTCTTCGTTTTAAATATTTCAAGAAATTCGAATTCATCTGTGATTTGTCACCCTACAAAAACCCTTATCAGACGGACATCACGACCTTTCTTGTCTGCACAAGATCAGGATGTTTCTTAATCCCCGCCCCTTACCTTTCTCGTTAAAAAATATAAACCTTGGTCAATATTAGCGGAGGTGGTAATAATTGCCAAGATAAGAAAGGTGCGGTAGCTGGGTAGAGAATTTAATAGAGTGACCCTCCTACACCGATATGTACATAACAACTAGGTATTGGTATTTTCTGAAGATTATATATTTTGTATTCGTTTGATACCTTTGCCGGTATTGCATTAAAATATGAGGAGTAGCAAGAAATCATTGTGTTGTTTATAATGCACGTATTTTAATAAAGGGATATATTTGTCATGTTTGCTGAGCATAACGGAATAAAAACTAACCAATGATTAAGTTTTCGGAACTACTAAAGGATTGTAGTGCATTTGAGCGAATAGAATTTCCTTGACGAAAATTTGCATTCATGTAGAAACCCTACATGTTCTTGAGAATCAATAGATCTCTCGCCGGCACTGGCGTAGCTAGGGGGGCACAAAGGGGGCCGTTAATCGGCGAGCAAAAAAGATGAAGAAGAAGAAGAAGAAGAAGAAGAAGAAGAAGAAGAAGAAGAAGAAGAAGAAGAAGAAGAAGAAGAAGAAGAAGAAGAAGAAGAAGAAGAAAAAAAAAAAAAGCTTTCATCTAGTTCACTTCACATAACTTACCCTACCCCTACCCTGCGAAATGAAAGTAAGAGTAAATATGCCATTTCTCATATAAGTTACACCTAATATTGAAGTTTAGTGTGCAGAAAACGCCATTTTTATGCCGGAATTAAAAAAAATAATTCCCTACCATGGGAAGTGGATACCCCCCCCCCCACACACACACCCTTCCCCCACTCGGTTGCATTGCTCCCTCGCCTTGCCCCCCCCCCTCCCCATTTGCCACTTCTCATGTAATTTACCCTCAATACTGAATTTTAGTGTGCAAAAATACCATTTTCAAGCTAGTTTTTTTTTTCAAAAAACCTCCCTACCATGGGATGCGGGATACCCCCCTCCCACACCATGCCCCCGCTAGCTCGCTTCGCTCCCTCGCCTTGCCCCCCTCCCATATGCCACTTCTCACATAAGTTACCCGTAATACATAGTTTTAGTGTGCAGAAAATCCCATTTTTATGCACGAATTTTCAAAAATCTCCCTACCGTGAGAAGGGGGATACGCCCCTCCCACCCTTCCCCTACTTGGTCAATTTTCTTCCTCGCCTTGGCCCCTTCCCCATATGTCACTTCTCATATAATTTACCCTCAATACTGAATTTCAGTGTGCAGAAATGTCATTTTCATGCACGAATTTTCAAAAATCTACCTTACGTGAGATGGGGGATACCCCCTCTCCCACACCCTCCCCCGCTCAGTCGCTTCGTCCCTCGCCTTCCCCCCCCCCCCATTGAAACTTCCTGGCTACGCCAGTGCTCGTCGGCACCTACTTTGCATTTATTTCCTTTGCCATTTTTGCTGTATACAAAATAATAAAATGAAGAAATTAGTTATAATGACGCTCTTGAAAACAGCATCCTTCATAAACGTCTCGCAATAGACAGGTAAGGAATAAACTCTGAAGAAAGTTTGCGATGAATAAGTGTGACGATTTTCTTTGCTTTTCGAAATAAAGAAGAAATATAATCAACGGAAAATGTCTTTTTTATTATGAGATGAAAACAAGAGGGTGAATTGAGGTTTATCATTAATGAATTTAAATGACGGTATAAATCCTGGTTCAAAAGTGTGTTTACACACATAAAATATGTGAAGGCTATTTACTCTTTGATTGAAAATGATCATTGTCATCTTTAATAGCGTCAGTTATTGAGCAAAGGTAAAATACACAAAGCAAAAAAGAGGAGTGATGGGGGAGGGCAAAGAAAAAAAAAAAGAGCAGGAGAGATGGACGAGAGAGAGAGGGAGAGAGAGATGGTCAGTCGTTAATTCGAATGAAATCATAATCACGTTTTGAATACGATACTTACGTCGTCATTCACTTTTATACAACGAACGTTAATATCTGCCGTCATGTTTACACACTAGCTTGGGTTCTGAGAAAGGTGAAAAATAAGTTTGAGAGCATTATAATTATTTGCCTGTCAATTTGGACTAATATCATATTAGAAATATCTGCACAAAACATTGCTCTTCACATGCCCTCATCTTCAAAATATGTCAAATCCAACATTTATTTAAAAAGATCACAGTTGGTAGGTTCATAATTTAGCAGCCTAATGATTTTTAAACAACTGTTCTAACAGTGAAAGAGCTGTGTATAGTCCTATACCCGTTTCACCGTAAAAATCCTATGGCGATGGGGGAACACGCATGTATGTGATAAAACGTGCTATATACAGACATGGGAGAGTAATATTAATATTATAGAGGAAATATATAGGAAAATAAGATCCTCGGAGAGCTGATGATTTAGATTATGGATTTAGAATAATACGTTTGGGCATCATGATTAACGCTAAGAGCTAATGTTTCTTTTTTA
>CM057156.1:24512743-24532743 GCA_029962745.1 Echinometra lucunter
AGACCCAAAGACCTCATATTCTACAAATAAAGAGCTTAGGTAAAACCACCGCCATATATCCAAGCAAATGTTTCGCATGATGATTTTGTAGTCTAAGTCCTTGCATTCATGTCTGGTTCAAGAGAAATATCAAACCACAATCTAATGATATTGTGATAAAAGCGGTATATATACATGCGAATTTGAGAAAGGGTTGCTAATCGGTATTCACTGATAGTACAAATTAAATCTCTTCACTCTCATCCAGGAGACGTGCGGACTCTCCTTGTACTGACCCCTCCTCGGAGCAGCAGAGATGTTGCTGACCTTGCGAAGGACCACTGCCATCATGGCGGCCATCGCCCAAGACAACGTTTGCCATGGCAGCCATAGCAACCATCCAAGGGTTGAAAGCGTTGGTCACCTCTTGCTGGGTTGAGGCACCTGCATTAAAAAGAGAGAGAGAGAAAATAAAAATGGCTACATATGACAAGGGTATGGTGGCCTGACGTACCCTCGACAACAGGCTATGTGCGACTTGCATTTCGCATCCCAGGTCCTGAACTTCGCATCCGAGGTCATGAAATTCATGACCCGTGGCGGAAACTTTGCATCCCAAGTCGTGAAATTCAAGACCCGCGGTGCGAAATTCAGGACTGGGATGCAGATTTCGCGCCACGGGTCGTGAATTTCACGACTTGGGATGCAAAGTTCAGGACCTGGGATGCGAAATTCACGTCGCATATCACCTGTTGTCGAGCGTACTTCAGGGCCACCATACCAGGGGGTGTTTCACAAAAAAACTAAGATTAATTTAAAGCGCTCTTAACTATGGCAGGCCATTCATGCCACTGTTCGCTTTCACCATCGGTCTCTCAAGGGATGCGCAAATCATTGTCACAAATTTGAAGAAGTTACATTTTTTGTTTTCTTCATTGAATGAACTATAAATATTGTCAATTCTGCAGATTTGTGACCATGATTTGCAAATCCCTTGAGAGATCCATGGTGAAAGAAAACAGAGGCATGAATGGCCAGCCATAGTTAAGTGCGATTTTTAGTCAGTCTTAGTCTTTGTGAAACATCCCCAGAAAATTTTTTCTCAATCTTTTCACAGGTTGGAGATTTGCATTGTTTCTTAAGAGATTCAAATGTTACTCAAGTTTGGACAAATAGGAAGAGATCATTATGCTTGAAAGGGAACATTGACTTATGTATTCTGTACGTTGTGCGGGAACTCATTATAGAGGCCTGTTTGCAGTATTTCTTGTAGATTTGTAAATTGGTCTGTAAATATCTTTTTAAAAAATAAATGAATTTTCCCTGTCTCGGTCTCCCTCAGTGGAGTTTTTCTTTTCTTTGACCATCATCTATATATCACACTTGCACGTGTTGTGTCCCAAATCCTCTTGTAAGTTTTTTTTTTGTGTGTCGGTCCGGGACACATGAAGTGCATCCCAGTCCCATTGTAATTCCTATCAGCATGATCAGTGGGCTGTATCATTATCCTGAACTAATCATGTTTATTTTCAGCTCTAAGTTGCTAATGATGTCGCTTATCATTTGCTGTATAATTGAAGCGATTATCAATGCAATTTCATTATACTTTTGAAATTCATTGAAAATGAAAATATTGGAGATAGTTTTCGTTAATTGTCTTGCAGTCTTATTCCGAGTTTGTAAGGATGGTAGTATCCGAGTAACTTATTTGAAATATGTTATCCCCAAAGAAAAGAGAATGCCTAACTAACCGTTCTCGGTAATGTCCATACGTGAGATGCTACTCTGCCTCTCTGCAGAGCGTACAACACGCAGAGGTCCTCGGGTGAATCGCTTGGTCTTGAGCTCGCTGCTCACGTCACGCCTCTTTCGTCCGGTGATGGCTGAACTCACACATCCTTGCTTGCAAAGAGAGTCAATATCCCCAGCATCGCACACGAGGAGGTTGCAGTGGATGTAAACCTGTGCGTGCAGAAAAAAAATGATAGGTCCTACAATGCATCCCTTAGGTAAACAAGATAAGTGCTTCTACTGATGAAATATTTGTAAACTTCTGATAGGACCACAGACTATACGTTCACTGCGCAGAAAGAAACTTGAGAGATTTGTTTTAGTAACCAGAGAATCTATCCGACTGTCTGAGGAATCTGTTTCTTATGAAGAACTCATTACTGGAATTATTTATATACCACTTAATAGCTACAAAATTAAAATATTCATGTGCATGCTCAATGCAAGAACGTCTTAAACTGAACTGAGAAGCCTGTTCTATGACATGCATGAGGCGAATGGGAACAATAAAGAGAGAGAGAGAAACCCACAAGGATTCATGCTCGGTTATACTAGTAATTTAACAATTATGAAAACAGCACAGCCTACCATGTCACCCTCTTCAATGAACCTGAAAGTGTTCATCTCCACTCCGATGCGGTGATCGTCGAGTTGAGTGATGTTAGTGTCAAGTCCGTCGGTGGAGCACCTGTATGTGTAAGAGGAAATCGAATGCAATATTTAGAGACCACGTTTACTTTACTTTCCATTTAGCCAGTTGTAGCACTGGGAAAAGGAACGGAACAGCTAATGGGGGCCATTAATCTTTAAGTGACGTCACTAATGCCAAATACAGTATAAGATGTCGAGATTATGTTCTCATTGCAATGAATAAAAGATATGCAAGAAGAAAATTTCAACCATACGACCTTATTTAGAAAACTAACTTTAACACTGACCATATTTCAGAATATTAAGAGCAAGACCAACTTTGGAGCACAGATTATAAACACACAACGCAATGTTCTTTAAAGTGCTACGAACCTATTTCCTCGAAATTGGGAATCGGGACAAAGTGATTCAAAGATCCTCGAAACAATGCTCTAGAAAAAAAACCATCCTACGCATTTTCAATAAAGTCGAAGTTCACTGCAGAATCATAATTTGAATTTGGCGTGGCGCGCAGGAACGGATTGAAAGAATCGATGGTGCCATCGGGAGAGGACGGATGACGCAGCGAAGTAAAGTTCTTCGTTGAGTCCTATGCTGATCGGGTAGGTATCGTAGTTCTCTTCGTATGTGTCATCAGTGTAGATTTCGAAAGAGAAGGTGTAGGGCGCCCTCTTCGTCAAGGGTCTTGTCGATGGTGTAGTCGGTGAGCTGGTAGCTGATCGAGTCGACGCGTTGACTTCGGTTGTATGAGCACGATAGTGGGATGTCTATGGCGTACTGACGGCTTATGACTTCGCTGTCGAGGATAGCGACTGATGACACGGTTGGTGTATGTCTCTTGGTCAGTACTTTTCCTGGAATGAGATAGATGGGGGAAGATAATAGATAATTAGTTGTAGTTTATATCAACACTTCAAATCATGTAAGGGCAGGCATTCTCAGGGTGTGTGTGTGTGTGTGTGTGGTGTGTGTTTCAAGTATTCGAAGTTCAAATTCTGGTCAATGTGTTAAGTTAACTTTTCAAGGACAGAGCGATAAAGGGAACAGTCCATTTCCTTGTTCGATTCTTGATTAAATGTCAATCAACACAGATATAAAGTAAGGTAGTTGGCCTATTTAGTATATCACGCCAAGCGTATTCTTCTACATGTGTAAAATAAACTGTTCAACTGCTTACTACTGCAGTAATTATGTTAAAATGAACAATGCAGTTCTCGTCACAAGGAAGTGAAATAACTGCGCGTGGTGTGAGATGAGCCTAACAGTCTTACCGTTCTGTTCGTTCCACATGCGGTGAGGTTGTGGTGAGTTCGATGATTTTCCTCCCCGGTGTCGCTCGTGGTGTCTTCTCCCCAGCAGTATGAGTTATCAGGGTCGACTTCGTTCTCGAATCGAACGTTTTCACCTGCCATCTCACCGGTCAGGAGAGACTTGGGGATCTCGACAATCATCTGCGTGTCGGTACATGTCAGGATGATTCCTTCAGTATTCAGTTCTGGGGTGGGACGAGTACAGTGGGAGAAAAATGTATCAAAATTGTTTGAGGTAGAGTGTCAGCAAAGAGGGAATAGCATTTATTTCGAACATCACTCTTTATCATCATGATCGTGCCTAATGTACTTTTCAAACGTATGCCTATGTAAAAAAGCTCCCCAGGTTAATCATGTTGATTGCTTCAGTGTCAACTTCTAGGCAGAATTATAACGAAAAGGAGTTATGTATAAACATTTTCAGATTACTGAATTCTCCCATTCCCAGTTTAATGCAGGTGCCCCAAGAACCAGTAGTGCGGAAGCTTGAAAGTGCCAGCGAGATGGCCAAGAAGACGAGAAGACAAGTTAAAGACGAGTTGATGAGTTATTGGAACTCGAAAGTCGACCTTGTTCGGGAAGAGAAGACGAGATGACCAGTAACTGGAACTCGGCAAATTCCAATTACGGTGAATTACCACTTGGTCTAATCCACTTTTGTCTAATGCCCGTTTGGTCTCATCCCATATGGTCTAATCACATTTCGTCTAAAGCCAGTTCGTCTAATAACCATTTGGTCTAATTACCACTTCGCCCATGTACCATTTCGTCTAATACCCACCTGGTCTAACACCACTTAGTCTATCTGATTAGACGAACTGGTAATAGACCAAATGATCATTAGACAAAATGACAATAAGCCCAAGTGGGTATTAGGCCAAGTGATGATTGGACCAAACGGCAATTAGACCAAATTGATAGTAAACCAAGTGAGTTTAGCCATAGTGGTGTTAGACGATCTAAGAAATAGACCAAGTGTTATTAGACTAAGTGGCTATAAACCCCAATTACTCGTCATCTCGTATTTTGGCTCATCTTCTTGTACTAAACCAGTCGACTTGTCGAGTTTCAGTAAATACAGTGGCATATGGGGGGTTAAGGTGGCAGGAGCCCTCGTGTCACCTTAGAGGAGGCCCCCCCCCCCCAAAAAAAAAAAAAAAGCAAGAGCAAAAACAAAGTAAAAAACACACACAAAAAAAAAACCGCACACCGTGACCAAACGGTGACCAACCATAGAAAGATTCAAATTTCACATTTTTTTCATTGGCGTTAGAAGTTGGAAGGGCCACAATTTCAGCGTTTGCCCCGGGTGCCGTTTTCCCTAGATACGCTACTGAGTGATAAGTCATGTCGACTTCTCGTCCCAAATAAGTCGAGTTCCAAAAGCTCGCCATCTCGTCTTTTTGTCCTAAACAAGTGGACTAGTCGAATTAAAAACAACTCTTCATCTCTTCTTCTTGTCCGAAACAAGTCGGCTTGCCTAGTTCCGATATTCGTCATTTCGTCTTTTAACTTATCCCCTCTTCTTCTTTGCCTAAACTATCTTGTCATCTCGCTGGCACCTTTAACATGTTTAAGTTTCCATGCAGTAGCCAATAAGTTGATAAAATGCAGTTGCATTTGACATGAATCATCTGTCTGAATTAGTTTTCAGGAAATGGAACTAAATAGTCCCTTCTTTTGCTAGGTATCCAGTAATTTCCAAAGATCTGGTAAAAACAGGGCAATTTATGTGGTAACTCCCCCTCCCCCCCCCTCCCTTTTCCCCTTGTAAAGGTATGAGGTTTTTTTTTGTTTTTTTTTTTTAATTCAGACTAGAAGTTGAACGACTAAATTTACTTGCTTTTAATAACCTAATTCTGAACATTGACTTAAAATGGGTAGCGCAATCACAACACCGACAACAATGATATGTCCTGTCGATATTTTTACAACTCAACCTGTTGCTATCATCGGCTCTGACTACCATGGCTACAGCCCATTAACATGATTAACATGCACTATGAACATGACGGACAAAGAAAGCGGACAAAATAAACAGCCCTTCATTCTACCCTTCACAATGGTTCTGGTAGTCAAAAGAACATCCTTCACAGCTATTGTCTGAAATATGTGGAACAGGTGTCACATGCATATTCACTTGGAACTACATGATTAAACATAATAGCTGTGAAGGGATGTTCTTTTGACTACCAGAACCATTGTGAAGGGTAGAATGAGAGGTTGTTTATTTTGTCCGCTTTCTTTGTCCGCCATGTTCATAGTCATGATGAACATCCAAGGCATAATCAGCATGAGAAACAGAAAAGCGTATTCCCATTCGAGTGGAGACGTACTATTTTCATGCTTAACTTAACGAAATGAATTATTTCTTTTAAGAACAGAAATCCCCTCTTTTTATTATACCACGCACATACAAATATCACAAAGATCCTTACCTGTTTCTTCGGTCACTGCAGATGATAAAAGAAAGGAAGGAATAAAAATAAAATGAACATTAAATTTTCTGCGATTTAAGATCATAATTACGGGGGGGTTTTTTCTTTGATGATTCAGTAACTTTTTTTTTTAAAGAAAAAATCGTGTACGTCAATAAGCAAAAACTATCATATTTAGAATATAGCAGACTGAAATGAAGTCGCCTGTGGAATAAAGGATTATGTTTGTCAGTGTGTGGGTCTGGGTCTATTCGCATGACTGTACCGATACGTATTCCAATTTCTTCAACCGGGGAACTTGCTTTCGGATATATGAGAAATTAGTGTATGATCGTAGATGAAAAGTTTCATACCGAAGTTTTCTAATTCATTTGACTCCCACAACTTACACACATACACACACCCCCACGCACACAGCTCTACATCTCTCTACTCCCGAGGACAAGTATTGTCTCCTGTCCTCGCAAGGCTGACGAAATAAGGCTCAAATCTTTTGTTTGACGTGCGAGGACTATTATTTGACATCCGAGGACCATTGTCCTCAGGAATTTTCTTTGTTCACTGTCCTTGCTTGCAACGCTATACAAACCCACACACACACTCGCACGCATTGATAAACATAATTCGTTATTCCACACATACAAACCAATAGCAATATCCCATTCACTCTAACCTCATCAGCACGAAACGCATTAAACATGACTTGTTAAAAGAGAAATGAAAATTGCATCAATGATAAGAAAACACACACACATCCTTCCGCGATGAAAGTAAACAACAGAAAAATAAAAACTCACCTTGTGCACTGATTCCTGAAATTGAGGAGAAACAAAATAGACAAAAATGAAGATATGGATATAAAAAGAAGGGCTGCCGCCTTTTTCGTTTCGATGAAATAGGGAAATGAATCTAAACATCATGATGACAAGCATATTTTTAAAAGTCAATCAACGTTTCGGCACACTAATGAATTTCATTTAAAGAAATCTAAGAAAAATAGGAAAGCTAAGCTCAGATGTAATCCGCATCATGTTTCCGTACAATTGATGCCTAAGGCAAATTGAACATCAGAATTCACCATGATCCCCACTACATGGAAAGTCCTTTTTTTACATGCCTATTCTGTTAAGATGTAAATTCGACTTTGGTTTGTAATTCTCCAGTTTTAAAAAATGAATTTAGACCAAAATTTCCCTTTTATCTAAATGAGCATCATTCGTATGGATCATGATGTTTCAGCTTTTCAACTTGAAATTATTTGTTTCATCGAACAATACAGAAGAAGATTTTACCATGAAACAACCGACTGCACAAAGAGCTAAAATCTTGAAAGCATTGCTTACATTTTTCTCTCCCGACCCAGATTTATCACAATCGTTTAGGAATTCATTTTACAAAACATACAAAGAAAGGTGCTACGAAGCGGTGCAGTTACAAGTGTTAGACCAAATTCATCACTTATCTGGTAAGCCGTATTTGCATTGACGCATTTCAAGGACCTTATTTAGTCCCATTTGATTCTTAATTTAAAGAGTCTTGACTATACCGTATATAAACGTTCAACGTTCAGCGTTATCAGTATTATCATCTGGATGCTATGATTGTAAATAGTTTTCTTTCGATTTGTTTGAGCAAAATACCTAAAATCTCAATATATATATATAAATAAATAAATAAATAAATAAATATATATATATATATATATATATATATATGAGATCAAGTGAGAGAAAATAAAGCAGCATGAATCAAAGTTCCCCAGAGCTGGCCTACCATTTTTCGAATTTTTCGAAAAGGTTGAAAAAATGTTTCTGTTGGGAATCGAACCTGGGCCTTTGGCTATGAACGCCAATGCCTTAACCACTAGACCACGGAGACGGCGACTCGAAATTCGCTCAACCAACAGATTGCCAAATCTTCAACCGTCACTTAATAATTCCACCTTTTTTTCCACGACAGTTGCCGAAGCTGTTTTGTATGTTATTTGATCACAATATATAAACATATAAAACAGAGAGAGAGAAACGATATGAAAATTCATGTGAGATAGTGAGATATGTCATTCTGAATATAATCTGTAACTTCATTTAGTTCAGTCAAGATAGCAGAAAATAATAATAAGTAAATATATATAATACCTGATATTGTCAGGAGAGCCAGTGAAACAAATATACGTAACGCCATCGTCAAATCCGTTGTCCTTACTCCCTAACTTCCAAAGAATACACTACTGCCTCGTCTCGCGTTCCTCTTCGTTTTAAATATTTCAAGAAATTCGAATTCATCTGTGATTTGTCACCCTACAAAAAACCCTTATCAGACGGACATCACGACCTTTCTTGTCTGCACAAGATCAGGATGTTTCTTAATCCCCGCCCCTTACCTTTCTCGTTAAAAAATATAAACCTTGGTCAATATTAGCGGAGGTGGTAATAATTGCCAAGATAAGAAAGGTGCGGTAGCTGGGTAGAGAATTTAATAGAGTGACCCTCCTACACCGATATGTACATAACAACTAGGTATTGGTATTTTCTGAAGATTAATATATTTGTATTCGTTTGATACCTTTGCCGGTATTGCATTAAAATATGAGGAGTAGCAAGAAATCATTGTGTTGTTTATAATGCACGTATTTTAATAAAGGGATATATTTGTCATGTTTGCTGAGCATAACGGAATAAAAACTAACCAATGATTAAGTTTTCGGAACTACTAAAGGATTGTAGTGCATTTGAGCGAATAGAATTTCCTTGACGAAAATTTGCATTCATGTAGAAACCCTACATGTTCTTGAGAATCAATAGATCTCTCGCCGGCACTGGCGTAGCTAGGGGGGCACAAAGGGGGGCCGTTAATCGGCGAGCAAAAAAGATGAAGAAGAAGAAGAATAAGAAGAAGAAGAAGAAGAAGAAGAAGAAGAAGAAGAAGAAGAAGAAGAAGAAGAAGAAGAAGAAGAAGAAGAAGAAGAAGAAAAAAAAAAAAAAGCTTTCATCTAGTTCACTTCACATAACTTACCCTACCCCTACCCTGCGAAATGAAAGTAAGAGTAAATATGCCATTTCTCATATAAGTTACACCTAATATTGAAGTTTAGTGTGCAGAAAACGCCATTTTTATGCCGGAATTAAAAAAATAATTCCCTACCATGGGAAGTGGATACCCCCCCCCACACACACACACCCTTCCCCCACTCGGTTGCATTGCTCCCTCGCCTTGCCCCCCCCCTCCCCATTTGCCACTTCTCATGTAATTTACCCTCAATACTGAATTTTAGTGTGCAAAAATACCATTTTCAAGCTAGTTTTTTTTTTCAAAAAACCTCCCTACCATGGGATGCGGGATACCCCCCTCCCACACCATGCCCCCGCTAGCTCGCTTCGCTCCCTCGCCTTGCCCCCCTCCCATATGCCACTTCTCACATAAGTTACCCGTAATACATAGTTTTAGTGTGCAGAAAATCCCATTTTTATGCACGAATTTTCAAAAATCTCCCTACCGTGAGAAGGGGGATACGCCCCTCCCACACCCTTCCCCTACTTGGTCAATTTTCTTCCTCGCCTTGGCCCCTTCCCCATATGTCACTTCTCATATAATTTACCCTCAATACTGAATTTCAGTGTGCAGAAAATGTCATTTTCATGCACGAATTTTCAAAAATCTACCTTACGTGAGATGGGGGATACCCCCCTCTCCCACACCCTCCCCCGCTCAGTCGCTTCGTCCCCTCGCCTTCCCCCCCCCCCCCATTGAAACTTCCTGGCTACGCCAGTGCTCGTCGGCACCTACTTTGCATTTATTTCCTTTGCCATTTTTGCTGTATACAAAATAATAAAATGAAGAAATTAGTTATAATGACGCTCTTGAAAACAGCATCCTTCATAAACGTCTCGCAATAGACAGGTAAGGAATAAACTCTGAAGAAAGTTTGCGATGAATAAGTGTGACGATTTTCTTTGCTTTTCGAAATAAAGAAGAAAATATAATCAACGGAAAATGTCTTTTTTATTATGAGATGAAAACAAGAGGGTGAATTGAGGTTTATCATTAATGAATTTAAATGACGGTATAAATCCTGGTTCAAAAGTGTGTTTACACACATAAAATATGTGAAGGCTATTTACTCTTTGATTGAAAATGATCATTGTCATCTTTAATAGCGTCAGTTATTGAGCAAAGGTAAAATACACAAAGCAAAAAGAGGAGTGATGGGGGAGGGCAAAGAAAAAAAAAAGAGCAGGAGAGATGGACAGAGAGAGAGAGGGAGAGAGAGATGGTCAGTCGTTAATTCGAATGAAATCATAATCACGTTTTGAATACGATACTTACGTCATTCACTTTTATACAACGAACGTTAATATCTGCCGTCATGTTTACACACTAGCTTGGGTTCTGAGAAAGGTGAAAAATAAGTTTGAGAGCATTATAATTATTTGCCTGTCAATTTGGACTAATATCATATTAGAAATATATCTGCACAAAACATTGCTCTTCACATGCCCTCATCTTCAAAATATGTCAAATCCAACATTTATTTAAAAAGATCACAGTTGGTAGGTTCATAATTTAGCAGCCTAATGATTTTTAAACAACTGTTCTAACAGTGAAAGAGCTGTGTATAGTCCTATACCCGTTTCACCGTAAAAATCCTATGGCGATGGGGGAACACGCATGTATGTGATAAAACGTGCTATATACAGACATGGGAGAGTAATATTAATATTATAGAGGAAATATATAGGAAAATAAGATCCTCGGAGAGCTGATGATTTAGATATATGGATTTAGAATAATACGTTTGGGCATCATGATTAACGCTAAGAGCTAATGTTTCTTTTTTATGCGAAGATATTCCGCCTGCATTTGATTTAAAACTCCGGCGTTTTCAAACAGTCCTGCGGAACTAAACTTTCGCTCCGGTGTTCAGATATTGTTAGTAGTTAGCATATGCCTGAAATCATTATTCGCAGTGGCGGTAGATCGCCTAATTTACCAGGCTCTGATGCCTTTTCTGCCCAAATATCAGCCTTTCAAAAGAGTTTCTTCTAATTTTTCTTAATCGTCTTCGCGCTCGCTTCTATCAGATCATTAACCAGGACTACAGTTGTTTGAATTGTTAGGATATGTTTGAGTCCAGTTGACGAAATAACGATACACCTGCCATTAAAAAAACCCCAGCAAGGCAATAGAAACACACTCGTATTTACTACTGGTGGCTGTTCAAACGTTGACCCGACAAAATGTAATGGTTTTATGGTGAATATCCGACCATTTAAAAGATAACGAGTAGTTGTTATTCTTTGAGTAGTTGTAAAGCAGCTTGTTCAGATAAAATAATACCGGGCAATTCTGCATATTTCATGTTAAAGATTTATCGTTGAAAATAGAATAATGTTGTCAGATTGTTGTCATAGGGATGAACAAATATTTCTAAACAAGGATGACTGTCAAGGCTTCTAAGGAAAAGGCGTGCAGCAAAGATAGAAAAACAGGCTACAAACATTAACATCTGCACACAAAAACAACAAAATGGCACAAAATGATCTCATTGAGGCAAAATTATCAATGAAGGGATCGATGCTTAGCTTGCATATATTTGATGCATGGAATCCAGATGATGGCCGGACTTTCGTTTGGATAGAAAGCTAATTCAATTTTTTTTTTCGAAGAGCTTGCGGGGGCATAATATCGAATGCCTGCCGCCCCCCCCCCCCCACCACCCGTGATCTGTAACTCGGCACAGAACTGTGGAGCGAAACTTTCAGTAATGCTTTATTGTTGTTGTTGTTGTTGTTGTTGTTGTGGTTGTTGTTGTTTTATTTTGTTGTGTTGTGTTTCGTTTTTGGTGTGTGCTTGGTTTTGTTCGGGGAATTTTAGATGCGCCCCTCTCACTTTTGAACATAGAATTTTACACATTCCCCATGTTCCCGAGGAACAAGAATTAACATGTACTAAATGACTATAGGCCTTACTGCATCCGATCGACTTTGATTATTATGCATGCTATGCCCGACTACTGTTCACCCAAAGCTACATGATAAATCTATCGAGAAATAATTAAAGCGATAAGACATCAGGCCGATCTTGCTGAAAAGTACATGAAAGAGAGAGAGAGAGAGAGAGAGAGAGAGAGAGAGAGAGAGAGAGAGAGAGAGAGAGAAGGGGGCGGATGACAGTTTTCATACGTATTGCACGCAATTAATTTGATATTAGACAATGAGTTGTGAAGATTCATATAGGTATTGCTATAACAGAGAGCGAAGCGTCAGAGGATCTTTGCCCGATGATAAGATTGTTTTTCCCTGTCATTTTGACAAATATCTCTGTCCGGATGAATGTCCAATTCTGAGCACAAATCACGATCGCTCAACCTTTAGCTAGATTGATACCTCACACGCTATCCGTTAGATAAGAATAGATTCTCTTCACATGACACAAAACTGTGTTTTGTATTTGTTCTTTTTTATCAATTCATGTATAATGTGCATACACCTTTAATGATTTAAACCAACCGTTTATAAGGTTATCAACTTTTGTACACTATGTTTTCTACTCAAATTTAGACAATTGCAGAGAAAATTAACAGTGCATGTCAGAACATATTTTAGGAAAGGAGGAAAAGTTTTACCGGTATAGGTTCAGAAGAATCTCTGAAACAACTGGCGCACAGGACACAAGATTGTCGACGCACCAAAAACTTCTGCAACAACAAAACATGATATTGCCCGGGTTTTATGACGGGAAAATGTATCTGCAAAGTACCCTTAATAAAGAGACGTGTTACACACACCAATGGTGAATATATTTCTTATTTTAACTATCAGGTTTTCTTCATACAGTAATCCATTCCTTAGTTTTATCATCTTTATCGTCATTACTTGATATTATTTTTGTCAGTAGTAAACCTAGTGTTTTTTATTCAGTCAGTGGGATGTCACATCGAAAAGTTAAATGACTGACCTTTTTCGGGGCAATACTATTCATGAAAACTATAAAGCTATATTGTTTTTATAGATTATTTGCATGTATTACATGATACTGATGAAATCATACATAACTGGGACAAAATGGAGTCAGGCCAATGGCCTCCTGCTGACCTTGATCCCTGATACTGAATCGTCATGAGGAATAATCATGATAATGAATATAATGTTCACTCCTTAAAGCGGTTCTTTTCTACATAAATTGCTTGATGCGTTGTTGACTCTCTTTTGAATAAAAATAAACACTTGTCTATAATATGGGTAGGAAAAAAATAAGATATACCGTGTCGTTTATAAAGCATAATTTATTTAGGTCTTTCTAAAAAGATAAAAGTCTAAATATTTATTTCAAGAGCCTGTTTTTTATTTTTATTTTTATTTTTTTGGTGGTGGTGTTGGTCTTTCCCTGTGCGAGGAGCAAGAGTTAAACATAAGGAAGACATGGTGGAGGAGTATAGCGCAAAGTCACAGTTATCCTCAAACAGAGTTTCTTAGCAACCCCTAATTTCACACCCTAGTTTGATCCTTTTCTTTACCCTCGTCCATCAATACTCGACAATTAATTTGGATGATAACAAATTACAAAAGATTCTTATCTCTCGGATCAAACTTGGGTGTGTATTAATTCTTCCCAAGTCCTTTCGGGTATTTCCGTTAGAAAATGATCAACCCACTATACACAAGATACAAACCTCAAAGGATAATATTTGCAGATCGTTGGATCTGATTTATCGGTTTAAAACTCCCCGAAAGCAAATATCGTGCAAGATCCTGATGGAGTGACGAAATAAAGTGGTTTCCTTTATTTCATCTTATACTTTATCATTATTTATCAGGGATGGTCGTAGGTTGTAAGAGAATAAAAAATCTTACAGTTATTTATGTTGGTGCCTGTAAAGATATGTATATTTCCAGTAAAAATGGCTAGTATATTTGTAACTTTACAGGGAAACTTTGTATTTTTTTCTAAATGGTGAAACTTGTTATTTTACAGCCAAAAGATCCTGTAAATTCAAAGTATTTGTGTTTAGCGTCCTGTTATTTGATAGTATGGTCTTATTTGAAAGATTTTA
Organism: Echinometra lucunter; assembly: GCA_029962745.1. Classification (NCBI taxonomy): domain Eukaryota; kingdom Metazoa; phylum Echinodermata; class Echinoidea; order Camarodonta; family Echinometridae; genus Echinometra; species Echinometra lucunter. The sequence continues at coordinate 24,526,966 of CM057156.1, forward strand.
TTAACAATTAAAATGTTGGTGGCTCTAAATATCTGTCCATTTCCCGTAAATTTGCTATACATTATTTTTGTAAATCTACATGGAAACTTTGTATTTTGAAGACAAAACGGTAAAACTTCTAATTTTACAACCAAAATATTTTAGCATCCTGGGGCCTGTTTCTCGATACCGTCATAAGTTCGTGGACATCCCATTGTAACACATGTTAAATGTACAGCACGTGTCCCTATGGGTTGTCCAAGAACTTAGACTTATGACGGTATCGAGAAACAGGCCCCTGTTATTTGATAGGGGTGGTCGTATTTGTAGGAGAAACCCGTTTTTACAGTTGAAAATATTGGTTCCTGTAAATATATGTATATTTCCCGTAGAATAGCTATTACTTTGTAAAATTACAGGGAAATTTGATATCTTTAAGACAAAACGAGGAAACTCATTATTTTACAGCCAAAAATCCATTTTTCTACAATGATTTTTACAGTGTAAGACTATATCGGACCACACACAAAACAGTGTGGCATGAACGTTTGGCCAACTGTTCATCTATTTTTCGTCTTATTTCAACAACGAGGATATTTTTATTGATTTGATTTGATTGATTTGAAATGGTTTATTAAGATAAAAATCAATCGCGGCTCAAAAGCTGAATTACAGATTTTGTACAATTAAAAAAAAGGAATCAATAACTGAAACAATGAACCACACTAAAGCAGTATACATGAATTATGGATTTTGACATCATAAAACATCATTTGAATTTGATAACAAAAGCAAGTGTAATCATTACTATTACTATTATCATGTTTAGCATTATTTTCATTAATTCGTTATCATCCATATCATTATCATAATAATACATTTTATTGTCATGAAACCAATTATTACTATTATTATCTCAATTATCATCATCACCATTACAATTACTATTATGATTATTATTATGATTATTATTATTTCTATATACATAATACTGACGAGTTTACTTAAGCTATTGCACTTAAAATAAAGAAACATAATTTTAAAGATGAACGCTGTAAAAGATATTGCAGTGGAATAATCATTACTAATCATTATTATTACTATTAACATTATTATTATTACCATTTTTATTTTCATCAATTCATTATCATCTATATCATTTTTATAGCAATACATTCAATTATCATTAACACTATTATTATTATCATTATTATCATAACTATTATTACTATTGAAATTATTTACATGATTATTGTTACTTCTGTATACAGATACAGAACACTAAAGATTTTACTTAAGTTATTGCACTTAGAATAAAGAAACTTTTCAAAAATGAATAATGTACAGGATATTGGATATGCAATAATCACATGAAGACATTCTAACAAGAAATAAACTTAATATTTCATCTGAAATCACTAATGAAGGTATATGCAAAACATGGATTCGTGAAAGTGTATAAATTTTGATAAATAATAGGGAAACGATTTGGACTTAGCAATGATAATGCGGTGAAATAATTTTTAGCAATTCGTTTTTAGCGGGTAATTATTAGAGAGATTCTGTCATTAAATATATTAATCCTTTCAGTAAAAATAATTTCCAAGTTTCAATTAAGAAGTAAAACATGAAATCTACAAAAAGAAAACATAAAGAAAAATTGACCGTCAAATTGACTCTATATCAAAACAACGCAGGAATTCATGTATCAGAAATTTCATGGAATTCAATAAGTCAATGAAGTATGGGATAGCACTTTGTCGAAATCTTTTAAGGTATGCATTTGCAACAGCATATTATTTCCAACATGTCTAACTGACATATAAAGGAGGAGAGAGCTCATAGGTTACTGTAAACTTTTTCCAGAAAATTTGTGAAGGTTTTTACGACAAATCACCCCTGTTTTTTACTGGTATTTTACTGATCGGAGTAATATTGTGTTCTCCAACCCCGTTTTGCAATTCTGCAGTATTCTGGGAAATTAAAAAAAATGAACTGTAAATTTTTTTTCCACATTTTAAAAGGCTGGATCTTAACAGTCCCTTGAATGACTGTTTAAGCGCAGTCCTTTGATTTTAGTAAAAGCAAACTGGGGAATATTCTGTAATAACTGATTCAGAGATGCTACTGGCGCCCCATTAATAAGCATCATTTATTATTTATTTGAATACATTCTTAAAAAAAAAAGAGCACAGAAACCCTGACCTGGTGAATATAGGATTGGTAGCCTGTTTAGACCATGGCTACGGGTGGTACAAAATGCTGCGTAAACTGGAAATGCTGCGTAAACTGAAATGAAGGTGCATTGACTATTTTGGGGAGGAGTATTATTGGAAGTTATGTGACATGTTCCATGTTTTTCATTGTGTACCTTTCCATTCGAATCATGTGAATGATTATCTTAACCTTCTGATTAATAGCATCTAGTATTGGAAATTTCGACATTATGTAGATAAATTTCTTTTTATTTCTGGCAATTCTAATACTTTGGGTAGACTAAATACATGTTTATCTGGACATGAAAATTATTTAAGTGGCTAATCCTGGATACTCATGAAGGTGAGGAGAGTACGAAAAATGTGAGCAAAAATAATGGATGAATGAATAAATAAAGGAAGAAAAAAAAGAAAGGAAGAAATAATGAATACACACATAAATAAATGAATAAATGAATAAATAAATAAATAAATGAATAAATGATTAAATACACAGATAATGAAATAAAATGAAAAGTGCTCCGTGCAGCCCCTCCCTGGATCCGCCTCTTGGCTCCTTCATCATTCAACGAAGTGGTGCCTGCATCGATTTTTTCAGTCGATTTTCCAAAAACCCTGTTCTTCCATTCTCTCAGATTAATTGGAATGGCGCCACGTTTGTGGCTTTCAAAATTCTTGTAACGAAACACAGGCTCTTTTGTAATTATAGCAAGCCAAACATATGTGAAAAGTGAACAATCTTGACTTTAAAATGTTTGCAATATGTAATTCGGGACAACCAAAGGGCCCTTCTGTTCAGTTACGTTAATATTCTTGTATTCAAAATATTGATTATAAAAAGAAGCTTGTCTTGTCCAGTCTTGTTCCACCCTGTCTTGTCCGGTCCTGTCTTATTTTATTTTGTCACTTTCCTGTCCTCTTAGTCCAGGGGAGTATTTCATGAAGTTTCTTGTCAGTAATTTTTACTGACAACCGTTATAAACTACTGAAATGCTTGCCTCTGATTGGCTGAGAGCAAATTTGTCAGTAAAAAATCACTGACAAGACACTTCATGAAACGCTCCCCTGTCTTGCCATTTGTTCTTTTGCGTATTTCAACCATGACAAGATCTTGCTATGAAGTCTCCATCATCCCTCAGCTGGCTGATGCAGGATTTCATGACTATATGTCCACATATCATTTTATGAAAGATATGTTAATACTATATTTTATTAAATATGTATTTAATCTCCAGTATAATATTCCATGCCTTTAAAAAAAGTTGTGTTAATACTATATCTATACCAGGGAATCTATATACAAAAACAAGCTATGCTTTCCAGTAGGCTCCCATTTCATGTCATGATTTTGTACTTTGTAAATTATGTTTTTTGATTGTGTAAACTTAGAAATGAAATAAACGTTGCATCAATCAACCAATCAAAAGTTGTTTATCGCATGACGTCCAAGCATTGGGGTGTCTAAGGGAAGCAAAATGTGCTTTCAGTCAGTTGCAAAGATGCCATCGTGTATCCAAATTATTTCGTATGATGTGAAATACATTTGTACTGAAGATGACTGATAATTTGTGGTAGGAAAATGACGTTGACCCTTTCTTGTAAGGGGAATGTCGTCATATCATACGGGGAATCCTTGCGCAAGACCGTAGACCTGTTAGACATTTACGAGCTGAATTGTGAATGTAATTTTTATCTCTTTTTTTTTTTTTTTTTTTTTTGCCTACTAAGTCTGTGCAACAAAATATGACTTCAAAGAAAATCACAATAGACATATATTATCTAACTTTGATAAGTACAGCGACTGCAAAGAAACGATTGTTAGATTACTAAGTAAACAAAAAGGATCCGGCACGTAGCAAAGACTATCCACTTTATGCATGTTATCAGAATAATATAGGACATAATGATGTGACAATGAACTCATTAGAGGTAAGGTTAATCAGATTACTGAATTTCATGATGAACAGTAGTCCTGATCACACCATTTTGTTTTTAAAGTCAGGTTTGAAATGTGTGTCAGAGTTGAAATGCATGCTGGATGCAAATATGCATGATAGGGAGCTCTGTATACTCAGGGGAGGTGAGGGGTGTCTCTAAGTAAGATTATTCCCTATGTATTCATTATATTCCTGATAAACCAGTCGATTTTCGTACGAGGTCTTAGCTGGAGCCAAAAGGGTATGGTTTCAAAGGAATAGTGTACATTTCATGTAAAAATAAATAAAGCACTTATTTTTTTTAAAATGGCAGACAATGTGAGGTATAAGAAATGGTGACATTGCAAAAAGGTAATCTCTGTTCCGTCACGTAATCATGGTAATCCCAACATGATAAATTAAACGACCCTCATACATGACTGTTCTTAGCCATGCTCCTGAAAGTTTACCAGGCGCTCCTTAGAGTTTAAGATCAATGCTTGATCTTTGGTTATAAGTAATCATTTTGGTACTGACTCTACCATTGTCGTCAATGAAGAATAGCTAACACGTTCTGTTTGTCTTTGCTGATAAATCGGCAGAGAGCAGGATGTATCAGTATGATCTGGATGCATATCTCATGAAGTTCCAAAGTGTGCCATGACCATGATGACATTGCACCTGCTTGATGCACTGTCATTGCACAATAAACAGGGCGGAACTGAACCCGTTGACTATTGAATTCTCTCCTTCCCATAGGCTTAATGCAGGTGTCACCCGTTTTCAGTATAGACTACGGGTTAAGCGAGTGTCACCATCTGAAAATGAATGGATGGACATACCTCGCCCCTTCTCCCAGACGAGGCATCAGAAATGGATTGGGAAGGGAGGGAGGTTGCAGCCCCCGATGATGATGTTTTCACATTGCCAATATTCACGCATCCATCACCTCATGTTCAATATTCAGGTGGTGAGGTCGTCCCTTTGAAATTTTTACATCAGGGTATCTAAAATGTACTGATGACGATATTGGATTTTCACTGTGTACAGCGTCTAAAATAAGTAACTGGAAAGCCATAACATTGACGAGACTTCATAGAAATGTTCCCTCAGAATTGAACAGTTATGCCTGAATAATGCTTTTACTTAAAGATGGAGGGGGGTCTCTGGGTGGAAAACATGGTTTAAATACGATTATCAAATTTGTCATAATATTAGGGCTCGGTGATGCAGGAAATGGTCACTGAAAGGTGACATTCAAAGAAAATCACAGAATAGGGTTAATTATATATGAATGGAAACGGGGAAGTATGTAGAAGACAGTGGTATTCATTATTGCTCCTGTAAATTCCAAGAAATTATCTAAAAACGCCCCTCTGATTCTCAGAACCCGGAAGTGGCTGCGAGCGAAACGGGTCCCCAATGATGACGTAGGCCTATGGGCGATCTGCGGCGAGCTAGGCGCTTGCACGTAATGAAACATTGTGCATTGAGATGATCGCATGCAATTTTGATGGATTTTAGCTGTTATAAGAGAGCAGGAAAAACTGCAGTGGCTTATTATTTAAATTACCTCATTGATGACTCGATTTTCTTTTCTTTTTTTGGTCAAAGCAGAATATAAAGTAGGAAATTGACATGAAAATGACAAAGAAAACCAAGCCAGG
>CM057156.1:24537743-24592743 GCA_029962745.1 Echinometra lucunter
CTTCCACTAGGGTCTTGTTTAAAATTTCACCGTTCAGTATGGCGCGCTCCCAAGGGTTCTTTTGATCGTCTGTGCGTCTTCTTTTGCGCGACGATGAGCAATCGACGGTACAGAAAGTGTCAGTTGAGTCTGCATGGCACACGAATACCTCGCAGTGAACGTATACCTGTGAAGTAAGAAAAAGGAGTCAGGCCTTATACATTGTCCACCGAGGAAGCGGTGAGGAGCAACCTTGTTTTTTTTTTATTACAAAACTGGTTGACCCATATAAATATAGAATGAAGAAATACATAAATAAAAAACTAAATCAATCAATTTATAAATGACTAGATAAATAAATATGCTAAATGAAATCTCAGTCAATGTGTAATATACTAACGCAAAGTACTAACCTCCTTATCTTGGTCATCAATGAATCTGAATGATCTGAGTTTAAACTGAACAGTGGTGTCTTCTCCATTAAGCCCACTTGACAAGAATTCCAGAGTTTCGTCCACTGGACATCTGCGGAGAAAAAAAAATACCCAAAAAACTTTATTGGATAAAATAATAACGCAATAAATGATTTTTTTTTTCTAAAAGAGCTTGGACCAGGACTAGACACCATGTAACATCAGTTTGTTATCAATAGTCTCTTGCAATGTGTATCAATGCGATCTTGGTTGTTATTTTACGTCTGAGACAGACCTGTGACGTCATCAAACGAAAGAAGGGAATCGAACCTTCACTTGTAAGAAAGAACCGAAATTTACCACTAGACCTGTGGATGTTCATCTTCCAATACCAAAGTCTTATATAGCAGCGTGGCCGACAGCAGACCATACAATAACTGCCACGATCAGGATGATTGCTGTGACCGCTAGCAACTCTTTCGTTTATCAACAGTCTCGTCCCGCGCCTCTGATCGTCTTCACCGCGACCGTTCTTTTACATCGGCTTTCCCGATCCTCCGTTGTTTTTTTCTATGGAGAAACAGGAGGATCGGGGGGGGGGGGGGGGGAAGAGACGCTGTGCGGGAAAGAGGCTGAATTCCAAATTGGCTCTGACTTCTGATAAGGTGCCTAATGTTTAAATCATAGACTCACCCACTTTCCACCAAGTCATGGTTGGTGTTATCATCTGCATCTGTTGATGGCGTAGCCCAACACTCCTGTGCAACCAAGCGGTTGTCGGCAACATCCGTTACGAGCTTCAGTTGAAAGAACAACTCGTCGTTTATATCGAGATCGACCGCGCCTCCGTCTGCGTAGCGATGCGTGAAGAGCGAGGTGTTGTAGATGCCGAACGTGGTCTTGTACACGCCCGTCTCTTCCAGATTCTTTCCCAGTACGTAATCATACACGGCGTAGCGGACGGCACGGACCTCCTGGTTCCTCGGGTAGGAACACTTCAGCGGAATCTGGACATCCACGACTCGGGTGATGACGTCATCGTAGTAGTTGTTGACCACGCGGTTTGTGTATGTGTCGTAGGTAGAATTTTCCTGCATGAAACATAGACGAAATTGAGACTGATCTAGTCAATTTTACGGGGTTAACAAATATACACAAGTTTGATGTACACGTTAAATGATCTAATATACCCTAGTGTTATCATGAATGTCGTGGGGTTTACTGTAAAATGGAAATGAATGAAATCAATTTAGTGTCGTAGCCTTTCTCACGAACTTCCCGGGTCTTTTAATTGCCCATTCAAAACACAAGATATGAAGGCACCGTACTGCACCATTGAAAGCTCAAAGAATATTCAAATTCAAAGTCTACTGGTATTATATTTCTCTACAAAATCCAAATGTATTTCATAATCTGTACAGTCCTGCACCGTGTGCACATATGGGCGGAGGGGGGCACATTCGAAATTCAGTGACAACCCCCTCCCCCTCAAGAAAAAAAAATGAGAGAAAGACAAAGAAAACGGTCAACGACCTCCACTTCTCTCAGCCGGAATAAAGATTGAAATCGTAAGGGGGTGGCAGGGGTACAAGCCCCCTCCCCCTCCCCTCCTTCAGAGTTTTTAGCCAATTATGTGGACGGTATGAGGTCATGGGACGTTGTCATGGACGCGTTACCGTTTTGTTGGTGCCACAGCCAGACAGCGAAGTGTTCACCCTCATCATGTCCCCATCGATGTATCCATTGCAACTGAGATCACCTTCCATGCCGATGTCGTTGATACCGATGTCTTCCAGGAGAATCAGGGGGATCTCGACCTCCATGCTGGTCGGTCCGCATGTGAGCATAATCAGGTCATAGGAAGTCTTATCTGAATTCGGCAAAGGGTGGGTGACGTAGAGAGGAAAGGAATCAGAAAGGAAGGGAGAGAAGGGGGAGCCAGAGATAGGTGGAGGGAGAGAGATGTGCAGAGAAAATTAGAGTAAGATTTAAAGAGCGAAAGAGAGAGGGGAAAAGAAGAGCAAAGACGGTCTTATAAGGATTAAAAAAAAACTGAATATAAGCATAAGGAAGAAAGAAACGTACGGAAACTATGAACATGATCAGGACATAGTCGAGTGGTTTTAACCTGTTTAATGTCTGGCATAATTTGATGAGAAGGTCATGGGTTTTCAAACCCTTTCATGGTGATAACCTCCTTTTGCAAATTTATAATCTATATTTCCTACGTAAGATCGAGGCAAGGTTTACTGCTTAGATTCATCATGTTCATAATGTGCGCTGAATTATGGGTGAAGGGTATACGTCGTCGTCATCGACGTCTTCCATTCTTCTTCTTCTTCTTCTTCGATGATGATGAAGAGGAGGAGGATTATGATGATGATCATCATCATAATCATGATCAAAATCATTATCATTGCTACTGTTACCTGTACAGTTGGGGGCTGGGCTTGACCACTGCCCGTCATCGCAGATGAGTTCGCTCTCTCCTATCAGGTCGAAGCGCTGATTGCAGTAGTAATAGACCACCGTACCGTGGTAGAACCCGTCCCCATCATATTCGTACGTCCCGTCGGCGGGTTGGCCTGGGTCTGGGCAGTTTGCTGCTCGAAAAGAAAAGAAGAAAAAAAAAATGGTCAACAATAAGAGACTGATTAAAATACGCATGCTCGGCTCAGAAGACTCCCATCAAAACGTGATTGAAGAAGTAGACAAATTACGTTCCAAATATACATGGTTAAATAATTCGGAAGTATAACAAAACGCGACTCTCTTTCCAAAATGAAAATTAATTCCCCTACTATGAGGAGCAAGGCAACGAGAGTTTGAAAAAAACTGTTCAAACTAGCATGTTCAGGCTTATTTGAGATGTAAGCATAGTAAGGGGGTTTTAAAAACAAAACGAACATGTACTTATTATCTATTACGTATTCTAATCTTTGTTCAACATTCATTCTCTATTTTAGAGAGGGTGGGGTAGAAAGTCCTCTGACAAATCAACAAAACTGTAATCCATCAGCAAAAAAAGGAAAACAATTAAGTTGCATATTTACAATAAAACTGTGTCCATTGATACCGCGTTCATTAAACGTTAATTCATTTTAACATTTTACTATGATTTCTGCAATGCACACGATTATTCTGAATGCAACTGCGCTAAATTGACTACCTGATACTTTCGATCTCAACAAGGATATGTCATGTATGTAGATAGTATATCCATGCTTCCAGGTAATATTTGCGTCTGGCAAGGAAAAGGGGAGGTTCAGATAAAAATTTTAAAAGGTGTCACGGATAGAGCTAACAGACTAACGCTTTACCATAGCATGTGACGTTCTGTTTGTCAAGTTGGCCATTGGTACAAGTTAGGGTTGTCGTAGCGGTTGAGTCGGCGTTTCCTACGGTGTAATTCGTGTCGCATGTGATGACGAACGACTGGGAAGTGAACACTGTGTCTTGTTGCGTATCATAGTCGGAGTTTTCTACAACCGGTGGTGTACAGTCACCTGGTAAGGTAAACAGGCAGTGAATAAATGAATAGATATACAGATACATGAATAAGTAAATAGATTTAGAATAAATACATGAATAAATAAATAAATAAATAAATAAATACTACTACTACTACTACTACTACTATATAAATACTGCTACTAAGAATACTACTACTAAGACTACTAAGAATACTAAGAATACAGATAAATACATGAATAAATAGATAAACACATAAATGAATGAATATATAGATAAATAAATTTATTAAAAATAAATGAATAAATAAAAGGTACCGTCATAGACAGAAGGTGCAACACATGACTACAATCAATGTAAATAATTTCCTATACCTAGCGAAAAAACACTTTTATTTTCCAATAGGGGTGTAACATTTCCCCCTCAATTAATTTCACTTTGCTCAAATTTGTTCTTTCAACTTCTCAGTCATTATTGGTGTGTTTCCTTTCATCATGTTAATTATATATTTTGAATTCAGTAACATTTTAACTCTATCCAATACAATATATTTCACTGACTAGTAGTCCATCATCACTCAATTTTTTTTTTACTCTTCTGAGTCTTTCTCTTACATTGATCGTATACTGTTATTGCTTTAAAAAACATAATTATTTTAGCAGCTTTTCCAAGAATTGAAACCTCCGGAATCCTGATGGTGAAATAACACTATAAACACTAAATGTGCCTTTTTTTCTGTTTACGCTTTTTGGGGCGACGGCCAGTTATGTGTACTAGAGATGTATTTCTTTTCTATATTTTGTGATTAGACAGTGTTGAAATCCGAGCTTTTCTTATGTCTTAACGTAATCATGATAACAGAGAGTGACGAGTGACGTCATGATATCATAGATATTACTTACGTAGACAATCGCGCGGAACAGGGCTAAAAGTACCATCGTCACAGGTGACAGATTGCGTTACGTTGAGTCCAGTAGAGTAACCCGTGTCACAGGTGATTAGCAGGGATGTACCGTGCGTTACTTGAGGTTGGCTGGTACTATAGTCAGAGTTTGGTATCACTGGGGGGAGGCAGTCCGCTGAAAAAGAATTAATTAATTAAAGTACTTTCTATTACATATAATATTAATAGACAATGTCATTATAAGCAATGTAAAGTACTATTTAACCAGACATAACATATTTTAGTACAGTCAAGGGCAGATCCAGAATTTTGAAAAAGGAGGAGGACAATTTAAAAGAAAAATCTGACCAGCAGAAATAATGACAACGGTATCTTTTGGTCTGAAATTCAAAAGGGGTGCAAGAGCACCTTACAAGATAGCACAGGGGCTACCCTTCTCCTCAGCTCCTCAGAGTTTAGGGAAATGAACAGAAAATCATTTTCAAAATTAAAAACTCATCGATTTGTGCAATGAGTGCCCCTCGCTGATTATATCGTCTCGTTTTGGATTCCTAGGCTATACCAATGATATCCATGAGCCAATAATTATGATAATGGCATTCCTTCGATGTGTACGCCAATTAAGAATCAGATAAGGCAGTGTCCATGCCGCTTGACTGACCGAACCAACAATTTTATCTCGCATGCAAAAGTCGGTATGGTCAGGCCATTTTTATCGTAATTATTATCGCTACAGTATATAATTCATTTTATATGATTATTGGGACAAAAGGCTTCATGCTATAGTTGTTAAGTCAACTTTTTTTGTCCCTGGCATTTCAGTGATTGTATTATTTATGTTTGCTCAATTGTTTTTCTTCTTTTGTATTATTATGTATTTTCTATGCCAAATGAAATAACAATAATAATAATGATATATGCAACATGCTTATTTATACCGTTATGATGAGTGAGGATATGATTAGGTCTTTATCATCAGATCATCGTTATATCACGTACCTTCGCAGGACGGGATGGATGCGCTCCAGTTGCCATCGTTACACGTAAGTGTCGCATTACCGACAAGGGTGTGGTTGGTGTCACAACTGAATGTTACGGTTTCTTCGTGGTAGAAGGGAGGGGCGTCACCCGAATAAGAGCCGTCCTCAATCGATCCGAAATCTGGACAATTGGCTGCAAGAATAACATGTTGAAATTGTTCTACCAATACTTAAATATTTTAAGTGCCTTTTTTTATTTCACCCAAGAGATGAAACCATATGGGTTATCCGAAAGTACATATATATTTTTTCCTGAAAAATATTTTGAAATGTTTAGAATATCTACCCTCTCCCCATCTTTCCTCTCTCTCTCTCTCTCTCTCTCTCTCTCTCTCTCTCTCTCTCTCTCTAGGTCTCTCTTACACACACACGGGTACCCACACACGCACACACAATTTTCTCTCCCTTTCATGACAGACTGCTACATACCGTAGCAGGTAGGATCTTCGTCAGACAAATCACCATCACTACAAGTTAGACTTGTATAGATGTCCTCGCCATTGGAGTAACCATCATCGCAGGTGACATTGAATGTAACCAAATGAAACACGTCATCCTTCTGATCGCTGTAGTCTGAATCTTCCACAACTGGAACCGGGCAGTTTTCTGAGAAGAAGGAAAAAGAAGAAAAGGAGACAAGAAGGAAAAATGAAAATTATTTTAGATATTCTATCAAATCATACTAGTGATGGATAGAAAACAAAACCAGCATAAGTGAACTCTTCTTAACATTATCGAATCACAATGTCAACTCCATATGCCAGGAAAGGGCACAACAGTTTTCGTAGGACAATAATTGAGCATCAGTGAACACATATAACAAATGAATCCCATAAAATGCTAGCCCTCAAATCACTTGACAGTTCTCCTGCCATACTTTAGCCTACATTTCTTACAAAAAATCATATGGTTCAGGGACTTTTTTTTAATAATAAGGTGTTTACAGGAGCACATGACAGAAATGTAAGCGTTGTCCGGTTCTATCTACCGGTCACGAGTGTTTCGCCACTGATCTTTGTTTTTGGAGGACAACTCGAATGACGACTGTTTCTCCAACTGTCCATAGCATTTCTCTTCATCGTTCAGCATTTTGCCTGTCACTTCGCTAAAAATCATGATTCAGTTTAATATAAAGAATACTGTAGAACAGTTCCTACTTTAAACCTACTGCAATCAATAAACGCGTGTTAGTTTTCTTTCTGAAATAGCCCTGTATAGCAATAAATGATTTCTAGTTTACCATAGCAGACTACTATATCTTCACTGAGAGTTCCGTTGTCACAGCTAATTGTCGTTTCCTGGGAGTCTGGCCCCGTGGAGTAGTTAGACCAGCAAGATATGGTAAAGGTAGTTGAGTGAAAGACATCGTCTTGCTGCATCTGGTAGTCGGAGTAGGGAACAACTGGTGGGGTGCAGTCAGCTGCGGGTGAAATGGCAGAGATGGATGTGAGCTTAAGGAATTTTTCTGCAGACCTGTCACACGAGTGTGCCATTGTAGTAAAATATGTCACTCTTAAAATTTCGCCACGGTACAACACGTTAAAAGTCGAACAGATCTAGCCTGCCTACAGTTTTACCTGAAGCGGTTTAATCAATACCTTTTACCAAATGTATAATTATGTGGTATAGTGATCCTCCCTATTAGTTGCACCGATCATGATTACCAAACCCTACCGAACATATCGAAACATTCGTTTTGTAAGGATTATGCTCATGGCCAAACCGGAACATCTAATACAATCATCCAAGGTGTCGTCATGTCTGGAACATAATGCAAAGACTGAAGTAAAGGTGCGGACAGAAACCGAAATTCGGTCGGGGATGTGACCGGCCAACACAATGTTTATCAACCAGCTCTAAGACCGCAAATCTACCGGTCCTCAAGAAAAAATGTCGAGTGGCTTGTGCGGATTACTCCCCAAATGCCATATGACCATTCTGCTCCTGCTGGTGTCCTATCAATGTGTTTTTTACCATAATATTTCCATCATCTTTATAGAAACAGGATGCAGTAAACGCGTGCCCCCCCCCCCCCAGACTAGTGGGGCTTTGCATGCTCCCTGCCCGCAAAGTAAGCCGAGGATAATTATTGTCTGAGTCAATATAGGAGCATCAAAAGTACATGATCCCCACAGAGCTCATTTCAGTTATCTGTTTTTTTACCGACCAGGGTTTCTGGCTGAAAACTAGATGGGAAAGATGTGGTCATGGGAAGCAAGCGTGAGATGGGGAGTATCCAACAATTGTGGGGGTACCCCCTCCCCGTCATTTCGAGGGGATATATCTTACCATAGCAAGTTGGTGCTGTGCCGTTGAAAGTTCCATCGATGCAAGTCAAGGTTGTGTCCACCGCACTGCCTGTCGAGTAGCCAACGTTACAGCTGATGATGATGGGCGTGGTGTGGTAGACGTCGTCCTGTGGAGTTGCATAATCGGAGTCACCTACCACTGGTGGTGTGCAGTCCTCTACAACAGGAGTGTGAGTTATAAGGGTAACAAAAGTTCTTATTGTAATAAACGCAATCATATGATAACTTTTACTCGGAGCAGGGATAATGATTTTTATCTATAATAGTCATAGTATTTTCCCACTTGATTATTTTGCTTCATTTTTGTGTTGCTTTTGCTTCTTTTTGCGGAGAAAATTGTGGGATATCAGAGTTATGGACAAATCAGTACCCTGGAATATCATAATATAAGTACATTTTTACTCAAATTAGATATTTTTTTCTCCATGAATTTGCCCATTTTGTGAAGTGGTTGCCAGGCAACACTAATAACATGAATAATAGACTCACCATAGCAAAGAGGAACGGAAGGTTCCAGGACTCCATTATTGCATGTTGAGGTGGTGCTCTGTGATTGGCCATTAGAGTAACCGTCGTTACACGTCACAACATAGGTGGCCCCTGATTCTATGAGAGGCGATGACGTCGTCGCATTCGAGTTTGGTATCACTGGTGGTTTGCATTTACCTTGAAATGAAGAAGAAACAAATGAAACGAGTGATGACCTTAGCCACCATACCATAAATGTATTTGTGCAGTTCTGGTCTTGCACGGTTTGCCTTTTCACTGTAATGTAATTTGATTAATGTCAAAAATAGGACTAAAGTAACAATTTGTTTAACCCAAAAGGTTTGCAATTGATCGTCGCTGAGTAAAATAAGCACAAGTCGCTTGAAAAAAAAAATACTATGTGAATTGAGCCTAAAATTAATCTCGTATACAGTCATTGCCCGTTTAAGAAATGCAGTAAATTATAAGACCCTTTTTGGCATGTTTGGGGCAAAATATCTACGATCTTCTTTTTTTATTCTTTTTTGTTCCACATCTTTAATGACAGCTGATTATTTAAACTTGGTTATATGGATATAAATCATGAACATGATGAACATAGCAGTACGCAGCGGGGTGGGGGGAGGGGAGGTAGTTGCCCCCAGAAACTTTGAAAACTTACATTTTGTACTGAAAATTTTCACAAACTCCACGTACAGCGTGCACCAAATCCTTCAATTTCACTTTCAAAAATGCAAAAGTGTCCTCGTGATCAGCTCTGTCGCTCCGCTCCCTCACTTTTTAGCTTCTTCGAAAAATTTTACGCGTCTTGCCCTCCCCCCCCCCCCCCGGAAAAAATTCTGCGTACGGTCCTGATGATGAAGGATAAAATAATAAGGTTTAATAAAAAATTTTAAAAAGACGAAGATGAAGAGCCAAAATGGGGAGCATAAAGTGAAAAAAAAGAAATACGAAGAACGAATTTCAGCAAAGGTAAAAATTTAACTGCATGTAAAAGTAAATGAAGCAAAGATTTACCTGAACAAATCGGCGGATCATTATCGAACGAACCGTCGTCACACGTGATCTCAGATTGACCAATCAGGGTGAAGTTGTCGAAGCACTCGAAGGAGACCTGCTCCTGGTGGAAAAAGGGACTGTCACCACTTGTTATTAGACCGTTTTCTGGATCAGACACATCTGGGCAATTTTCTGTGATTTGGGTAAAAGAGAACATCGCAAAACGTGCAGTAAAATAGTTATAAGAGATGAAACATTTGTGTGTTTACACGGGCAACATGAGTATATGGATATGGAAAAGTATTCAATAGACAAAAACCTATGGGAGAAGTGCCGACTTTATCACTGGTTATTTGCTTGAACTGACCTAGCTAATATCAAAAAGTTATTGCGGTTTTGGTAACTGAGATAGGTGCACTGGGAATTGTTTTACAAAACTGTCCTAAACACAGGTTTTGCCGACAATAAATTTGGAGACATCTTATTGGAAAAAAAATATATATTGAAAGTAACACGTGTGTCAATCGGATGTTACGAAACGATGCCCAGTTTTAGGAAGCTTCTATCTTCCCAATGACATCTTACCGTAGCATGTAGGAAAATCTTCCTGGAAGTTCCCTTCGGAACAAGAGAGTGTAGTGCTCTGTGAGTCTGGACCGGTTGAGTAGTTGGCCCAGCAGGTTATGGTAATGTTGGTAGTGTGGAAGACGTCGGGTTGTTGGGTACGGTAGTCGGAGTATGGCACGACTGGCGGTGTGCAGTCCGCTAAAAGGTAGAGGCAGAATAAACAAATGGAAACATCTTTTTAGTAAGCTCAGAAGAATGGAAACTCAGATATTAGATCATTGCTATAGAATGGAAGTCTTGTTCCTTATCTTCTGCCGCTAAGCTTAACATGCTTAATGCTACGTACTAAGGTTATTTCCTTAAATTTACTATTTTAAATTTCATTAAAAAAATATATATTCTATTGTTTTGTAAGTCAGCTTCTCCATTCATATTATTGTTTTTCTCTTTAAAAATTCTTTGATCTGCTTCATGTGTTTTGTTTTGTTTTGTGCCTAAATTTCTTCTGTATAATCTGTTTACTACGACCTGCCATTTGTCCGGAATGGGGCATTGGACCTGGTCAATTTTGTTTCGCCCTCTTTGTCAATCAACTTGATCTTAAATAAAGACATGATTTTACGCATTAAGATTGATTATACCATGAACTATTTTGTATTCGTAAAAGGACAACGTTTGTATAGATGCAAATGTTAGAAAAATGCCTCGTTATAGAAGATTTTAGGACGAGAGCAAGATTGTATAGAATGGAGGGGGGGGCAGATAAGGCGGAGAGGAGAAAGGAAGAAGTTTGGAAGGGCGCTTTTGCAGGGGGCTGTAGAGAGGCGGGGATGGGGAGGGGAACTTGGATCAGAACTGAATCCCTCCATACTTAATACTTGAACATTCAGCCCGAGACACCAAGAAAGGAATTCTTCAAAATCGTTCCCATTGCAGCGATTATTTTACAGCAGAGTACAGTCACATCAGTAGCCTATAAACACTGCTCGTCCTGTCAGTCATGCAAATATTATTGTCCCGATATTAACAGGTACCCATTTAGTACATCTGCGTCGAGCTTGAGCAGTTGAGAGGGACATGTAGGAGCAAAAGACGTTGTTCTCGGTTGTAAACATTAGGTGAGAATCGAACCTTGGCCCCTCTTGTATTAGTGTATGTGAGGGTCAACATGTTCAATAGTCTTCACTAACTATACTCCCATTCGACATACTTGCATGGCGTGGGATGTAAAGCGTAATGTGAATTAATCATATAAAATATACATCTTTTTATAAACTCAAATATAGAGGCGTAATCTTACCGTAACATGTAGGAAGGACATCAGGAGACAATGCACCGTCATTACAAGACAGCTCGGTGGCCCTAGATGAACCGGTAGAGTAGCCATCGTCACAAGTTATGTTGAAAGTAATACCATGCTGAACTTCAGCACCCGACGAATAGTCCGAATTGGGTACGGCATCCACATCACAATTTTCTGTAGAAAGGAGAGAAATACAAATTTTCAGATTTACTGAATGTCTTGCCGTACGAGCCAGTGTTTTGCGAGGGGACTGACGTTTGCGCCCCCAAGTCAACCTTATAGATTCTAAATCTAAAACTGTATATAGTTTATAGCCATCTAATCATTACGTAAACATTAAAAGCTGCTTGATATGTATTCTGCTAAAAAGGAAATAGATGCTCGGATATGCAGGGAAAATTTTCTGCGTGTTAGTTGTTTCATTGTTTCAGGGTTCTCGAGGGGGGGGGGGGTATGAAAACCGATGGGCTTTTAGAGCTCCAATTTCATGCAGGTTTCTGCAAGGCTGGACTGGCCTATAGAGCTGACAAAATAGGTTCACTCATGACACATACGGATGCATCAAACCTGAATATTTTAAGCATGACTGTATGTATAGATCAACAAGAACCCCCACCCCACCACCACCACCACCTCCTGTAAGTAGAGCACCTTTTTTGTAATGGTGAGTAGTCAAAGATCTTTGAGAAAGCGTAACCGAACAAGTTCTAACTTTTAAATGAAATGTCTTTCTAGATTGTTTTTTATCATGATTACATTTTGACACTGTCAGTTTCTTCTATTAAACCTAATTACGACTTTGTTAACAAGCCTTCGCTAAAAATGTTCAACACTAAAGTTTAACGTTCATAAACACCTCTGCAGACTGGTTCATCGTCACTCCAGTCTCCGTCATTACATGTGATTGATGACGAACCAACCAAGGTGTAACCATTGTTACACGTGTACGACACCTGCTCGTCGTGGTAGAACGGTGTTGTGTCGCCAGAGCGGACTCCGTTGTCAAAACTGGCACTTAGAGGCGGGCAGTTGGCTGTATTCAGGCAAAAAATCAGCAAGTGTTAAAGAAGACAAAATATTTGATATTCAAATATAAATTGAAATATAAGGTTTAGAAAAAAAAGAGATTACGACATAAAGGAAAGTTGAATAGAAAGAATTTATCGGTAAGAATAGAAAGCTATGTGCCGTTATCTTTCTTCGGTTTAGTTTGTGTTTCCTTAATTTTTTTTAAAAACTTTTTAATTACAACTACAACTGTAGAACAGATTAAAGTAATCAAAATTCTATGTAACACAGCTAAGCAAAAAACATAGATTTCCATTCGACTGAATATTACCATCATGTGCTTACAGTGCTTTGTGAACATATGGTAATGTCTCTATCGCTCTTTCATAAATGTGTCGCTCTTTTGCATTACGTACAGAAAAAAGCAAACAAACGGACAAACAAACAAAAAAATATAAACCTCATAATATTTCGCATCTTTCAGCGGCGAGGATAAAATCAAAACTTCTGTCAAGCTCATTACCATAGCACACTGGAGGCGTGTCGTCAAATGCGCCGTTGTTACAAGTCAAGTCCTTGTCGGTGCCCGTGCCGGTGGAGTATCCGGGATTGCATTCAATGGTGATCGTCGAAGCATGGTCGACTGGGGGTAGTTGTGAAGAATAATCCGAGTTGTCCACAACAGGCGGGAGGCACATGCCTGGTGAAAGAAAAAATACACAATTCTTTCACTACTACATAAAGAATTTAGAGTGTTCAAGTTTATATCCAACACTGTTCAGTACCTACGATGTATTCAAATACAGTATTCTGTTCTTGTATAGAACTTAGTACACTCGCTTTAGCCGAGCTGCCAATACAGTGCTCAAGGAATGAAACCCTGTTAGGTAGCCATTAACCTCACTTGGGTATAGAGTGTGGCAAATGTAGATTGATGTCTTGCCAAGGGATATTAGTTCTGATTCGGGGATTTGAACCCCGCACTTTTGGTCCGCGAAAGAAACTTAGAATAATGATACCTCGTTACAAAAGTGGTAAACTGATTTAAAGAGTGTATGAGAAAACCGATTTAAACAAAATTTGACTGGTCATGAAAATTATAAAAATGCTGAAAAGTAAAGATAATGATAATAAATAGATAATCGATCAATCAGTAATTAGATAATGATAACAATGATAACGATAACAACAATAATAACAATAATAACACAGATAACAGTAATGATAATAATGATGATAATGATAATAATAACAATAATGATGATAATAATCACAATAACATTTATAAAAACAACAACGAAATGAATTTATTGTTAAATAAAATTTGATGGGGGAGAAGAGGGATTCTTACTGTAGCAGATGGGGAGGGTGGCTGGATCAAAGACTCCATTGCGGCATGTTGTTGTCGATACTCCGACCAGAGTATAGTTGGCATCGCATTCATAGGTGAGAACCTCTCCGTTGCTGAAGCTGTCTTGATCCGGAACAACACCTCCATTATCCAAACTTGGCTTGGGGCAGTCGGCTTTCACAAGAAAAAAAATAATGGACAATTTAAAAAGAAATGAAAGCGCCTTGAGCATTTGATGAAATATTACCGTCTATAGAAATTATATGTATTCTTCTATTAGTTCAGATGTTGTAGACTACAAAAAGAATGTTTTATCTTCCATTTCCTCTCACGATTCCTGTTAATCTTTTATCTAACAATGCAGTAAAAAAGGGTGGTACATGCACATATCAATATGATCAAAGCACTAAACTTCCTTTCTCGATATCTTCTTGTCTGAAATATGCAGGAAATCAACAGTAACGTATCCAGAAATTCATAAGCAGAGGGGGAGGGGGGGCCTCCAGAGAGGAGATAGATTGCTCGACCCATTTGGTGTGTGTGCGGGGGGGGGGGTGGTAATCACTTGTAATTGTAATTTTAGGCATTGTCCTTTTTTCCACATATCTATTCTTTGTTTATTCATGATCATATCAAAGGTATATATAATCCGAAATGAAAAAAAAAAAAATTATAGGAAATGAGAACACAGGGTTAACAGTAGTTAACAGAAAAGGGGGGTCTACATATTAAGACAAGTTGACCTGTAACATAATTGATAGTATGTAATTTCTGCAAAGGGAGGAATAAGGGAAGGGTCTATCAAAAAAAAAAAAAAGGACACACCTTGTATCCATGAAACTCAAGTATCTAAACATCTTACAAAACTCACCTTCGCAGGTCGGTGTAGTGGACGGGTTCCACACCCCACCCGACTCGCAGACTGCTTCCGATGGGCCGACGAGTGAGTAACCGGCGTCACAGTTATAATTGATGCGGGTATATAAGTCGTAATTTTCATTATCGGGCGTGATACCCCCGTTTGTAGGTACTGTCGGTTGGGGGCACGTAGTCACAGCTGTAACAGATTATCATGATTATCTCAAATGTAAGCAATAAACTCATGATATGTGATTATTCTTCGAGGCCTGATTCCCGCATTTTTCATGTTTTTATTGTCACATAGATTTGACATATTGTCATGTGTATATTTTGATTCCGTCTTTAAAGGTAGTAACCCACATTTGCTAGTGGTACCCAATCTGCACAAAAGTTTTACTTTAGATTGCTTTAAACCACAGAAAAAAAACTCGTAAAGTTTAAGATCCCAGTACATTCCGGTTTGGGTTTGAGAAGGAAATACTCAACACAAATTTTCTTTTATTTTCTTTGTTTTGTAAAGGCGTCTTCCTGATGCTTTAAGAGTAAAGCCATTCATTTTTCACTTATTCTTTGGAATATTGTTGTAAATTTGATAACATGATAATTTTACATAAATATCTGTCATTCAAAATTGAAATTGACTTATTTCTCTTCAAATTCAAATGTTGAAATAATGTTGTGCAAATGTGGTCTACTACATTTAAAAAGTATAAATAATTTTATTTCAGTTAGACACTGCTCATGCTTTGAAAACAGATTTGAAAAAAATGGTGCGAAATTATGCGGAGAAAGTCATATTACAATGAATTATGATACTAAAGGGATCTACAAAACACATTAAAATAACAACCACAAAGGCAAGATCAATACGGAAGATGGGGGGTAGCAAAAACACTTCAGAATTTCGTGTGAAAAAAGACTCGGTTCTTGATGGCAAAAGGAAAGGGAAAAATCCTGTAAATATTTTCAATAATCATGTCATTGGTCCTTTAAAAATTCCATGAAGACACATGTAGATGGATACACTGAAAATCCAATTTCAAAGCCCATGTACAATTCTTATACACCCGAATATCTGAACTGATGTGGTTTATTTGGAATAAAGATAACCGCAGCTATAAGCTGAAGTGAGATGTTTCTGTTAAAAAAAAAAATATTCAACATAAAAATGAATACATGATATGATTGTATCATAATAATGATGATGATGATAAAATAATAATAATGATAATAATAATCATAATAATAATGATGATGATGATGATAATGATAATAACAATAATAATAGTAACAATTATAATAATAATTTAGACACTTCCCATGCTGTTAAAAGAAATTTGACCGACTAGGCTAATCCTCAGATTTATTTCATTTCAGTTGACCAATAGGATAACTGTCAAGACTTTAGCAATGGTGTATTTCTGGAGAGCTAATGTTCCCCCCGTAAACATGGTAAGATAGAATATTGAAAAAAAAAAAAAAAACAGGGACAAATTACATGCATGACCCGCACTGTAATCTTAACGTTTCCTTTTAATAGACAGGCTAACTCAGGACTGCCCCCAAAGTTTACTATGCCAATTACTGTGTGCGGGATGGGGAAGACTGATCTATCATACAGCGCTCTGCAAGAATGGAGTCGTGATCTATATTCATTTTAGATGTAACTTGGAAGAAACTTGAAACTATCACCCACATGTATGTTTTAAACAAGCTGTAAATGAAGAGCTTTCTTCCAAAAGGCACTAAATCCATTTTGGTAATTTGAGAGAAAAAATGCATTTCTTTGTCCCGAGTTTGTACATGTGTCAATAGAAACTTTGAATTTACAAAGCACTATCGCTTCTATATTTCTTGATAACTTTGCTTCAAAATTTTATTCATAACAAATCCCTGCAGGTGAATAACACGATGACATTAATGACTCAACTATGATAAAAGCTGGATATAGCGCCTTTTGGGGAGCAAGCTCTTCATAATTATGTGACTATAATTATTTGGCATCCTTTCTTATAACTTTCTTTTGACTATAAACCATCCGCTCTTTATTTCTGAAATATCTGGATCGTAGACAAACTAAGGATGGAATTGCTTTATCTAATGTGGGTGATATATTAACGGTCTATTGGTTTCCTACCTTCGCATGTAGGTCCAAACGGAAACCCCCAGGCGCCGTTGTTGCAATCGTTGAAAGGAGGTCCCTTCAGATCACCGGTGCAGTTAAACGTCACTCCCGTTCCACTCGGATAGCAATCTTGTACGGGATGTATAGCTCCACCAGAACCTAGAACTGGCGGTATATCATCGTAACAGCAAGCTACATGAAAAGTTAAAACAGGGATTCTGTGAGATTAAGAACATATTCGTTACTATTTGCTCTGATGCACGTTTGTAAATCCCTTTTCGTTCCCCATACGCGCAAATTAAAACTATAAAGACACAAGTAAATTAACTGCTGTTTGATCAAAAGTTCGGTGAATATTTCGCTCTGAAATAGATGAGTTAAGTACTACGCAATACTAGGTAAAGGCATAACATGCATAATTCTTGGGTACCGTAAAAGTTTAGCGAATGCCTCATAAGAATTTGTTCTCAAACTTGTTTTGTTTTTTTTCTAATATCCGATCGAATTACTAAATGTTACTATGTCATACAACATTGCGTTTAATTTTGCCAAACTTATAAGAGCCTTAATATAAATCATTTGACGAAATGAAGCGAAAATCTAAAATAAAGTTATTTCTCATTATCAGGGTATTTTTTTCTTGGGGGTGGTCCTTGTTCGAAAGGTTCTGTTCAAGGAGTACAAATTTTCCATTACCAGTGGGTTCATTATTCCGAAAATAAACTAGCTTTCATAATTCCTAAGATTAGCAGCATTATTCCAAAAGTTCCTTATTCCGAGGAATTGTAATATCGTGGAAAGGCATAATGCGAGAAATAAAATAAGGCTTTTAATTCCGGAAATGAAAAAGACCCTCTTTCAATGTCCTTCATCTAAGGAATGACAGACTTTTTTGCATGACGAACCCTCCGGAATATTTAACGAAACCTCGTTATTTGCGAAATTTTGGAATGACAATGGTAATTCAGTACTATCTATTAATAATAAGAGTGAAAGCATTCATTCTGTTAGGGGTGAATTTAAGGAAAAAGTGATTTTAGAGTGAATTAAGAGTGATTTAAGAGTAAACATTGTGATGTTCACTCTTTATTCATTCCTTTAGGGGTGACCTCAGTGATCACTCAAAATCCTTGAGTGATCACTGAGGTCACCCCAAAAGAGTGAATATCACAATTTTTAATCTTAATTCACTCTAAATGCACTCTTTTCTTAAATTCACTCCTAACAAAGTGAATGCATTCACTCCTTCTTAAAGAGAGTACCTTTCGGTTTTACCGATCACTTCCAGATACCTTCGAATGACGAGTTACCATACTGAGGCTAGTATACATCAGAAACGTCAAATATTTTTGAATTCTATGATACTAACTCCTGAACTAACTCTCACACCGATGTACCTTACATGCCTAATTCATATTCTTCCGATTTGCATTAGAATTAAATCGTTTTGATGAATGGCAATATTTTACAAAATGAGATCAATATATACCTGTTCCTGTGCACTGTGATCCATCGTCTGTGAAGAAGAATACCAGATAATACAGCAAAATTAGTCAAAAGAGCTCAGGGGAAAACATGATTAATGCATGATTATAATACATAAGTACAGAGGTTATAATACAGGTGTTATGTTATGTTTTATTTATTTCCATACGGAATAAAAATAAAAAAAACTGCTATCAGCCGCAAGGCTGTTTTTCAGCAAGTCCGTACATAAACATTGAAAACATAAACAGAAAAATGACAATAATTAATTACAAATCATGAATAAAATGATAAATACAAATTATAAACAGAGAAACAGAAATCACATGGGAAAATCAAAATTAGAAAAACAACAAAAATGAAGCAATAACAATAACAAAAACTAAAACTAAAAAAAAGTTAATATAAATGTGAAAAAACATGCAAATATTACAATGATTGGAATCTCAGTCAGCAACTATTACGAAAAACTAATTGGGAAAATATTTTGAATGCATTTTATAAAAGCCGGTAGATTGGTTTGTGTTCTTACAGATTAGGGGGAGGTTATTGAATGAGTGACTGGCAATGTATAAAGAGCTATTTTTGAAACAGTTTGTGTGAGGTTTTGGAAGGTGAAGATATAGATACTGAAGTGGTATCCATTAGGAAATCAACCGGTTTAATATGATAATGTCTAAAGAATTCCAATGAAAAGGGGGTATTTCTTTACAGCTTTCGGAGATGTGGGTGATAAAAACAGCAGTGTAATTATCCGACATCATGTGTATAATGTTTATGATGATGAATTGAAGCTGCCTTGCAAAGAAAATTATATCATATCATGATCAAGGGACCCGAATTCATATGTTGAGACAAGAATCAAATTCCTACGTCAACTCAACTATTTGAATGACAGAAAATGAAAAAGAAAAAAAGAGGGGTCATTTCGTTGAAAGGAAGATGAGTTTTAAAGCTATTTGTTAGAGCTTAAGAAACACGTTTCCATCATTCTCGATAATCTCAATTCCTAAACATTTCATCTTCTTCGTGAATTTAAATGGTTTCACACAAACATCAGCTTAACAATGTATATGCAATGGCAAAAAAGGATAGTATATTGGGTTACCACGTATAGTAAGTTATATAATAAACAATAATTTTGATACTCACAATTTGTGCAATCAGCCTTTACACCTGGTACAAAACGATTTTTTTTTAAAAGACAAGAAAAATTGTATTACAACCATTTATTAGAAAGCAAGGATATGACAATTGTAGTTTCTAAATACTAGAAGCGTAAAATATGACTTCACTTTACTTGAAAACCAAAGAACAAACAAAGTTCAGTAATAATGTGTTCTTGGTAATAACTTTGAGGGGTACAAAATAAGTATTAAAAAAAAAAGTTTCTTGTCTGTGATTAATTTACTTTAACAACCGTCAATAGAGGTATGTTTATACTTCTAGACAACACACGAATTGATACATGATATTATTCGACCAATCAATGTTGCACATCATCATGATGATATAATTCGACTTTTGAATGTTACAATGTCAAATGAGGATTTAAAAGGAAACAATATTATGTAAATGAAGTAAGTTTGAAAATAGCAAAAGGACTAAAATATGCCTAGAAATGGAGCGACATTGCAGATAAAAGTTTTGTTCCTTATTTGTTAATAACATACATTACTAGTTCGGAAAAAGCATAATAAATATCGTTACTCACCACAAATTAGTCCCAGACTGAGGACGAGTAATCCATATATTATAACGCGAAAATTCGACATAGTCCACAAATAATGCTTTTTCAATTCATAATGAAATCGCATTTGCATTAAACAATGAAGCAAATAAATCTGCAAGTTTAGTCGAGGCTTACGATCAATGATTTCGAAACAAGATGGCCGCCTCCAATATCGATCACCGGCGACGTTTTTGTTGAGTAAGTCTCGACTTTGGAAATAATAACTAAATGAGATGAAAGATAGACATCGCCAAAAGGGGCTAAAAGGAGGGATATACCAAGCAGTAGAAACTAATGCTTTTGTCACACAATGGTGTGGTTTCTTTTGGTGGGGATATCTGCCCTGTCTTATCAGATAAAACAAACGAAGCAAATTCGGGCAAAGTTTTAATGGGCCCTCTTATGCATCGTGAGGTTAAAAAGGTTTCTTTCTTTTCGTTGATGATTAACTACAGTCAACAATAACTTTATCGGAGGTGGTAATCATTCCTTTACAACGCCTATCCCTTCCTACTTTATCTTTAATGTGTAATTATGTGTGCTGATCAAACATCCGTGATTCGTTGCGATCAAAATTTTTGATATGACTAAGTATGATTGCAGTAATTTATGTCGGGATATGGGGAACGAAAAACTAACGGGTCGATTGAGGTAAGAAGTTTGTTTGTTACACTTGCTTTGATAGCTGTCTTTTATTTCTGCACGTATTTTTCCATGCAGTTTGAGAGCCACCGCATTCTTTCTGTATAATCTTGTATAATAATGTCAAAAACCAAATTAATTTATGATATGTAACGAACACAATTTTTTGTTTGCCTGAAATCTACGTCGGTTATTACGTGTGCAATATGGGATCCGGGTAAATTTGAGCAGCAAGCATTTTTTTTAGGAGTGCATGAATCCGTATCAGTCCTTTGATATGTTAAGTGAAAATATCTATCTACAGAGGCACACCCCTCCTTCCCCCTCCATAGAATATGCGAAAAATTATATTTGGATTGAAGAGAAATAGAGAGAGAGAGAGAGAGAGAGAGAGAGAGAGAGAGAGAGAGAGAGAGAGAAAGAAATGGCAGTGAGAGATTTCATACACTATAATCAACATGCACTGCATTCATGAGGGGTTGAAATCTATATTCTTGTTCAACATAAAATTAATTTTTCTGTCTTTGGTGTCTCTTTTCAGGCCGCCGCGGCGCTCTGTTTCACGTGGGAGTGATTTGACTGAAAAGTGTTTCAAAAGAAAATCAGCCCTTGCCTCATTGCTGCGGTAAGAGGGCGACATTTAATATTTGTGATGGAAAGAGGTCTGTCGAAAGGCGATTTCGAGCATGGATATTCGATATTCGAGAGAAATCAAGGTCCCAATCAAATTAGTGAACACGCACGTAAATCATCGTCCATGTTTTGAATTACTTATGGGATGCTGATTCTGATTACTTCGCTTATAATCTTGAAGGGAATCTATCATTACTGTTTCAAAGTGCTGCTTTCAGAATGTTGACTTAGAATGAATATAATCTGATGAGTTTCATTTCAGACTTCCTCCTATACTGTGTATACCGCTGTCACAATTGTCTTTCTGTCTTCCTCTCTTCCTTGGTTATCTATCACATCTCTTTACTGTCTTCTGCCCTTTACTTTCTCTCTCTCTCTCTCTCTCTCTCTCTTCTCTCTCTCTCTCTCTCTCTCTCTCTCTCTCTCTCTCTCTCTCTCTCTCTATTCCCCTCACTCGCTTTCTCTCAATCCTCTCTTTATTCACGTCACTTATGTATCTCACAGCCGCAAACATATATCACACCTTTCCATTCCTCTATCTCTAACATGTCATGAAAAAAAACCACATTCTAACCTTCTTGAATTCTTATAACAAAGAAGATACTTTAATTTCTAAAATAAATTCAAATCATATCATGGACACTTCTCTGTGTAATAACACTCATCTAATTCCTAAAAAAAATGTATTAGTACAGTTATCAATATCATACACAATATACGATGCGTTTGTGGGCATTTTTGTTAGACAAAAATGCCCACCTTTGAATTCTTTAGACTTAACATAATAAGTTGGGCAAATACTTTCTGTTCATTACAAACACAGTACATTTTTTTGTAGATAGGCTTGAAGTACAATTTTATCAAGATTCATTTGCCGACATAAGAGATACAGAATTACAAGGTGCACCTATTTTATAATTTTGCTAAAAAAATTGTATTAGTACAGTTATCAATATCATACACAATATACGATGCGTTTGTGGGCATTTTTGTTAGACAAAAATGCCCACCTTTGAATTCTTTAGACTTAACATAATAAGTTGGGCAAATACTTTCTGTTCATTACAAACACAGTACATTTTTTTGTAGATAGGCTTGAAGTGCAATTTTATCAAGATTCATTTGCCGACATAAGAGATACAGAATTACAAGGTGCACCTATTTTATAATTTTGCTGGAAAAAAATCAATGAGAAGTTATGCTGTCCACATTTCATGATGTGTTTGACATTACTACAGAAATTCTAAGTAAAAAATATAATTTTGAGTACTGGAAATCACATTTGCCCGTTTGCAGAACAAGTATTGCGTATACCGAGGCCTTTTTCTTGCGGCCTCTGCCCTTCGAGAAATGATATTTAAAAAAATATATAATTATATGAAAGTGTTGATGAACGCAAGCAATTCTAGAACCTCTGAAAACAGTTAGCATGGTTAGTGAAACTGCAAATTATCAGTACAACATTTAGACCCTGATCAAGATATCGAAACAAAAATGAGTAACGATCCGACTTCCTAAAGCTAAAGGAAAAAATAGAAAGTTAAGGACAGCTGTGTATTATACTGTGATAGCTGTTTTTTGTTTTTGTTTGTTTTTTTTTTACTCCGCCTTGCCTTTTCCCTCATGCTATACAACGTCATTTGTTACGAATTTTAGAAACTTTTTTTCGCGGAAAATAAGGGGAAAAGAAACTGCAGCGACATCCAACATTTAGATTTTTTTTAAATCCTTTTATTGAAATATTTCTAATAAAAGGTGTAAATTTATTCCCAGGATGATACATGTTTTTCAACATATGTTACTGGCGGATGAAAGAAAAACTGATTAAATCAAAACCGAAAAAGGATTGAACCTACGTTGTCTGCAGTGCTTATAGTCTACAATGAATAATAAACAATGGCTTTATTATTCTCGAATGCACTTTATTTTTTTAAAAGAAATATAGATGGCTGTATAGAAGCCGCACATTTTGGGGATGGATAATCATGATAATAGTATGAACTCATTCTGAGTATATCATGGATACATGGGCACATTTGAATTTGAACATGTTTTGTTTATCACATTAATTCCTTAGCTACAATTCTTTCTTTTCTGCTGGCGATCAAGTTCTTCCACTTGATATGTGTTATTACTGGGGATTAATTGAAACGAGCCGTTTGTCGTCTGTTCCTCCTCACCAAGACGAGAATTATAATAAACATTGTCGCAATAACGGTAGCCATGACAGCCACTGCAGTCATCCAGGGTCGGGCTGCCTGCTTGGCTGAATCTTCATCTTCAGTTGTTTGTGTGAGTGTAGGGGGAGGTGTGTGAGACAGAGAGGGAGAGAGAAAGAGATAGAAAGAGAGGGGGAGAGGGAGAGAAAGTTAATAAAAACAGGTTAATTACTGAATTATAAGTGAATGAATAACTTAATTACTGATTTATAAGTGAATGAATGTAATTTGTAATACATTTTTTGCCAAAATTTATTATCTGTGGTAAGTCACAAATGAAACTGTAGGTCTGCCTTCAATAAGAACTTTGAAATATAATGAGCTGGACTAGTCTAAAATTAAACCAAAATAAAAACGGATTCGGAAAAATCTTCCTTTTATCAAGAAGAATAATAATAATAATAATAATAATAATAATAATAATAATAATAATAATAATAATAATAATAATAATAATAATAATAATAATAATAATAATAATAATAATAATAATAATAATAATAATAATAATGATGATGATGATGATGATGATAATAATAATGATAATAATAATAATAATGATAATAATAATAATAATAATGATAATAATAATAATGATAATAATAATAATAATAATAATAATAATTATAATAATATATAGTTCTTGTATAGCGCATATCACATTATGATATAACGTCTCTATGCACTTCCAAAGGACTTGGATATTTAAAAAATGCAATTGATCTTAAATACCTTCAACATCTACGGCCGCCTCTATATCTGCACTTGCATTTTCCTTGATCCAGTGCACTGGCCCCACGGATAGGTCCTTCATCTGGGCTGAGTTTGTTCCCCTCCTTCGGCGAGCACTGCTTTCACAAGGGGCACACTCGCCGCTTGTGTCGCTGTTTTCGCAGATAGCAACGGTGCAGAACAGATAGATCTATGGAGAATGGAGGAACAGAGGGTGGGGGTGGGGTAAGCTCCAAATTCCTAACTAAAGCTCTGGACCAGACGGTACACCTTAAAAATTAAACCTAACCCTCATGCTTACCCCGTACCAGATCGCTGAAACTGAAGAATAAAACTAAACCCCTGATTTTGTGGAAAACAGAGTCACCATGGTTACAGCAAATGTTGCCTGAAGTATCAGGGTATCAGTTTATTGAGCTGAGAACTATATAGAACTGATATGGATAACGGATATTGTGTCTTATTACATTACAAACATCTTAGAGTGGAATGTCAGCCTCATTGTAATACGAGGATATTCTGTGATAACTGCAGCTGTAAATCAAGAAGAATTATCACCCATGTAATAATTTCCTTTAACATGTTTAACACGTTTAAAGGCATGTTAATGAAAATTTAAATCCGAGCGGTTCAGTTAATTCCATAGAGTTTGCAATAAGGTGGACAAGTGGAGAACTCGCACGGGCACACATTTTCACTGACGTATGAGTGGAAGACATCACCTATCCTTCAACATGTTCAAAGCAAAAACTTCACTTTCACTGTGCTGTTTATCTTGCCAATCAAACATACCTCGTTGGTATCAATGTACGTGAATCCTGATAGACTGAACGCAGCCAATCCATTCATTCCAAGGTCATGGCGCATCACTGTCTGCTCCACTGTACATCTGAAAGAAAGATTAAAATAGGTTAACATGAAGATCTCATTTTACTGTAAGCATGGTAAGTATAAATTGCTTCGTTTTCCTCATATTTTTATGTCAATTACCAGTGAAAAACAAAAGTAGATCGGAACTAAGAACTGCGGCGTCATTGATATCATTTTTAATTGAAATTCGCAACGATAATCGCAATGATAATCAGGGACTTCCTGCTGCCTAATTTGTTTTCGGAATGTTGCCATCTTCCGGGCGTGGAAGGAGGGGTGGTTTCAAGCCTCAATCATGCACCACCTCTCGTCATTACCATCATGTTCCTCACCTTTCACAACACAAACAAGTTAATATGCACGTACACTTTTGCCAGAATTCACCTACCTAAAATCCTAGAGAATTGATGTCAAAACATGAAAGGACACGATAAATATTTTTGTGATTCTACTGTTCTTTGCATGTTTCCATTATTAAGCCTTATACACATCTGAGGGAAATCTGTAGTGAGTCCATGGGGGTACGGTATTGATATGATATTGGTACTGATTGTGGTATGCCATAGTCTTTCCTGATTTTTTTTTCAACAAGTTGTCCCGAGTTTACATGATGCAGTCCAACTCGGTGCTTGATTCTCTGATATGTAAGCACCATGATTGGTAGAGAGAAGGCTCACCCATCCGTGATCAGGTTGTATCTCCTGCTATCCTCGGCGTTATTCGTCGGTGTCGTCCAGCAGGAGTCGATGACTACTCGCTGGTCGGCGGCAGTCGTGGCCTCCACGGCAAAGTACGCTCTCTGGTTAATGGGCACGCTGTTGTCCATGGGGTCGACCTTCATCGTGAAAGTGTTATCGGTGTACATGGCAAAATCGAAAGTAGCGCTGTAAAAGAATGAAATTTTATTTCAGAATTAATTTAGAGTTAACCTCCAAAGTGATTCTCGACTCTGTCTAAAAAGACACTCAAATTTCTGACCGTATTTCGAACTACGGGATGCCGGTGTATGGTTATATCCATAATCGAATACGGGTTCATTTGCATCGCCATGATCGTGATGATGTGCATGTGTAATGTACGTTACATAATGGCATTTGTGTAAATTTAATTTGTGTAAATATTTTATAGACTGTCAAAGAGCGTTAGTAAACATAGTTTTTTTTTTCCTTTAAAATAATTTCAGAAACTTTAAGAACGATGCTTGTCGTCATATTATTATCTCCCTGAAGGGGCTTAATTCCATACCTGTAGGAGCCCGTTTGCATGAGGGCCTGCTGAACGACCCCAGCGTTGCCCATTGAAGAGTAACCGTATTCAAGACGGTGGACGCGCTCGTAAAAACAGGTGATCGGGAAAGACACGGTAATATCACGGGACACAACGGCACCACTATTGGCCCCGTTGACGATGCGATTCTTGTAGACGTCTAAATCGCCGTCTATCTACGTTAACAACAATAAATAAAAATGTAAAGAACTTTTTGAGTGTCTCTTTGTTCATGATATAGTTGGCTCTGATTTAATCCAAAGGATCAACCACTTTTAACAAGTTTAAGGATGAATGTCGTTCTTGAACATTAGTCAGGTAGTGAAGGGAACAAAGTGTGTCTGCTTTGAAAGTCCAGAGCATATGCTCTGAAGGGTTTTTTCAACTTATTTCAAGCAACATTGTATTTTCATCCTCCCCCTTCACTGGTGTCTGGTTTACTCTACCTATCTATATCATGAAACATTTGAAATGTTCGAAGGCAACAGGTGTACACACCATGTACACACCTTATCCTTCTTTGATGCATGATCACCTATAGTCAATGTGCGGACCAAGATTCATATGAAAATGTTATCTTCACATTATACGACATAATTATGCCATGTATATTCTAACGAAGACTTTTCTACTCTGATTTTTTTTTTAATTAATCCCAATCGATTTCCCTCATTGCAGCCCTGCACCCGAAATCATACTTAACTGTAAAACTACCCCTTTCTAACACTACCCTGACTAAAGCATTTCAAACTTTGTGCTTTGGTGTATAAGATTTACCTCTTTGGTTGTTCCACATTGATCGAACCTTGTAGTGAAAATGATGTTGTTCCCATCGACAACGCCAGTGCAATTCGGGTCGTTTTCGAACCTGAGGACATCACCTGCTAGGTTGGGTAAGACAGACTGAGCGATTGTGATACGAATGGAGTCACTCCTGCACTCCAGCCGGACGCTGCTGTTGGTCACTGGACTTGGGGTCTCTGTGATAACGAATAATAATGATGATATTGATGATGATAATAACAATAATAATAATAGTAATAACAATAATAATAATAATAATAATAATAATAATAATAATAATAATAATAATAATAATAATAATAATAATGATAATAATAACAGTGATAATGATAATAATAATGATATAAGATTTGTAAGGCGCCGAATGTAACTGATAATCAAATGCTCAAGGCGCAGCTTGTGTGAAAGATGAAATCACATATTCACCATGTTCCCATGACAGATAGACAAAGGTGCAATGGAAGGATTACTTCGATTGCTTACCGACACTGCCTACAGGGGAACATGAATATGATGCGGCAGCTAGGGAAAAGGGGTTTTAATATTGGGCAGAAATTGCGTGCTTCATCGTGAACATGACGAATGAAATCCTAGTCTTATAGCATCATACCCCCCCCCCCCCTCCATTTTTTTCTTTCTAACAAGAGTCAGTAATTTCTAATCACTGTGAAGATTTCCAAACCTCGGGGTACTCATCCCGGTTCATCTCCTACTTAATCCTCTCCAAATTAATTTGAAAAAAAAAAAGTAATCACAGTCATGACCGAAACTCAAAGTTATCTTTAATCCTCAGTGATATTGAAATAGGAATTCATTTATTTTACCATTACAAGTTGGCACATTCCCACTCCACGAGCCGTTGTCACACCGTATGCTGGAACGACCAACCAAAGTATAGTTTGTGTTGCATGTGAACGAGACTTCGGCGTCATGACTGTAGTCGGTTCCTACTGCCATGCCATTGTCCGGGGTTCCAGGATCTGTGCAGTCCACTTTCGTTTAGGAAGAAAACGTAAGAGTAAGGCATGGTCAAAGGCCGATATAAATAAAGTGTACGGTGTGCTACAGAAGTTAGAAGTTAGTTTTTCTTCCACATATCATTCTCTTCAAGCATGTCAAGAATGATTGCCAGAATTCTTCAAATTTACCTCTCTATGCTTCAATGAGTTTCTCAATAGAGGTTTCAGGACAAGATTCACCGTAATGGGTGAAAACCTACCTGTGAAATTTAGGTAGAAGCTTAAATCAGGCGTCATGATTACACTGAACAATAATAAATCTGTGAATTAATATTCAAGCGTATTTGCAATTCAGATTGTTACCCCACGATCGTTTTCCTTGGTTTCCTACTTTTTTTTATTATTCATGATACACCCTCCCTCATCTCCATTGAACAATCTAAGATCTATCTTTACGGTAGAAGCTAAATCCTGCCTCTCGCAGTTACCTTTCAGTTTGACGTCATAGACACGTCAAAGACACGTCATAGAAACTTCAAAGAAATGAATATGTATAAGCATGTACATATGAATTCCAGGGTGCTGTTACATAAAACTTGCTATTATGATAACTTTGCCATCAATGGTAAGTTTCATGGAATACTGGATTTTGATTGAGCAACGTTACCATGGTAGTTACCATTAATGGCAAAGTTACTATAATAGCAATTTTTTTATGCAAAGGCACCCACGAATAAATTTCTTAGAAAACCTGCACCGTTGTCGATCGTTCGCTCAGCTATTATAGGCTGCGCGCCGGTCTACTGTCTCAAGATCCCGAGTTCGAATCCAGCTCCCGCCATGTGGATTTTTGATGTAATGACTGGCGTTTATTTCGTCAGAAATAGCTAAAGTATCACAGCTATTATTACTGATACATATTCATTTCTATGACGTCTGACTGGAAGGTAACTGCGAGAGGCAGGAACTATCCTCTACCTACCTATCTTTACTTACATGGTTGAATGCACTGGAAACTCGGGACACCCCACATGCCGTCAGCGCAGGTCCCTGTCACACCAGGAACAGACAAGACCCCAGATTCGCATTCAAACTGTATAGTTGTCTTATCGTAGTAAGTTGGGAGATTGGGAACGACCACGGCATATGCTGGAGGGGTATAACTGGTACAGTTCGCTGAGTGTCGAAATCGTGTGTAAGAAAGGAAATACAAAAAAGAGAGGAACCCGAATACCAATAAGACCTTCTTTCATCTAGCATTTCTTTGGAAAACTAAATTCGTCGACATTGACAGATATTGCTGGGTTTATATATTATTGGTCACGGTGTCCAAGACTCCACGATCTCCAGGATTAGAAAAAACAACAACAAAAAATGGAACCCCAGTAATTTATGATCTCTTCTTGCTCAACAAGATCCCCCAATCATGTCAATGGCACAATAAGGACTTTTCCGCTCTGTAAAGTTCTGTTACTGCATGTAGTACGCTCTGCTACAGATAAATGGGTTACTATTTACGCTCCCGTTCAGAATGCGATTCGTCACATTTTGAAATGTTTTCCGCCCTCTCTGAAAAGGCGTCGAGCCCCCCTTAATTGCAATAATTTAAATAAACAAACAAAAACATCTCGACTGCGAGCCGGACTATTGGTTATGATTAACATGATTAGCACGGTTAGTGTCCATCCATGGCATGACCACCTCCTCCAGTAGACAGCATTTCGAACCCAGAAAAATTGATAACCAGATAACCAAGACACAAAATAAATCCTTGATATAGCGTTCGACCAAGAGTGCAGACAAGCGGCACCCCAAAATTACCGTGGCAATAAGCGAATGGGCTCAGGAATTCGCCATCGTTGCACACTTGGACCCCGCTGGTACTCCCGAGGACTTCTTCATTGTAATGTGTTCCGTCGTTGCACTGGAACTCGACACTGCTCTGATGGTCAACTACTTGTCCCGAGGTCTGGCCGTTACCAAGGGTAGATGTGTTGGTGCTGGGTATGGTGCACTTATCTGCTCCATATGGAATGGAGAAAAAAAATGTAAATGTGGGAGTCGAATCCGACAGTAAGTCAGTTAGTTGATTTGATAACTGTTTTTATCTCTCTTATCTAAAATTTAAGAATTGAAAACTTCGATGCTATCTTTTTTTAAATCTCTAAATAAGCATGATAAGATATTTGGAAAATATGCTCAGAAAGCCTATTCAAGGCTACTGCCCACTTGTTCGGCGGTTCACCGTACCGAATGCCACAAGACCGCTAATTTCGGCCGTGGGTCTACAAGGTTGTCTATCTCATGGGCTCTGCATGGGTCTAGTCCCTACATTACCATCTGTATTTTTTTAATAAAATGGATTTTTAAAAAAAATTCAACATTAACGAGATTGAAATTTTGCATCATTACTAATTTGTGTCTAAGTAAACAATTAAACAAATCAAGCGGCCTTAATCAATCCCGGGAGTCTATCTTACAGTAGCACGAGGGAGGGGTTGGTTCCCAACTTCCGTCACGGCACGTAGCGGCATCGGTACCGATCATGGTGGTGGTGGCATCGTCGCAGGTGAACTGAATGATTGTACCGTCTGAGTAAACATCCTGTGATGGACTTAACATCACTGTTGAATTAACGTTTGGTCGATTACAAGAAGCTGTGGTCCAAAGAGAAAGAGAAACCGGGGGCGGAAAGACGTTTACATCATCATTCAAATTGATTTTCCAAACTATTCTCGTTTATGTTGATTAAAGATAAGCAAAAACGGTGAAAACAGACGTATAAATAGAAAAAAAAAAGCATTTTCACAAAAAAGCATTTTAGAATAAATATTTGGAGTAAAGCAGAAACGTGGATATCATCTCCTATGTTTACTCTTAAGCTAACTCCACAGAATATATTTTTGGTTACAAAGAAAAGCGAAATGATGCTTTGAATTGTATTATCATTTTAATAAAACAACAGTTATTCTTCTCGATGCTGTACAAGACTATGCCCGATTTTACGAAGATACAAACGGTAATGGACAATTCCACGGTAACTCGCGTTACAAATAATGGTACGTTTATGAGATAATATGCATATATCTTTGTACTTCTTAGGATTTACAAGTTACTTTTTATCAACATGGTTAAAGTTCACACACACCAACTAGATGAATTCAAAAAGAAAAACAAAGGACAAACATGTTGGATTTTTTTAATCATTTAATTCTGGTAACTCGCGTTACGAAAAAAGGACACAGAAAAATGAGCAGTGCTTTTGAAATAAAATCCTTCCTTACTGTGTTGTACCTCAAACTTAGAGCCATATCAGCTTTACTTCTGATATGATGACAAATGTTTATCCACAAAAATTTGAAAGTTATACTCTCTCTTTTTTAAAGTAGACCCAAAAATCTTGGTTACTCGCGTTACGGTTACTCATGTTACAATTTGTCCCGCACTACATATTTAAGATTTTTATACATTTTCAGGGATTTATTTGTCATATTTTCTTTCAATTTGGCGAGACAGAATGTCCTTGTGATTATCCAACTAAAAAAAAAATAAAAAGGAAACGGTACTTTTCTGTCTAAGTCTAAAAAACTGTGTCTAGTCCCATATGTGTAAGTTTTTGTATGGTTCGGATTCTGCTGTAAGGAGACATTTGGAACAGTTTTTTTTTTTTAGTTTTTTTTTTTTTAGGGGGGGGATGAGTATGGAACCCCTTTGTATATACGATTTCTGTATGAATTTTAACCCAAAAAATTGACCTGAATTTGAGGAAGAGCAAAAGTAAAGTCTAGGTCGATATCCACTTAATCATGGAATTGCACTAATACAAATTTACTATTTAGATGAATGTTACATTTACGATTTATTTATTTATTTATTTATTTGTTTGTTTATTTATTTATTTAATTCTCATATTTATACAGAGTAGCCTGTTCAGCTCAATATACATGGAATATAACAACACAAGATGAAATTATGTACATATAAAAGCAATTAAAAGAAGCTGGTCTTCCACAGGGCTCTGTTGGTTAAAATAGCATCCGAAATAACAACAACGTGAGTAATAACAAAAGATTATGGTAACAATGAAAAAAAGAAGTGAGGGTGAAATAAAATAAAATAATGAACGAAAAGCACATAACAATTTAACTAATATACACACATTAACAGTAAACAGAAAATTATGCCTACCAGAGGAAACTGGATAATTAATGAAAGTAAAGATTGAAACAATGTGATGGACTACATCAATTTATAATAAAGGAATAAATGAAGAGTCGGGTCGTGCTGTGGAGAGGGAATTGGGAGAAAATGGCAGTAACGGGATTAGATCAGCATTTGCTTAAATGAATGCAATTTGGTCAGGTTTCTGATATTTTCCGGTAAGTCTTTCCACCTCGTTGATGCGCAGTATATAAATGAATCTTGATAAAATTTCGTTCGGCATTTGGGCTTACGAATGATTTTCTTTTGACAACTTCTCGTTTGTCTCGTGGAAACATTTTCTAACAAATGTGATTTTACTTGATAGAGGGGATGGAACTAAGCAATTCACGCATTTGAACATCATAATGCATGAGGATTTCCAAACAGTTTGTCTAGGACGTGCCAATCTAACTGTCTAAAGACCTCGTTGGATGGGGTTTCCCATGTCAATTTTGAGATCATATAGACTACTCTCTTATGGAGTCGATTAGGAGTGTTGCAATTCATGTCAGTTCGGCCAGACCAGACATTACAGCAATATAAAAAATGAGGGAAAACGTAGCCCCGGTAGAGCTGAGTTAACTGCTTAGTTGTAAATGTGAATGGGAAAAGAAAAGATTTTACTTTGAAATCGAGTATGTTGAAACATGTTGTTTGAATAATGTATGTGATTTGACTTCTGTAAACGTGCAAGTTTTCATTCATTGTAAATAAAATTGCCCATTGGGCAAAATGTGGAGAATAAAAAATCACAACGGAAAAAATGCATGTATTGGAAGTACAAAATTATTCCAGCATTAATAAACGTGTCTTTTCTTTTTTTTTCGTTAGCTCGATGTACACGAGACAACATTCCACGACAAAAAAAAAAAAGAAATATATCAACATGATCAAGATGAAATGGATATTGCGTGAATAGAATGAAAGGTTCAATTGTGCACCCTAAATGTAACACTGGCAGCACCTTTTTGAACGCAAAGATGCACCCAAAAATGCACTTGTTTGCACCCAAAAATGCACGTACATGTATGCACCCTTAAGGTGCAATTATGCACCTAAAGATGCAAAAAGTTTTGCATTCAAAATGATGAAAATTTGCACCTTCCCTAAATGGTACAACTTTGCACCATTCAGGGTGCAAAATGTAGCTCACTGCACCCTTAAAGGTGCAAAATGCTTATTTGGGTGCAAAGCTTTACCCATAAAGGAGCTCACAGTGTTGCATATGAAGGGTACAAAATTGAACTTAGTGTGTTGAGCACCAGTGAATGACGCACCACTGCGTCAGGCAAAATAATAGCATCGTTCGTAGCGGCCAACACCCACTCAACATGCTCAGTCATCATGTCAATATGCTTAACTTACCTAAGCATGTCGGTGCTGGCTGACTCCATTCCCCGCTACTGCTGCACTGGGCCGAAGAAGCTCCCAGCCTTGTATAGGTGTCATTGCAAACATATTGGATTGTTTCGAATAGGCTGTAGGTGTCTGCCCTGGGCGTAATATAGCCATTGGTAGGTGAATCAGGATCAGGACACCCACTTGCAGCTTCAAAAATAAATCATTTGACAATTTAAGTGGCACCATAACGTCATGTAGACTGCTGTAACATTGTAGGAGGTTGTTCTAACATTATGTGTTTGTTTGTTTCACTTCTTCTTCGCGAAGATTCGCCCGCCCCCCCCCCCCCCCCCTTCCGCGAAATTTGCTCTCGGAAACGTTGCATCAACGGTCTAGGATTCGGGTTAAGTTTCTGATTGGGTTTTTAAGGTCAAAATATAGTATGAGGTTCAATGACAGGCGCTAGAAAGAATGTACTTTCTTTCTTTATTTATTTATTTCTCTCTCTCTCTCTCTCTTTCTTTCTTTCTTTCTTTCTTCTTCCTCCTCCTCCTCCTCCTCCTCTTCTTCTTCTTCTTCTTCTTCTTCTTCTTCTTCTTCTTTACTAACTCTCTCATTCTCCCTCTCTTTCTTATTTCCCTTTCCCGTTCAGCCAACTTTTGTGACGTCTTATTGTACATGTTGTATGGTTTTCTGCTATTTTAAAGCAACATACCAAAACACGTTGCGGTAGATGGTGTCCATACTCCATTTTCGCACTGAAATTCCTCTGGACCAAGTTGGGTACCACTGCAATTCACTGTTGTGCTTTGGGTTGTGGCCACACATCCTGCGGGGTCGAAATTGATTTCACCGGCCGTGCTGTCAGAAATCTCCGGGTATCGCGCGATGCTCGCAGTATCACAAGATAAAGCATCTGTGAAAGTTCAAAGTAAAGTTCTGGGGTTTATATTTCGTGAAATAAAATATGTTTTCTAATATTCTGTAATTTTCTGAAACCCTGAAAATTAGAGGAAAAGAAGAAAAAGTGGAATCTGCAGTGTTATTCAGTTTTCAGTGGTTAAAATATTCCAGTAAACGGCGGAAATAAGCTTTCGATTTGTTGGTGTATGTATGTAATAATATTATCTTTTAAAGATAATAAATAGATGAATTGATAAATACAAAGAAATAGATGAATAAACCAGTAGGAACGGAGGAGTTTAAACAAAAGACCATATCAAAATGTAATTTATACTTTCTGCTCTCCACAAAACGTTGATTATTTTGGACTCATTCAAGAAAAAACAAGTCGAACGGGTGTTTTACATTGAATCATTTTGGATATAATGTTTTATGTTGCTGAAGCAAAATACTATTCTGTTTTCATGATTATATCTCTAATATTATTTTCCTTGGAATAAGTGGATTATGTTAGGGCATTTTTGTCATCTTACATGTACTAAGATTCACCGCTTTTGCGCACATTATTTTGATATGTATTGTCAGTTTATGTTTACTTAAATACTGACATGTCCACGACAAAATGGTGTTTGCCTTCATGGCACAAAAATAACTAGGGCGACATCTATCCGCACGTACACCTGACGTATTGGTTATTCTCTCTCTCTCTCTCTTCCCCTGTCTCTGCATCTCTCTTTAAATTTCTCTGTCTATCTCTCTATCTTCTTCTCCTTCTTTCATGGTGATAGTTTATAAGAAGAATTGTGTAATAATATTTACCTCCTCCGCATGCTGCCCTCACGAGCCCTGAAAGTAAAGAGAAGACAAAGAAAAAAACAACCCACAAGTAATGAATGCTGCAAATCTTGAGTCCAATTCGATTATTCACACACGTTCCTTTACAGAATCGCAAACAGTAAAGGGCATATTTTTGATGATGCCAAAACATGCGAATGTAAATTTGACCAGCAGACTTATTTTTTTTTAATATACAACTTAGAAATCGAGGGCACTGAGAAAGTCTGCTGAAACGATTTTATTTTTCCCGATGAAAAGGAAATGAATGGGTAACTAGCTACAGCATTATTTCTAAGAACAATATAGACCAGCTGTTGCTCGTTTTAAGCTGTCACTCATTCCCGAGCATGCGTGCGCGCGCGCTGTGCTAGTGGTATCCCACGAATTCACCTTCCCCGAAAAAAACATTCTCAGGCTGTCTGTCCGTACGTGCACTTTATGAGCTCACGGATCATATAGAACAGTCCAGGCAGTGGACTAAGAACAATACGAATGCTGGTTTTCTTTATCATCAATAAACTTCTTTGATATTTTTGACATTGGTGGCCAATTATTACGACAGAAATTTACAAGCCGTGCAGTTACTTGACCCTCAATCTAAGGGTTGAGGGTTATCCCACTAACGTCTTTTGCCAAGACATTTGCCACATTTGCCACTCTCCACCAAGGTGTAACTAGGTACCTGGCAATAGCTGGGACAGTAATAATTACAGGGCCCTCGGGAAGCATAGCAATTATGAGGCTTCCCTGGGTAAACATAATCATTATTATTATCACTATCATTATCATCATCATTATTATCATTAATAGCAGGTATATGTCTCTCAGGTCAATTTGTTTTCTATGGTGCTCAATGCGACATATGTGCAGAATAGTACAGTTACTGATATGGTGAAAATGATATTTACACGACTGCTCTGTATGAAACGAATTGATCATATGTAAATTGGAACATCATTAAGAGATTATCCAAGTCTTTCCGATACAAAAATCAAAAGCATTTAATGATTTGTTGATAAAATGAAACACAAATTCATAATTATGGCACCCTGACTTTGACAGTGCTGTTATTCATGTTATTAGGCACAGAAGTGCAAAAGAATCATAAATATGATAAAGCTTTTAGCCCAGTTCATACAAAATTTAGACTCGAACTCCTTGGCATTGTAGATCAGACTTGAGAGGTATTCGATTATTTTATTTTGCACCTGTAGGTATGTAAGACATCTAATTTATGCCATGCATTTGTTAACACATTATATCTCTATACTCTCTATGACTCTATCACTCTAAAAATGTAATTCCTTGAAATGTTTCCCTGAGCGCACCTCTATGGCAGCAACGCTACATAGCCAGGTAATAACAGTGGAATTAACGCCAGGAGTGTGATGTTTGACAGACATGATCGCTATACCAATACCCACTATTAGTATAATTACGAATATGAATAATTTGTTGTTCTTCTTATTACTATTATTTATATCATCATCATCATTATCATCAGCATCGTCATTTTCATTACCATTATCAAAATATTCAGAATAAGAACGACCTTATTTTTTTTCTTTCGATTAAAAAGCATACTTATCAAAGAGGAACGTCTCCGAAATATACATTTTAGTTAACTTTCTGGGTCTCTCTTCTCGCCTGAAATGATGTTTTTCATGATTGATTGATTGATTGATTGATTGATTGATTGATTGATTGATTGATGGACTAACTGATTGATTGGTTGATTGATTGATTGATTGATTAACTGATTGATTGGTTGATTGATTGATTGATTGATTGATTGACTAACTGATTGATTGATTGATTGACTGATTGACCGAATGAATGAATGAATGAATGAATGAATGACTGATTTGATTTATTCAGATTCAACATTTACAATGAGATTAACCATTATGTAGCAGTACAAACACTGCAAAAGCAGAGAATACATAAAAATGGCAAAGAAAGGTCATTGTCAATGCACGCCTCTTTTCGAAATATACGAAAATAAAAGGCATGCATGATTCACAAATGAAAAACCTTGAACCATTTCATAATGAATCTACATTAACGTGATTTAGGATTGCGTATACTTACCGGCGGAGTACAGACTTAACAGAACGCTCAACAACACCTGACGATACATGGTGACAGAAAAATCAGTAGATTGTGTGCTATCGAATCGGACTAAAATAAAATCCTTGGAAATGCTATCAAAATCAAAACTACAAATGAAAAGTATCAACCCTGTTGTTTTTTCTGCACAATTAACTCCGAAATGCTAATCCTTTGGATTCTTGAGACGAATGGTGAAAATGTAGACCCAACCCCCGTCAGTCTTAAAAGAAAAATGGACGCGACCTGAAGTATGACGACGCCGAGACTCTCTTCAAAAGACTACTTAAAGAGAACTCGGTGGCATGGAAATGGTGAGGATCAACAAGAAAAAGTAAGTATAAGCAAATGGGTGTGATCATATTTATTTTAGAAACCATCGTTTTTATGATACGTCACTCCGTTGAACTGTTAAATTCTATGCATATTTTGATCCTCTACAGGTATGAAATCATAAGATTTCTTGTTGAACCTCCCCCCCCCCCCACCCTTCAGAAATGAGTTGCTGAATATGTTCTTGTTTTACAAAATACTATAATGTATGAACTAGATGAGAACTGCACAATGATGCACCACATTGATCTAAATTAACTAATATTTCCTTATTTTCCCCTTGTTTTCCCCGTCTTGTTTTATGGGTAAAATTCACAGTATTTCATGCCATATATAGAGGCTATATGATGATATTTGATACCAAACATGATAACCCAATCATGTTATCACAATTCAGTATTCTAAGTTGCAAATAGTTTTAAAGGTATTATTGTACTCTATGTTTAATACTTTCCCTCAAATTCTTTTTATTGTTTTGGATGATAAACAGATCATATATAGCAATGCATATAATGATACTTTCGTCGATCCTGGTCGATACTGAGATCAATACACACCCATTACCACATTAAAAATGTTTAGTCATGAGGTTGTACAAAGTAATTAATTCGTAACTGTATACTATACATTCAAAGCATGTTGTATTCTTTCTGGCACTATATATGTTGGGGTTTTTTTTTTATGAAAACCATCCATCAAAGATTTTATTATGCGTAGTCCCTATGAACAAACAAAATCTCAAGTTCCCTCTTAGATGCAAACAGTTCGCAAATTTGGAGAGGAGGTGGATACGGGTTAGGTAAGGAGGTCGGCTAAAGAATTGTTGGTATGTAAACTTTGCATTTCCGTGATGTTTCCCCTATTCTCGA
The DNA here is from genome assembly GCA_029962745.1 of Echinometra lucunter. Classification (NCBI taxonomy): domain Eukaryota; kingdom Metazoa; phylum Echinodermata; class Echinoidea; order Camarodonta; family Echinometridae; genus Echinometra; species Echinometra lucunter. The sequence goes on from CM057156.1 coordinate 24,576,500, forward strand.
CATATCACGAAATTCTATTTTTAACAAATAAAAGAATGGAAGGCTTAAAGACAGCACCGTCTTGGGTTACGTCTTGCCTATGAAGGTTTGTTGTTTTAAAGGGATGGGTTTGTTGGTATTGCATTGTAGCCGGTGCAAATTTTTCGAAAGAAAAAACAGAAAAATGGAAATATTTGCCTATGCACTTTGAGGTCTGTATGTTGACAGTCATTTCGTATGCATTATTTTTTGTCATTGTTTGAAGTGCTTATTCTGGGTTGAAATTATAGAGCCTAGAATGATAACCATTGTGGGAGAGCGGATCCCGGATTTTGTATAAAGGAGGTACACAATAATGTCAAAATATTTCTGGAAAGGAAAGAAAAAAAGGGTCACGAGGTTTTAAAAAGGGAGGAATGGCACAATGTACAAAATGGAGGTACAACGTGCGCTTTGGTCTCAAGAGGCGTAAGACATGGGCGGCAGCCGCCCCCCCCCCCCCCCCCCCCCCCCCCGCCCGTCAAATCCGCAATTGGGTTATGCAACGTAATGTAAAGAATTCTTGACAGTTTAATACATTAGTAATACTGTCCCCCATTCTGCTGCGTCTTGTTCGACATTTGTTTCGGCTTTTTTTGTTTTGTTTGTTTTGTTTTTGTTTGTTTTTTTCAAATGCCTTCCATGTACCGAGTTCTTAGATTTGACCTTTGCTTATAACCAGTCTCCTGATGCGAATATGATCAATAAAGTGTAGCTTCCCCTCTCTCTCTCCCCCCTTCTCTCTCTCTTTCTTTATCTCGTCCCCACCCTCTCTCATTCTCCTTATTTCAGGCTCTCTCATCATTATTATCTCTTTTTCTCCTCTTCATCCATCCCGTGTTTCTTTCCTCTTCTTTCCACATCTCACTCCTTCTCTTCCTTTCTTTCTTCCATTTTTCCTGACATTTAATTTCAAATTATATTTTTCGCATTGCTTCTCCTAACCACCAAACTCTTGACCCCCCCCCCCCCCCCATCTTCCCCCAACGGGGGGGGGGGGGGCATATCTCATATACCAAGACAGAAAATGGAATGCTTAGTGTTGAGTTATTTGCTAGGTCGTTTAAAGTGCAACCAACTCATCATGCTCTTATCAGTAACTGGTTTACTCTACAACTGCGCTGATTTTGTTATTTTATTCGATTACATGTAATGATAAAAATGGCATCATCTCACTTTCTTTGTCACCTTTCGCAGTTCTCCAATTTCCTACATCTTATAACGCTAAATAATGTCTATGAAGATGCTCCGGATTCAGTATCTATTTATGCATTCATTTATTCATTTCTCCATTTATCTATTCATTTATTCATTTATTTATTCATTGATTCATTTGTTCACTTATTCATTTAATATCTATTGCTACTTGTTTGTTTTGTTTTATTTCACTTGGATTTCCGAGCGGAACCATCTAATTTTATCATTACACACTACTGGCCATCTGGCTCTCAACAAAAGATCATACACTGTATTTTGTATATCAATTAACACACAAACAGTCTATATAACCGAGAGTCATCATTTTTTTTTTTATTAACATCACCAAACACTGTTTGAACAGTAGTTGTTAAAGCCAGAGCGAACTGGCACCCTTGTTTGAGATTTCGAAATAGCGCCGTTTCAGTCCTGGGCTACTGATTCTGTCCCGGTTTTTTTTTTCTCCAGCATGCACCATTCTGGTCAACACGAGCTTTAGTTTTTGAGACACATCTGTCAAAACACGGACTCTAGTACAGATGGACACTGATCGGTAAGATAATGAATTCATGCACCTGACTCTATCAAAGGTATCACAATTATATTCCACACATGTTTCCCCACTTTGATCTCATCACGACCGCCGCCAGTTAGCCTGAAGAGAACCAGAAGTTTGATTTGAGAAATCTACAAAATGCATGCGCAGAAGAAAATAAATCACTTAAAATCATATTAATGCATGTGCAGCTGTGGCCTACAAATGAAAATGGCGGTGTATACATCTTTCAATAGGAAATTACAAGCAGTTTGCAAGAGAGACCCGTAAATTTTGCCCTAACACAATGATCTTAAACTTCATAAATAGAAGCCGTATCCGATTGATTTCCAGGAATATGAGGTCATAAAACCGCAGAGGATATGTATTTTTCAAAGTTAGGCTAGGTCAAATACATGTCCACAAGTGTCCACTTTTGTAATAATCAATCTCATATCATACAAATTGTCACAGTTTGGGGTTCGCTGCTCTTCTAACTGGTCGTAAATCACGGTACATTTCCTGAAATGACACTTCAGCGAAAGGTATTCGAAGAAAGTTAAAATGTTGTTTAGTGTGTGACGATTCGTTATTACGTAAGCAACATTGTCGCGACAAATGAATGTGCTCATCAACATTCACATTTTCAGGTGGCGGTGGTCATGATAAGATCAAAGAAAGGCTCCCATTGTTAGTCCATCTCTACTAGGGTCCAGGTCCATGGTCAAAATGTATATGTATTCAGACTAAGGCAGTTCACTAAAAGCCAAGACGGGCGTTAATGTATCTAAGGCAGTATCTGGTTGTGAAGAGCCGTGTTCAATGCTGTTTTCCGATTTTGTAGTACCAAACTTCTTCCCAGGACGAAAATCCAGGACGAAATCTCCCCACTGGAGATCCCCATTGAATACCAATTGGCAATTGGGAGCACATGGAAAGTGAAACAATGGCGCTGTTGTAAATGCATCATTTCAGAGCTATATAAGCGCCAGTTCACTGAGGCTTTGAATCATTCGGTTGTTTAAAATATGAACCTACCAGCAGTTTTTTTTTAAAAGATCCCCATATGTTTCACATGCAATTTTTTTTAAACAAACAGTTGGTAGTTTCATATGTCAAACAACCTAATGATTTTTAAACAACTGTTCTAACAGTGAACAAATTTATAATCAATATCTTTTACAACATCACTGGAATCAATGAAATTTGTCGTTCTTAGGTCAACGGAGATTTCATTTGAGCTTTTTCTTTTTCTCCTTGTCTTCTCCTCCTTCTTCTTACGCAACAATACATTTCTGCCTGAAAATGCGATAATAAAATCACCAAATCCTTTTATCATCATCTCCTTTTTTTTTCTTTCGTTTTCCTTTTTATTTATAAACTCAACAATCACGTTTTCACTGTGAAAGCAAATACATTAGTTACTAGTTCGAAATATTGAAGAATATCGTGTAATACGTCGACTTACTAAAAGAACACATGTTCGTTTTATCGTGGTAAGAATGTTAAATTACGGGTTTTAAATATAAGAATTGAACAATTTTAATACAATTAATTTTCTACTGGATGGATTTTTTCCTCGAATGACTTCTTTTTTTTAAATATTTTTTTTTATGACAGAGATCGGATTTACAGTATATTATTGACATGGTCTCTGTCAGATCAAATTATATTTTTATTCATAGGTAACATTTTATCCGCGATAGTGTCGGTTTGATTGTGGTCTTGCTGAGATCAAGAAAAAATAGCCTAATTCACTAAACAGTGGAAACGACAAAACCCAAAGTAATCTATATACACACTCTAATTAACAACAGAAAGACGTCATAAATAAAGACAAGGAATATCGCATCGCTCATTTTAATTCTCTGGTCTGTGCTTTAAGTGCTTCAAACAAATCACTTGAAAGAAGAACACGCCAGAATCATTCTTTTCAAAATCAAAGAACATCTAAATGCAATATTTCGAGGACATAGAATCTTCTGCGTAATGGTAATAAAAACTCAATAAATTTTGAGAATCTTTATGCTCTTTTAGATGTTTTGGTTTGTTTATCTCAAATATTGTTTTTATGGAAATGTGGAAAATAAACTTTGCGTTCTGAACTTTGAATTTTGAACTTCAAACTCAAATTCAAGACAGAGCAGTGTTTCCTTCCCTCCCGATTCATTTTTCTTGTAATTAACGGGATATTACTTTTATTAAAATTTCGTAAGAATGATTTATGCTCTTTACAGAATAATCTATGATGTGTGTATGTATCACATTAAAGAAGGAATACGATTGAAAAGTAAAACTTGTACGAAATACAAAAGGATAACCAAAATGTTGTCAATACAAAACTATGGCATTAATAATGATGGTGATGACGAAGATAATAACAATGATAATAACAAAAGTGATAATAATTAGTGTCATCATCAGCAGCACTAGCAAAGTCAGAAGCAACAACAGCATCACCATCACCGTAATAAAAGTAAAAAAAAGAAGAGAACGAAAAAGAGTTTAAAACTGTTGGTTTATTCTCCCCCCCCCCCCCCCCGAACCTTGATTCAATAGTTCTAGCATGATCTGTAAGTAAAATTCATATAAAAGCTCAGCTATAGAATGTGTTTTCGAAAAAAAATGAATGAGAGTTGTGTTCGTATCAATGCAGGGGACAAGTACAGAGGTGCAGACGAGCAGACTGTCTCGACACGCTCGATGTAAGGTTTTCATGAAAGCAAACAAGTGCCCTCTATCAGCGACCCAGCAACATCCCTGTCATGCCTGTAACAGCTCCACTGACCGAAACCGCTGAGAACTGCGTGATGTTACCATGGCAGCCGAGTGTTATTTCTTTGCCGCCATGAGCAGTTTTGTGGTGACGAGAGAAAGGCTGGCGATGAGGACCAGGCAGACGCCCGCTAAGCTTGCGATGACGATGATGTATGCGGTTATATTTTCTGGAACAGTCGATGTTGAGTCTGACGTGCGAGAGAAGAAAATATATTTCATTTCATTTCATGTATTCATTTATTCCGGTCCATTAAAAATACATATATAAATACATTTAGCATATGAAACATATAACAAACAAACAAAAACAAAAAACAAACAAGCAAAAAGAAAAGAAAGAGAGAGAGAGAGAGAGAGAGGGGGGTAGAAGATAAGAGACAAAGAGTAAAGGTGTACAATAGATATTTACAGCACATGTATAGTAATGAACATGAAATGAGGAACTGCAAAATAACCAAACAAAGGTTCTGTCGAGGCAGTCCCTATGTAATATAAAATATTAAGACTTGTACTGAAAAGAATTATAAAAAAACACATAATGACAAAAATATGATGGGATGAATTAATCAATTAGGTGGTAGAGTGATTGAGAATGTAGTCCTTAAAGGTAGTCAGCAGTAGTGGGAAAGGTGGCGCTTTGAATATTTAACTACTTTATCAGCAGGTCAGGTGGAATGAAAATTACTACATGAACTGATGTAGAATGACTAATTTCGAACATAGCTGACGTTTTTTTGTTTTTGTTTTTGTTTTTTTGTTTGTTTGTTTGCTTGTTTTTGTTTTTTTTAATATTTGTTTAGAAATGGCTAGAATATCAATGGAAGATACGTCGAGTTCTCAGCACGGGCCCGCGTCGAAAATTCACGCAAGTGTAAACAGTGTGTGCGAACCGATATGCGCCGTTGAACCCAGAGTGTCGGGGTAGGTGGTCCGTAACGAGGGTATAAGGTAACGGTTGATATACGATCATTTGAATTATTTCACTGGAAATCACCGGAAATCGTGAATAGAATACTAGATTAGCTCACTCGTATATCTTTTCATGCAAGCCGAACAATATGAGACTATATTTGATCAGTTTCATGCCAACTTTCATTTTGCTACCACTACTGTTTATTACCTTTAAGCTTAGATTTGAAGGAATTTAAAATGAAACTTGTTTTATATGACGAGGAAGAGAATTCCAAATAAAGAGTCCTTTGCATTTAAAAGAAAAATAAGATGCTAAATTTTTTACATTCTTCATTATAATAATTTTCAGGATTTCTAGTGTTTTAACTGTGCATTACTGTCTTACATTTAATCATCATAGAGGCAAGATTATATTGCAGTTTGTTCTGTTTATGTTTGAAAACCATTAATGCAATACAATATTGATTCAACTGATAGATAGTAAGGAAATTAAGTTTTTTTTTAAGTGGTTGTGAGGGAGCAGTATAATCAGACATTGAACATATTCATACAAATTCAAAATAAGAAAAAGAGAAAGATATATTTATACACATGTACAAGAAAGACCCTCCCAAAAGAATTATCATTGATACTTTAATATTAATAGTAATATGTACATACTGGATGTGTTATAATGTAGACAGTAATAACTTCAAAAAGAGTCGAAGATACGCCATGTGAAAATCCAACATTAGCTTTTATTGTTCAGAAATAAAAGCTAATGTTGGATTTTCACATGGCGTATCTTCGACTCTTTTTGAAGTTATTACTGTCTACATTATTAATCATCCAACACGTGGGAATTATTCTCAATCTGGATGTGTTATCATATACTTTTGATAGAATACTGAACATTGTTGATACCACTGCACACTCTCTCTCGCCTATTCTCTCTCTTTCTCTCTCACTCACTCCCTCTCTCTCTCTCTCTCTCTCGCCTATTCTCTCTCTTTATCGCCATCTTTCTGTTTTTGGCTCTAACGCTCCCTATCTCCTTCTGTTGCTCTGCATCTTTTTCTGAAGCTTTATCCCGTCATTCCGTCGCTCTTGAGAACATCTGAGTGACCCCTTACCATGTTCTTTAGACAAATCCGGCAATAAAACGAAGCGACTGCTTTCTGATAGCATCCTCGTAATGGGTCCGATTCTCAGTCTCTTCCGTCCCGTCAGCCCGATGTGTGCCGCGCTCCTTCTCCTGCGACGGCGGCCAGCTCCACCGCAATCATCCCAAGGCTCTTTACAGTCGGGATTGTCCAGTTCGCACGTCAACACATCGCAGTGGATGTAAACCTATTAAGTGAAGGTATAGATTATGAACATAACCTTCAACCTGCTATATGAGGTACTAGATCTGAGGAGTGGTCTATCATGTCTATCTAGAGCAGACATTGGCCTCAAGGAGTGGGGGCGCAAAACATCTCAGCGTAGGATGAGATATCTGAGAAATAAATCCCTCCGATGAAACAACTATTCAAAGGTCCTTGTTTTAAAATGTCAAAATCTCTTATGCTATCATACAATTATTGACTAGTGAATAATCAAGGGGTGTTTTGATAAAACTGTTCGTAAAGTTATGCATGACTTTACGAACGACTTGAATATGAAGTGCAAAAATGGGATGCCCAAAGTTTTTCCTGATGTTTTAGCAAACTGTGATTGCATTTTCACCATAATCTCAATTAAATTGTGGCAAAAATATACTTTGCAATAGAAATGTTCGTAAACAAAGGTAATGTTAATCTATGTCTGCATATTTCCTCTTTGGCTGATGCGATTTATAATGACTGAGAATTCCATTTGGCTTGCCATATTCAAGTCGCTCGTAACTTTACGAACAGCTTTATGAAACAGTCCCTACGTAACTTTTCAGTGTTGCATGCTTTCAGTGTGTTGAGTCTCTAAAGAGGGATGAAATTGCCCCTCCTTCGAATACGTCGGTGGCTTTATGGCCGACGAAGAATTAGTGACAGAACCTTCAACCTAACTTTCTCATGTGACATAAGATAACCAGTAAAGGGAGAGATCGATCATTCATAACTATAAGATTTAAGCGATAATATGCTCATTTTCATCAAAAGTCCTGATATGCATAGTGGACCCCAAAAAGTTTTTTTTTTTTTTTTTAATAAAAAAAAAATCACAACAAAACTAGACATTTAAATCGTGTTCAAGGAACGTACGCTAGGATCTTCATAACCATGATAACGTTAGTGGCATAGGAAAGGTCGAGGGGGGGGGGGGGGACTGTGGGGCATTTTCCTCTCCCAGTTACGAAAAGATTTTAGTGACAGTATTGTTCACTTGCATTCTTCACTTATTCATCAAAATAAAATCGGTTGATCTGCAGATACCTACCGAATCTCCTTGATCGAGAAATCGGAAGCTTGTTAAACTAAAAAGAGCTCGAGTAGCATCTTCGTAGAATTCCAGAGAGCTATCTGCAGGGCAACTACATGGAGAGGATAAAATAATACAAGGGAAGAAAAGGTTATGTTAATCGTAATTAGCCCCTTTCCCCAAAGCAAAGTCCATGCCGTATCTTTATAAAACTTTTGTTTCTTTCCTTTTTTTCTTTTCCCTTTTTGCAAGATAGAGTAAAACTGTGATATCATGTATGACATCAACCGCATTTCTCTTGAACAGTTTTTTTAAAGGAACTGATGATGAACTGAAAATTCCGATACAGATAATAAATTCTATTAGTCTATAATGGGGTAGGGATATAATGATTGCAAATTACTCACAGCAATTCCATGGTGTATCAATAGCCTGCGCTTACCAGTGCTAACTGCATAAAAATAACTTTTATGGGGAACAGTGGCTTATGAACAGACAGATAATGCTCTAAAATTGGCAGTGTAGTTTTAATCTTAACAAAACTTTGTAAAAGATGAAAAATCAAAGAAAATAATAATCTTCCGAGAAGACAAAAGAAGAATGAGGAATGATGGCAACAATTAAGAATCTAATCACTTGCTTATGGATCGGAACATGTTGATCATCGTGATGAGAGAGTACTAGAGTGAATCAGTTGAGGCCGTCGTCAACATCAAGCAGGTCGCTCATGACGACGGTCTCCTGCGTTCTGAAATTCAGTTAAATAATATTTTTCATATACTTTTTTATATTCAGAAAGAGATTGTAAATGATACGTGTGTCTAAAATGTATATATATATGAAAATCTATGTAATAATTGATGATGTTGTATTGTGTTGAACATGTTGAACGCAGAAATAAATTTCAAGCAAACAAACAAACAAACACGATGTTTGCACACTTTTCGTTTGCTTCATCGTGTGACAACTGATTCACTCTAGTACTCTCTCACCATGCTCACTTGCTCATGATTCTTCAGTGAACCGACATATCCTCCAAAGACAATTGCTCCGGCCTTTAGTTCGTCAAAGATTCACTGTTTGGGTCAGGACTGCAATAAGGGTTTAGGTAAGGATTAGGCCAAGGATTAGGGTTTGGTATAGTGCTTGGCCAAGGGTGGAAATTTAATATTCGGTTAGTGTATGGAAAATGTATCGCGGAGCAATAGTTGTGGAGTATATGTCCTATAACCGATTCCTCTAGTTGAACGTTTGAAAGGGTGCGCGTTTATTGTTGTTGATGTTGTTGTTGTTGGTGGTGGTGGTGATGGTGGTGTTGATGATGATGTTTACTTGACGTAAATGCAAAGTGGATCCTAAATGGCAATGGATGAGACCTAGAGGTACAGGCCGGCTGCCCCCCCCCCCATAAAAAAAAAAATCCGCCAGCATTACCCATCAGAAACCAGACTATAACGGGTGGTATCCGTCGACCTTGATGAGGGTGTGGCCCAGCATGTCTGGGCGTAGACACGAAGTACCCCACCCCCTCCCAGCAATGAAACTCCAAAGAACACATTCTCGTCCAAGTCAACGTAGACGACGCTGTCATCGACGACGGTGACAAACGACGCGTCTTCGTAGATGAGGAATTGGAACTGGTAGGTGCCTTCGTCCGTGAGGGATCGAGAGAAGGTGTAGTTCTGCAGTTGGTAGCTAACGGCATCGACCTCGCTCTTTCGGTCGTAGGTGCAGGTTAGCGGAAGGTTTACCGATGGGCCGTAGACAACTCCAGTTGGTGAGTAAGCTATCACGCGGTTCTTGTAGATGTCATAGTAGTAGGTTTCCGTCTGTATGCGCAAAAGAAAGCAAGGGAAAAGGGGGGGGGGGAACCAGTGAATGACCGTTCATGGCATTTACCACTACAGTATAGTGCGCCAATCACTTATGGCATTTCCAGTTTGAAATTGTTATAACTTGATTGTCCCTATCCATCAGCCCAAAAGCGGAAGCATATGAAAGAAGACAAAATTACTTTCTAAAAGATGCATTATCATGCACGTCAGCAATTATTCTTATTCGATATTGTTGGATAAAGTTGTCTTTCCCTTCCTAAACTGACGTCCACTAGAGAGCGGACATGATTAGGAAAGGTTGCGGAAGATAACTATATCGTTTCGGCATCATGTCCGCGTCAGACGCGGACAAGTGTAGGAATCATTGTTTCCTGGGACATTCCTGCAAATGTCTGCGGACTGACTGCAGACAGACCTTAAGAGTGTCATTTAGATATGCAGACAACATGAGGAAATCATGCAGAGTTTTACATTTTTCAAATTCACTTTAGTCCCCTACGCAGACATTACGATTAAGCTCGAAATCAAAAAGGAGTCATGCATATTCACCTCTCAAACTTTTTTCAGAAACATAATCGCTCCCAGTTATCTGGTTATGGGCAATATCGTGTTTCAGGCCCCACCTCTAATATAGTTTGAATGTGGGGCTGATTCCCCCACGAAGTATTAGGCCCACATTTTATTATTCGTTCAATAGTTGATCGATCATGAAACTCATTTTTACATTTTCACATTTTTAACATTACTCGATTGACAACTCCCTAATATATACTCGTGTTTACGGCCCCACCAAAAGGGATTATGAATTGATTATCACGGCAGTGGGGTTGATGGGCATCAGCCCCGCTGCTGTGTTAATCACGTTTGGATCCCGTTTGGTGGGGCCGTAAACACGAGTATATATACTGTGCTCATCAGCCCCGATGCTGTATTAATCATATTTGAATCGCGTTTGGTGGGGCCGTAAACACGAGTATATATACTGTGCTCATCAGCCCCGATGCTGTATTAATCATATTTGAATCGCGTTTGGTGGGGCCGTTACCACGAGTATATATAAGAGAGTTTTAAAAGAAGATAATGATTTTTTTTTTTTTAAGGATGTTTTATTATATTCTCTCAAATCAAAATACACAATCAGATTCTATAAACAATTTGTACAAACTATTTGAAACATAATTATAAATTATACAATAAATCCATTACAATATAATTATACAACTTATACATCAAACTTCAAAAATACTAGAAATTAATACTAATGCGTTTCAGCAATTACAAAATGAAATATTAACAAAATATATGACATGATCAGAGAGAAAAAAAAGATTAAAAAAAAAAAAAATGTTGTTCCACCTCCCACCCCCCCCCCCTCCCCTCCGTCCCCAGGTTAGGAGCATTCTCCCCTTTATGCCTATACTCTACATGGAAGGGACTGCAATTCTCCGTATTGTTTTTTTTTTCTGTGTTTTTATTTATTTTGTTTTGTGGCTTTGTCTCTCGTATGTATACCTTTGCCTCACTCTCCCTATTTATTCTTTTAATTAAGATTTTCCCATTTCCTTAAATGAAGAGACATCTTGCCTCTACCTAGCGTGATGATCGATCAACACATTCTTTTAAAAAAATTGCGAAAGTCCGTCGTCTTCTATTTCTGTCCTAGTTAGCTGTGGTCTAAGTTAGGTCAGGAGAGATAATCGATCGTGATGTACGTGGGCATCAGTCCCACTCACCATGCATTAATTGAGTGGGGCCTGAAACACGATTATGCCTGGTTATGATTTGACTAAGGGATCAACAATAGTGGGAATGTCTTCTTCATGCCTTGCGCTGCCAGAACTTCATCAGAAGAAATTCTCAATATCGTTGCTACTTACATCTTCTATAACAGTTTCTTGAGTTAGAACAGTTCCACATTCCCCGAGCTTTGAGGTTATGTTGACAAATCCCGAGGAATCGTTCACACCAGTGCAGTTGACATTATTCTCCAATACAAGCTCTTCTGGTTTAAGCCCGTCCAACAGTGCGTACGGAACTCGAACCGTAAAACTGTCATAAGCACAGGTCAGTGTAATCTGGTCTACTAAGGTCTCCTCTGTATAAAAGAATAAAACACGACGATTCTCAAGTAAGCTTACATCAAAATGAAAAATCAGAAAAATTATGAAAATGTTACATGTAGTTAGTTATCATTTTCATGCATCAGTGTCTCCTGCGCCCTCCGCGTATCTGGTATCTAAAGAGTTCCATGCATGCATGATGGAAAATTGTTCATTTATACAGACGATCTTTGTGGAAAGCATAGCTATTTAACAAGTAAAATCAATTGTGAGGGGATGGGTACCTTAACTAGCACATTTCCTAGCAAGCCTGTCAAAAGAAAATACAATACTTGGGGAAAAATCTTCGGATTTTTTAATTGGTTAAAAGGTGAAAACGTGTAATTCTCAGAGTTTGATGTTTGCTGATTATGCTGACAACACGAAATAGAGTCGAAATTGATTTAGCTAAGAGGGAGGGAAAAGGAAAGGGGAGGGGTGACATTACCTGCACAGATTGGGACCGGGTCAGACCATGTCCCATTGTCACAGGTGATCACCGATGCACCGAGGATATCGAACCCAGAATCGCATTCGTAAGAAACCTGGCCGCCGTGAACGTACGATGAGTTTGCAGTCTGGGAACCGTTAACCGGTGTGCCCGGATCACGGCAGTCCGCTATTAAATAAATCGAATAAAAAATACGATGGCATTTAATACAGGAATGTTCTGCAGTAATCAAATAACATGAATGATACTATGAAAGCTTAGATTTAGAACATAATACAAAAACAAGAGTGTGACCGAGTTAGTATCTCACAGAATATGAAACTTTTTTTTTCTTTCTTTTGTTGAAATAAAAAAACACGGTATTTTAAAAGTGCCCTTAAGAAAGCTATGCAAATGCAATAATTAGGAATAAAAACTTACTGAACCTTCGTTTAAAATGCATGATAAATCTTCTTATTGTTGATACTCATTTGTATCTGGGTCGAGAGAAACAACTCTATGTTCACCTAAATTAAATCCGATCTCTAGCGTATTTGATAGTGTCTTTCCTTGCTGCTAAACTTTAACAGGCATAACCTGTAATTTAACCGACATTTGTTCCTAAACGTTTTGCTTTAGATTCAAAGATACGATCTTCCTCAGGTACCTAGCACTTATAACAACAGGTTACTATTGTTTTGTCCATATGTCATCAAAATTTGCGTTTTATTTGTCGGAAATGAAAATAAATTAAATGAAAATGAAGTACAGATGATCTGTTTTCTTCTTCTTGTAAGACGGAGCATCAACTGAAATGAGTGATTATCATTGATTTATTTTACATAATTATGGTCATCACGGTTTAGCCATATAAGGGGTGTTTCACAAAGACTAAGATTGACTAAAATCGCACTTAACTATGGCTGGCCATTCATGCCACTGTTTCCTTTCACCATGCATCTCTCCAATGATTTGCAAATCACGGTAACAAATCTGAAGAATTGACCATTTTTTATAGTTCATTGATGAAGAAAACAAACAATGTAAATTCTTCAAATTTGTGGCAATGATTTGCGCATCCCTTGAGACACCGATGGTTGAAAGCAAACAGTGGCATGAATGGCCTGCGATTTGAGTCAATTTTAGTCTTTGTGAAACACCCCCCCCCCCGATTACTACTGCTCTTCCTACTTCCCACTAACCATTAGATACTTAAGTATTCACTGCTCTGTTCGGGAATCGAACCCAGGACCTCTGGTATCAGAGCCAAGAGCTTTCACGATATAAGTACCGGTGCTCACACTACTGGATGTAGCCCTGCTCTTTTAGTCTAGACTTGCTGCTGATGTATATCACTTTCTCACCTTTGCATTCGGGGAAATCCGAACTCCATTCTCCATCCAGACACGTGACCGTTTCGTTACCATCCAATGTAAAGTTGGTGAGACAAGTGAAATTGACGCTGTCACCATAGTAATGAGGAGGTCCGATTTCGTAGACGATGACGTCCTCAATCGCCGTCACATTGGGACAGTTTTCTGAATTTACAGAAGGTAGCGGAATGAATGCATCAAGTTGCTAATAAAATCTTTATCTCTTTCTCATTGTTACTATTATTTTCTCTTTATATTTCTACATTTATATTTGCTGAACATAAAATGAGGTATGCCCTAAATCTCACAGCACATTAATGTCTCTACGGACCGTTGGCATCATAGGAGTGATCGACATAATTTTGATAGCACCCATATAATCGGCAAAGCTCGCTTTGAAGTCTTCCCTTCAAATTGTTGAAATATATCCTCTCTCTCTCCCTCTCTCTCTTTCTCTCTCTCTCTCTCTCTCTTTCTCTCTCTCTCTCTCTCTCTCTCTCTTTATCTCTCTCAGATATACATCATATACATACACGCACCGACTTACGCACACACCTTTTTTAATATGTTACTAGTGCTGTTTTTATGTTTGATCGTCATGGTCATTAAAATCTAATCTTGATTTGAGATGAACAGATAGAGATTTACCGTAACAGTACACAGTCCTGTTAAAACTCCCATCATCGCAGTAAACAACCTCATCCAATTCTGACCCGGAACCGGAAGTGAAACCAGCATCACAAACGACTACAACGTAGTCACCATGTTGTGTCAAATCGGTGACATTGGCAAAGTTTGAGTTGTCAACATCAGGTCCTGCGCAGCTTGCTGTAAAGAATAATGAATAACGCATACATTATAGAAAATTTGCCACCCATTCCGACTTAGTCCATACCGGCATATTATTTAAAACATTCATATTTTGTTCCCTTCCCCCGGTACCTTTCTCATATTTCTGCGTTTGTCTTTCGGCATATAGGATTACCGCGCTAATATCTATAATTCCCCCCCCCCCCCCCTTTCTCCCCCTCTTTTTTGTTCTGCTACTGCTGTTGTTGTTATCATTTTAAGTGGGGACGAGGCAGAGTTGGTAAGAAAAGTATTTCAAACAACCTTCGAAATATTCATTTCTGATTCTAACAAGTTATATGTACCAAAAAGTGTTGTACATTCAGTACAAACAAAATTTAAACAATCGGTTTTGCATATTTCTACCAGTGTTTAACACCCCGGCCGCAATCTAGGCCGTGGTCCTGATAACGTTATAATAAAGGAATACGATGGAATACGTCATGCTAAAAAAGAAAAAAAAAATCTGAAAAGTAAACAAAGGTGTTGGCCAAGGGAAAGATTTTCGTGAAAATGAGGTACAAAGTGCAGCTCGATTCAATAATTTTATCGCACTGACCTAACCTACAAAGATCGATAGGTGTAGGTTTCCACTTTTCCACTTGTTTTCTTCCCATGCAGCGATCTGTATATTCCGAAATCATTTTGATATTAATAATATTCACATACTGATATGTGACTTGCACTAGGAACCATAACGTAAATCCAGTGGAATAGCGTTGGATAGGTGGGGCACTGCCATCGTTGGGGGTTCAAACGATTCTATTGGTTAGCAGAATGGGATGAAGTCACATCGTGACTTATTCCTCTTTAAAACACACTTCTCTCTCTCTCTCTTTCTCTCTCTCTCTCCCTCTTTCTGTTCCACATTATTTTCTGCTTTCCTTTGATTCTTATCCCCCCCCCCGCCATCTACTATTAGGCACAAGCCCCATTTCGCCCCCTATTTTTTGTTTCGAGGCCACGATATTATCAAATATATATTTTCCCCTTGCGTTTTACTTTGTCCATAATCAGATAATGCGTTTTTATTGTTTTTTCTTTTGTTTGTTTTTTTGTTATTGATATTTTTAATGTTGTTTTATCAACTGTAAGCTTAACCAATGTGATATACTTACCTTTGCATTCTGGTAGAGGGTCGGACCAACTGCCATTACTGCAGCTGAGACTGGGTTTTCCGTCAAATAGGTAAGTATCAGTGCAGTTGAAGAACACCATGTTACTGTGGTAGAAGGGACCCGAACTGGGGTACATGTTACCCCCCTCGGGCGCTGATATGCTGGGGCAATTTTCTGAAAGAAGATTTCATGCGGTTATATTTTCTTCTCAACGTTAGTTGCAAGAGGTTTGTTGTTGTTGTTTTTTGTGGGGGGCGCCAGAGATAACTTTTTTTGATATGATAACTCTGTGCACATGTAAAAATGTTAAATTTCTATGCATGCTTCATAGTGAAAATGGTAGTTACAACAACTTCTGTGCATATTAGCAATTTCCATGTGGCAGCGAGAGCAATTTCGCCCACATTCTCCTCACATCTCCTCAATGAATCGAGGTAAATTCCAAAACACGATTATTTATTGTACCAGGGGGGGTGTTTCATAAAGCTGTTCGTAAAGTTACGCATGACTTTACGAACGACTAGAATGTAAAGTGCCAAATAGGAGGCCCCCAATTTTTTTTTTCTGGCGTTTGACTGCATTTCCCATAATCTCAAGTAAATTGTGACAAAAGATATACTTTGCAATAAAAAATGTTTTAAACAGTAGAATTGTTAATCCACGTCTTCATATTTCACCTTTAGCTGATACGATTTATAATGATTGAGAATCTCATTTGGCTTGC
>CM057156.1:24595243-24608999 GCA_029962745.1 Echinometra lucunter
CACAAGTGCCATCAAAATTTAAAAGCTATCGTGAAGAACGGGATTGTACAGAAATGTCTAAGATGTTTATCAAATTAACACTCACTGACTCTATCTAAGAAGGTGTTTATCAAATTGATACGCACTGAATCTAACTATCAGTTGCTTTGAACTTTTTTCCATGCATAAATGTGGTACACTAGATGTTACGGAGTCATAAATCA
This sequence comes from Echinometra lucunter, assembly GCA_029962745.1. Lineage (NCBI taxonomy): Eukaryota > Metazoa > Echinodermata > Echinoidea > Camarodonta > Echinometridae > Echinometra > Echinometra lucunter. The sequence continues at coordinate 24,595,447 of CM057156.1, forward strand.
GATTATACTCATTATCGACACAATCAATACTTGAACAGGGGCGATTAACAACGATCTGGGAGACGAGGAATGACCTCTCTTGGGGCAATCATCTCACCTTCTATTTGGGCGGCGAGGCGAACTTTATATTCATTTTAGAGCAGGGAGCGCCACAATAGTATTTTATTCAGACAGCTATAATGAAATACATATTTCATTTGTGAGATCAACCGATTGATTTTTTGCAGAAGAATGTGCTTATTTGTTCATTTGGACATCGGAAAAAAGAAATTTAGTAACGATTCTAAATTTGTTGAAGAAGAGTGTTTTCATTTGCTCATTCATAATGATTTGGAATTGGACGTTTTTAACACGTTTATTGTTCAACCAAAAATAGGTCAGGATAAAACGTTCTGTACGTTTAATTTTGTAACGTCCGATAACGTTTTACAACGTTTTGTAAAGGACGTTTCATTTTGTAACGTCCATTGACGTTTTAAAAACTTTTTTTTCCAAAAGAAAAACTGTGCTTTGTGGTAAATGCTAAGTCCAAACTTTGACGTTATATGTACGTTTTAAAAACGTCTGTTTTAGACGAAGACATACGGAACCTCAAAAAAAAAAAAAACTTTGAGGAAACGTTCTGAAAACGTTATGTGTTTGCTGGGTAGGAGCTCGAAGATTTTCAGTATATTCATAACTCCATGGTACATTTGCACCGCCAAAAGCGCAGAAAGGTGATGGCTTCAGCTCGCTAGCGACAATGCGCATGCAGTATGCCAATATTCTAACCTTTGCATTCGGGAACAGCAGTCGTCCAGTTTCCGTCATCACAAGTCGAACTCGAATTCCCGACCAAGGTGAACCCGAGACTGCAGTTGAACGCAACGATACGGCCGTGATAGAACGGCTCAACCGAGCTGTTGATGTAGCCATCGTCAGGGGCTGAGATCGATGGACAATTAGCTGAACGATTGAAGTATTGGAAGACAAACAAAACAGAAGTTGCATTTTCTTTTTCAAGTCAGTAAGAAGGCCTAAAAAATGAATTGTTTAACTCTAATCTAAAATAATTAGGGCCTTACATGGAATATACATTAGGGAAAGAAATTGTGTTCATACATTGTGATTATTTATGCTGGATTGTATCGCATCTCATATCTTAATGACAAACGAAAAATAATCTTTATTCTTCTCTTTTCTCACATGTCTTAATGGTAGCTCTGCCATCAATGGTAACTACATTGATAATATTGCTCAACAGCCAATCAAAATAAAAGTTTCCATGGATGTTACCATTGATGGCAAAGTTACCATTAATGGTAAGTTTTATGCAACGGGCCCCTGGTCTCCTTCAGCAGCCCCCAGCCCCCCCCCCCCCCCCCCCCCATTCAACAAGTCCGTAGCTCCGGAAGTGAAACCTTGTTTCCAAAACTCACCATAACAATATAGAGTCGAGTCCCAAGTACCGTTGCTGCAGGTTAGGGGTTCTGATACATTATCCCCAGTTCCGGAAGTGAAACCGTCGTCACAGGTCACAATTATGTAGTCGCCGTGGTCGATTTCCACTTGGTCTGAGGCAAAGTCTGAATTCTTAATTATCGGCGTGGGACAATTTTCTGTAGGAGGTCGAAACGTAGATTGTAAGAATATTCATGTTGCAAAGTCGTCGTACGGGTGCGTAAATTGCAACTACTTTAGACATAAATGATCGGCTGCATGCGAAAAGGTCATTCAGAAAATCCAAGAGCAGAAAGTCGAGAAAAAATGTTCTGCAAAAATGTATTTCTTAACTTTCCCAGACATTAAAAGCACTGATTGACCTGGGTAAGTGCCCTCTGGTACATTGGTGAAGATTTATTGTTTGATTTATTTATCTATTTATTTATTTATTTATTTATTCATTCATTCATTCATTTGTCTATTTGTTTATTTATTTGTTTGTTTGTTTATTTGTTTATTTACTAAATTTTATTTATGTATTTCTTTGATATTTCATTTTACATGTTTCATATGCAAAACCATAAGGGCATTACCTAAACATTCTCCAACATCCGGGTTCCACTCTTCGTCGTGACATGTGACATTGGATACACCAGTGAGAGTGTATCCTGGGAAACATGTGATCGTCACCTGACTCCCCTCCTGAAAGACTTCATCGGACGAAGTAGCGTCTCCATTGGTTATCACGGGAATTGTGCAGTTTCCTTTAAAAAAAAGTCAAGTTCACTGTTTTTGTGTAGCAGCTGGGCTACCTGTCATATGTTGAAGACAGGGGTTTTTCTTTCTAACTGGTTCAGCATTTGCAAGGTCACTCATAACTTGTTTTGATATTAGAAAGGAAGCAGTATTAATAATGATAATATCAATAATAATAATGACGATGATAATAACAATAATGACAACAACAATCATACTACTACTACTACTACTACTACTACTACTACTACTACTACTACTACTACTACTTCTTCTTCTTCTACTACTACTACTACTACTACTACTACTACTACTACTACTACTTCTTCTTCTTCTTCTTCTTCTACTACTACTACTACTACTACTTCTACTACTACTACTTCTTCTTCTTCTTCTTCTTCTTCTTCTTCTTCTACTACTACTACTACTACTAATAATAACAATGATAATAATAAATAATCATCGTAATTATAATAGTCATGATAATGATGATAATAACAATGATAATAACAATGATAATTATAATTATAATAATTATAATTGTAATTAATTATAATTGTAGTAATGACAATGATGATAATAACAATGATAATAATTATGATAATGATAATAAGAATATAAAAAAAAAACATTTACAAATTAGGAGGGCGGAAGACAATTCTTAGCACTTGTGAAAGTATGAAAAAGATGGTGTGAGTGGCATAGACATCATCGGTAGCCTACTTTAAGCATTACTTTTAGTGGTTGGAAAACTCACCGCACAATGAAGCTGACAAGACGCAAATGCATTTACCTCTCTCTACCAAATTGGTACGCAGTAGGAAATTGTACGCTTACGCACCTCATTAATGTTAAAAACTCTAATAACCATAACAGAATGCACTTACATGCAATGAATCATCATCATCATCATCCTCACCATCATCATCATCATCATCATCACCACTATGACCACCATCATCATCAGCATCATCATCATCATTATCATCATCATCGTCATCATCATCATCATCATCAGTTGTTCGCTGTTGTTTAAAAGTTGTTTAAAAAATCATTAGGTTGTTTACCAAATGAAATATACCAACTGTTGTTTTAAAAAAAAAATGTGTGAAAAACAAATGGAAAATTTGTTTAAACGACAGTTGGTAGTTTTATATGTTAAACAATCTATTGATTTTTAAACAACTGTTCTAACAGTGTTTACTTATTTTTATAACTACCAGAACAAGTCGGGACTGTAGCTGGGGACCACTGTCCTGTTCCTGTACAAACCGCCATGCCAGGTCCATCCAGAAACCGCCCCTCGTTACAAGAATATACAATCTCATTGTACAAGGAGTTGGCGTCCGCAGGGCTGACTGAGCCGTATGTGGGAGCTGCGGCCAATTGACAACTTGATTCTGTTAGAGACAGGGAGAGAGAGGGGGGTGATATACAAAACTGTATGATATGTCACAGAATATAACACTTCGGCTCATTATTAATATGAATTTTCTCCCATTAGTAAACGTTCAAACAGGGAAGCAATTCAATTTATAACTTTATTTTTTATTCATTTATTTCACATCTTTATACAGACACTGACAGAGTAACATGTTCAACTACATATCAACTCAATAATGAAAAAAAAATGTTTTACAAAGGGTTCATTTGATTAAAAAAAAACTAAAAATAAATGCTATATACATACAACACGCAATTTTGAAACAACTTCTGTCTACCCAATACTCCAGAAGATGGGTGGGGGGGGGGGGGAGTTTTTAATTTTGTAAAGCTCGTCGACCTGAAATCCGTATTTCGACCTAACTCAGAGTGACAAAAATGTCAGAGGCACAGATGTGAAATTATCTGTTTACATTTTTACCTTCACATGTTGGTAGAGGATCTGTATTCCAATATCCGGATGTATCAGTGTCGCCTTCAACGCACTGCCCTATTTCCTTGATTCCGAATAGATAACCACTACAGGTGACGTTCACATACGACCCTCCCTCATAGCAGGTCTGGTTTGGGGAGAAACCTGGTGTTCCATCACCAAAAATATCAGGCGATGAGCACTGATTACCTTTCGAGGAAAAAAAATCATTTAATAATTAATGAAAAGTCAATTTAACCTTTTATCTCCCCCCCCCCATATCACAATTTGCATTGTAGGGAATAACTTTCCAGTGCTTCAAAATGCAAGTTTTCATCTCGTCGCAATAATGATAATTTTTTACAGCTTTTTGCAATTTTTTTTTCATCTCATTCATTTGTTCAACCATTTACATATAAAAACATGTACAATAAAAAATAAACAAACATGGGGTTAGGAGCCCCTAAGAAGTTCATAAACTCCTCGAGTCAAGTGAAAGAAAATTAATGTTTCTTTGAATTTGAAAAAAGGAGAACTTGTAATTGGGGCACCAACCATGGCCTAGAAAATAAATACAATTAAAAACATCGAAAGGAGGGAAAGTAGTAAAGAGCATAGAGATATCAGAAGTATTAACAAATAATGTGTGTCTAAGAGAACATCCAAAGGAGCTAAAATATCCTGTACTGGGTTAAATCATATTTGTGTACTGCATGAACATTTCATTCTTAAAGAACTTGTTTAATCTGTCAAGAGTTTTACTTAATTTTGTATCATCAGGTATGTCATTCCTTAAGTTGATTCCATTACAACGTAAGGAATTTTGACTGTTGCTGTTTTAGGTAAATACTCAGCTGGTGAAAATGTGATTTCTGACGAGTAAAATGAGAGTGATAACAGGCATTTGTATTAAAGAGTCCGCTAAAAATATCAGGCAAGATATTTGAATTGTATTGATACATAAAATACTCTGTATATCCTCTGTTTTGTTGTCAAGCATTAATCAATTCATTTCCGGTGCTCCTTACGAAACAAAATAAAATATCCTGATTTCAAACCACTTTGCAGCTAACAACGGCAAAGTGGTTGTGCTCTAAAATACGCAGTTTCAACAATGAATGATCTAGAATCTTCTCACTCCATCGCTTCGCTTCTTTGCATGTCTTAAAATTCAGGTGGGCATGAGATTTTCTCTTTAAAGGGAAAGGGGTGTATTCGCTTTGTTCCCACCCCGGCAATATTTTGCATTTAATAACTTTCATAATCCTAATGATATTTCTTTACCACCCTAGCTGCTTAAAATCCAAAGATCCAAAATTCCCGAAACTCAGTTTTCTCATTCGGTCTGTACGTTCCCTCGCATTTAATACAGGTGGTATACAAGTTTGTATAAAACGAAGTTTTATACAAACTTTGTCTACCCATGACCTCAGAAGAGATAGGGGAACAGATTTTTCCGTCTGTAAATGGGTTTCGATAAATCAATGTCGGCTCCTCCTCTCGCAAGACAAGACGACATTCCTATCACTATACTGACATGGCCGATATAAGTTTTCTATATCTATAGTGCCTTTAAATGTTGAAATATAGCGTGCACTCTTTGTTGCTCGTTCGCTGTGTTCCCTTGCATAATTTTAATATTCATTACAGCACATTTTTATTTTATTTATATTCAAAGAGTAAAGAGAACATTTTGCGTTCGCTAAATTTAAAAGTTTTTTTTTTTTTTTTTGGACACACTGCAGGCGTGTAATTTCTATTATCAACTCTAACCGAAGAGCGAGCAAACCAGCATAAACATATTAAAACAAATCAAAGCAGAAAAAACGGGAAAATTTGAACCTACCACATTGTCCTGTTATGCTACCGATGTATTGACCTGTGGCAAAACAAATCATCAGAGAAATATACAACGAACCGTGTAATTACCTTCATTTGCAATAAAACTATATAGACAAAACATAAGAACAATATAATATAGAGTTAAATCATCTTTCATGTACTAATATCTCATTCATCAGTCAATATTTTAGCAGTTTTCAAGCTAAATTAGAGTTTACATTTTAGCCCTAAAGTCCCGTCCACATGACCCCCTCCCCGGCCTGTTCCGACGAAATTTTTATGACATGTTAATATGAGTAATTATTTTACTTGATAAGATGTTGCTGAGGATATTTTGGTTTCCTGTATGAAGTCAAAATAATTTCAAAGTCGGTGCTTACTTCTCTGAAATAAAACATGTACTTCACTTTTTATCACGTGTTTATTGACTGATCACTGATTCCTCTGTGTACTTACACACAGCCAAAGAATATTGATAAAAAGGTAGCCACTATATGTAATTAGGAATTATCATTATCATTGGGAATGAAGAATACACAACTTAGAATTAGAAAGCCTTTTTAGGCAGTTATGTACAGAAGAATCTTTAGAAATCTGCAGACAAACATACAAATGTTCAGTTGCTTTCCGGTAAATTTCTATGCATCCCGGTATGCATCATATCAAATCGGTGGAAATATCATAGGTGCTATGCAGTCTTTTTTGTTGTCCGGTTTTTTTTAAAACACTGTTGAAGATAATATTTTGCTGATGTCATGCTGTACCAATCGTTTCAAATTCGTGTATCTAAAACAGGTCTGAAGTTAGAAAAACACTGGTCATTAAAATGGCATTGACATTTTGTTGTCTAATTAAAAATTATGGGGAAACTGAAAAAAAAAACCTATAAAATTATGAAATGCAGGACTAATGTGAGAGACAGAAGCAGTGGCACAAAAGGTATCAGTTGGCTGAACTAATTCTTTTAAGCACCACCACCCCCTTTCCTCCTGATACAGCGTTGCGTAAGAAATTTCATTCAGTACGGGTAACTATTACGAAAAGCAAAGACTTAAAAAAAATAAAAAATAAAAAATGGCCTACGCTTACTTGTAGCAGCACGTAAAATCAGCGAGTTCTCACTTAATATTCAGAAATAATCTGTTCAGCGAAAAAAATTGCTAATATTATATTCATCAAGATGAATTCAGCTAAAAATATTAATACATGCATGCCTACTTGGAGTCAATTACATTAAGAGAATTCACAGAAACTGGCTAGTAGAAAACTTACCTGAGAGGAGAACTGAAATGAAAACGATCGTAACTGGACTGGGTTTCGACCCCCAGGCACTCATGTTTGGGGCACTCCTGGCTTTCCTCTGAGCCAGACGATCTCCTTTAGTCCACCATACCGACATCGGTTATACCGCACATCCGGTCTCGTTCCTGCGTAGAACAGTCTCCCGATAATAAGTCCACAAAACCCTCAATAGCACTTAGATAAGAAAATACAGTCCGTACCAACTGATTCAGACACAAAGCGAGCTAAAACGGTAAAATTCCAACTTCATATTTAAGTTTACAGCGTATCCGATTAATACATGTTAAAAAATGTTAACGCTGGCGTCCATTTTCTTTCCTTTCTTTCTTTTTAGCCGTTGTAAAAAAAAAAAGAAACACAGGATCTACCTCCTTTTTTTTTTCAAAACCGTGATCCTTGTATTATCAGTAGAGATCTATTTTCTTTCCCGAAAATGTTGCCGAGGAATTTGAAGTGCTTGCTGAAGGTGCCCGTAATCGGATGTAGGCGGCTCGCATAAGAGTTACACCACAATGATATTGGGTTTACACAGAATTAAGGTTACTTTAGTCTTTGACCCGAAACACCCATCTTAGTTGTTTATTAACCGGTAATTAACAAGTCACGGTGAGTTTAAAACCCACTACATGTACACGTCGAGTTGTTTGCAGATAAACACAAAGTAGTCTGGATTAGAAGAAGACTCTAAACTTGGAAATGACAAAATTTTATCGAAAACGAAAATGCTCTTGCAGTCTGTGGTAAATAAATATCAAGTTTTATGCTTTAAACGTCACCTACCGGCGATAAGAATATTTCACTTGCGATACATTCCACTGTTTGAAATGAATTTTTCTTGTCATTTCCTGATAGGATTCGTTCTAGACCTCCGAATGCTTATATTCTCTATTTTTTTTAAAGTCATTATCAGTCGTTGCCCCCCCCCGCCCTTTCTCTCTCTCTCTCTCTCTCTCTCTCTCTTCAATCACGTCCTCTTCTTTATTTATGTCCTCTTCTCTCTTTGTCTCTTCCCCCTTCTTCTCCTTCTCCTTATCCTCATCCTACTCCTTATCCTCATCCTACTCCTATTCCTTCTTCTTTTTCTTCTTCTCCTTCTTCTTCTCCTTCTTCTTCTTTTTCTTCTTCTTCTTCTTCTTCTTCTTCTTCTTCTTCTTCTTCTTCTTCTTCTTCTTCTTCTTCTTCTTCTTCTTCTTCTCGTACCATCCTCCTTGTTTTATCTATCTATTTATCAATATTTGTATATCTATCTTTCATTCTTTCTGTCTATCTTTATATCTTTCTTTACATTTTTATCAATTCCCCTTTTCTCTCTCTCGATGATCAACGTCACGTCTCAAGAAAATGGCGATGCCCATGTCGTGTTGAAAAGGTGTAATTATTTTTGCTTTATCATACCTTTGTTTAGAAATCTGAAATAAACCCGTTGTAATAACTGAAGTTAATGACTGGGGTTCGATTTTTTTTTTAGTCGAACAATATACCAACTTTTTCCATTTGTTTTTTAGAAAACAAATGGGGAAAAAATCCTTTACGCACTGCTTTGTCAACCTTCTGAAATAGACCTGATTTCTAATTTTATGCAAACAAAAGTTTCTCTTGACATTAACTCAAAAGTTGTCAGAGGCTTGTCCAACGTAGCAATACTATGCAAACTGAAGTCCATGTGCACCTATTGAGATGCCATTATGCGTAACAGGTGAACTAAATAGTTAGTAACCAAGGGTCCTGGAAAGCGGCGCTTTTTTTTAGAGTAAAAATGTTTTAAACATTTCTTTGAAACAGTTTTTTTCACATTCTGATCCCACAATGATATTTATGATTACAATTCAGATTTATTTACCCAGGGTAGTCGCATCACTTTTATTCCTGCTCTTCCTGCGGGCCCTGCAATAATTACCATGGTCAGAACTCAAGTTCTTTAGATACATGCTGAAAATTGTCTTCTTTGTTTTACTGTGATGAAAGTATTTCTAAATGAAAAATATATGATCTTTTTTGTAAAATGTCTGAATTTTCATATGTTGAAGTTAGCTCTTTGCTTGTTTCTGTGTCATATCACGGCCATTTCTACTATAGTGTACACAGGAACGGAAGTTAAAACGAAAGATAAACAAGAAACAAACAAACAAAAAGAACAACAAGACATCTTTTAAAACTTTAAACAGCTACCAGATTTGAGTGAATGACATGCAACGTGATATTTTTCGGTCATTCATAATTTAATGAATTCCATTTTCTCAAGCAAAAATGAAAGACCCGCGTTCTGAGAGGCTCGGCATAATTAGAAATAAAATCACGTTCAGCATGTTCAGTGCAATTTTTTATGATTCTGGATATAAAGAATATATTGCGTAAATATGAGCAAATTATCAAATTAAGTAAATGCCGAGATGCATTAAATAGCTGAAACATGATTCATAATTTATTACGCGATGAGGAATATTGGTTACGTCATTGGAATATTCTAACTGAATATTTACATTGGGATACATGTTGCATGATGTAAATGAATCGCCGTAATCATGGTAATTACTTGTTTTAACTGTTTTAACTAAATATTTAGATAAGTAAGTATCCGTGAAACATGATTTGTATACATTAATTTTTTTGTAAATTATGTGTTGTGCTCTACAGTGGATAAGTCTCCCGACTGTAAACCAAAATCTGCAGGGATCAAATCCCTGCTGCAGCATTATTCTTTGGCTTGATATTAGTCTACATTATTTTAATACACTTAACATAGGTGAGGTAAGTGAGTACCTGTCAAGAATTAGTCATTTCGCATAACTGTGTCAGCTAGTTCTTCTAAGCCAATATTGACATCGAGATACCTTGATATATATGGATGAATCTTGTTTACTATTCATTCCATTAACATGATTAAGGGAAAAAATAATGACTTCTTCAGTAGGCCATGCAAACTTTATTGATACATGATTCTTTTACTGAATGATAATGAGTACTGAGCACATGTCAGCTATCTTAGGTGGGAGGTGGAGTTTGTTTAAAGACATTTTAGTAAAATGCATAAATTCTAACGAATTACCCCCCCCCCCCCCCTCCGAGAAGATTCTCTTTAACACGGATCTTGAATTATGAGCGAAATCCTTCCTTGCTTGCGTAATCACACTGTAATCGCTCCTCTTGAAAATCTTTATCTATGCAGAACAGGGTGTGCCGTGGCTATCATCGGTTACATAGCTATTTCGGCAAAGTGTTACACGAGTATGATGAAAATATAATCGCTATGTTACCTAAAGGGAGTATTCAGACATTGTAAACAGGTAAACTGGGAGGGGTTGGAACTAAATGTATCCAGCAAAATTTATACCGTTTAACTCTTACGGTGCCAAGGGGTTTTGCTTGTTCCAAGATTCTACCAAATCATGAATAGTGCTTACTTTTCAAACGCCTGCAAATCTTCAACAGTAACTCCTATATACAAATATGTTGTACACAAAAGTTGTAGAAAATGTATTACCCTTTCAAATGAAACCAAGTATTTCTAATAATTCAATGTCATGCATGAAAATTATTGTGAAACAGCACTGAGCTTCCCTTTTGACATTTATGTTTTCGTGTCTTATTTGTTTGCTATTGTTTTATGCTAAAGTGAAAATGGATCCTTTCCAAAATCTGCAGTTTTCTTTAGAAAATCCTATGGCAGCATACAATGGCTGACAGATATTTTAAATACTATATTCATCCTCTAAACTTTGACATATTTTCATCACATTATACTTCTTTTTAAGTGGAGTAATATTTGATCAAAAATGCAAAGTCTCTTTGTCACATATACGTGACATCGGCACTGTGAGAGTTAAACTTCGAACGGGACATTCTCATTCATAAATGCAGCGAAAAGAAACCGCTTTCAATGATCAATTTAAGATTTGAAAATAAAAATAGTTAATAACCATCTTTAACTCGCAAAATTTGTATCTTAATACTATTATCTTTCCCTTCTGTCCTTTAGCACCATTTACCCTAATGCACAGCTGGTAATGGGGTTTTTCGTTGATTTTCCCTCTCAAAATATCCCGAATGAAAACTTCCATGCGAGAAGAAAGGTCAATAAGCTTAATGACTCGCACTAAATACACATATCAATATTGACAAATCCATAGTTACCACTTATGGCGCTAGATATTATTGTATTCTGACGATGTTTGTCTTTCCAGATTAAAACAGTGAAGCTGGGAACACTACTTATTTGTCGTGCCATTTTTTGCCTCTCTCGGTTTGCCCGCACTGTGATTAACAATAAAACCTGTCTTTCCGAAATGATAAGAAAAATAAATTAGCCGCCAATTTCTCTTTTTTTATTGTTTGTTTTGTTTAAGTTTGTGCCATTACTCGCGGAGGAGTAGTGAGGTGGCGCTCTTGTTATGCAACAGACAGTGAGTTCTTACAAAAGGAAACCCAATTTTTCCAATCAATTACTCCATGATAAATACCTTGTATTAGTCATATAAAAGATCAATTCATGTTCTTTCCTGAATTATGATACCAAATATGTCATGGGTTTTTTTATTCAACAAAAATAAAACAATACACAAACACATGACACGCCAATCTGATGAATTCCATCTGCTATTACCAAGAACATGAAGAACTATACTCTCTAAATCCATATTCACGTATGCAGGCCCGAAGCTCTGGACTATTCTTGATGAAAGCATAAAAATGCCCTTAGTTTAAATTCTTTTAAATTCAAATTTTAAAAATCCTTTCTTCGTAAATACCACGCACCAGCCCTTTAGACTCATCATCCTTCATTCAATTTATTTTATTCAACATAAACTACTCGATTATGTTTTTATTCATATTATACAGATATTCGTTTCCCGGTCTGTCCGTCTATGTTCTATGTTGTGTGTGTTGTTGATAGGCAAGAGTCCTCCTCCTCTCTCTCTCTCTCTCTCTCTCTCTCTCTCTCTCTCTCTCTCTCTCTCTCTCTCCCTCTCTCTCTCTCTCTCTCATCTCTCTCTCTCTCTCTCTCCTCTCTCCTCTCTCTCTCTCTCTCTCTCTCTCTCTCCTCTCTCTCTCTCTCTCTCTCTCCTTTCCTTCCTTCCCTTCCCTTTCACTTATTTTATGTTATGTCTATCCGGTGTTTGTATTTGTGTGTTCCTTTTTTTTTCTTTTATTGATATACTATTTTTACAACTCTAAGATATAGGGGCTGCAATCTACAAGCACAGCTATTCAGCAGTCCCCTCCATTACCAACCTTTTTCTTAGACTTATTTTACACTGTGAACTATTTACATTTATGATTCCATTGTTAAGTTTCGTTATTTTACTTGTACAATGTATCCTATGTATTCTGTTGATATATATAGGAAATGGAAATAAACGAAATGAAATGAAATGAAAATAGTTTTGACATGCATGAATGAATATGAACGGTAATAACTTAGTAATATGTAAAGTAGTTCACTAAAAACAAGATAAATGAATCAGTGTGTGAACAGTTATTATGAATGAATAAATAGAGCAATTAATTAATTAAAAATTTAATTGATGAATAAGTATTCCTGACCGTTAAAAAAATCAAAAAAATCAGAAGCACGTAGAGACAGTCTGCATGTTTGAATAGAGCATTAACATGTCATCCTGATTATTATTTATTATTTATTCATGTTTTATTTAATACAGAGTGGAGGGTAGTCCGATTCAGTTTTACAAATGCTTTTCAACGGAGCCCTCCACAAAGATATAATACAATACATGAACAATACAAACGAAATATGACACAATTAAATTGCAGTCGGAATATTAAACATAGAATACATAAAAAGAAAAACATTACAAATCTTAGATAGCCAGATAGTTGTACCTTTTGGGAGTCAATGCTTATTGCAAAAATGTTTACATTGTCTTTTGAAATTATAGAGTGTCTTTGAATTGCGATGGAGTTGATTGACCATGATGGGAATAGGATGATCACAGAGGTATATCACTGTATATGGAATGCACTTTCCCCCTTCGCCTTTGTAGTTTGCATGCAGAAAGTCTCTTTTTTGCTCTTCTTATCATGCTCAACCTGACTTGTTAGAAACAGGCCAAACTTTGCTTACACATTGATCAAAGATGTGAAATATCATCACGATGTATTCATGATCAGCATCTCAGTGAACTTTGCTCCCGGAATACAAACATACATGTGTAGACAAATATTGTTTAAAAGTCTTGCAACTCATACGTGTGTCATAATCCGCTAAACGTTTCTCTTTCTCTCTCTCTTTGTCTGTCTGTCTATCTGTCTCCCTCTTTCATTCTTTCTATTTAACCATCATTTTATACACCTTCTTGATTGATCTTTATATTCTGTTTTCTTTCTTTTCTCTTTTTCGTTTTGTTTCTTCTTCTTCTTC
>CM057156.1:24609499-24651999 GCA_029962745.1 Echinometra lucunter
TAATGTAATATTCCTGATGTATTTTAATAATCAACTTATAAGTTTGTTTGTTTGTTTGTTTGTTTGTTTTCTGTTTGGAAAGGTCAAAGAGAGGACAGGACAGAGATAGAGAGAGAGAAAGAGAGAAGAAAGGTCGAAAAGAGAAGGGGAAGATAACATCAAAGGGAAGAAAAAAAAGTGAAGTATAAAGTACAAAATTGAAAAGGAAACGAAACTGACTGAATGCACTCTAAAAAAAAGGTTGCAGTGACAAGTTACCCACTGTTGGTAAAAAGGGAACATGCATGATTCTTGGGTAAAATTTTGTTCCATATTAGGTGATATGCATATTTTATGGACAAATTTTAACGCAACATTGGGTAAAATTTACACAGTGTTTGGTATCATTTTACCCAACAAACATGCATGTTCCCTTTTACCCAATATTAAGGCCTTTATTTAGAGTGATGAGAGATTTTGATCAAGGTTATGAGCAAAAGAACAAAAAGAGAAAGTAGAAAGGTAAAGTCGAAGGGAGAGGAGACATAATTTTAAAAAGCGAAATAAGCCTTACAAAACACATTGTTGCAGAGACATGATTACAGTATTAAAAGCAGCACTATGAGTATGAATACAAATCTAAGGTAAGTTGCAATGCATGCTCTTATATGAGCCATTTGATGTGCAAGATATCTTTTAAGCTTTTTTTTTTTATTTGATATAGAGTTCCATGCCTTGATTGCAGAATATTTATCCTGTTTATAGGATTCTATAACATTATCCAACATTAATAAGCTTGAGTTCTAAGAAAGGTTAAAAATAGTTTTAAAAGCTTTCTTATTCTTTTTTATGTGATAGAAAGAATATCACAGAAGAAAATTTGCTGAAAACAAGGAGTGCTCTTCAAATGCCCTCATATTTGAAAAAAGACTAGATTTAGTTTAAGTGTTCGGGCCGAACATATGCCACCTTTGTGCGTAGTGTCATGTATAGGCCTACTCATTGCTGTGTATGTATTTCTGTGTGTGTGCCTTTCGGGGAAAGTGAGTTAATTTCTTATCAAATTCTTACACTCAACTCCTGTTTTTTTTTTTTTCTGTACAACTTATCTACTCTTTCCAGTTGCTTGGAGAGGTTTTCTTTTCACAACGTAATTGCTTGACTCGAACTCAACGTAATCCTTCAGACAATTTTCATTATTTCAGTTTTATCTCAGCATTGCTTAAATTGGAGCCGGATATGCTCACAATACAATCATCAGCCAAGATATTACAAAAATGAAATGCTTTGAACGATGTCATTAATAAAAACAAAAAATGAATATCGGCCTAAGACTCCACCCTGCTGAATTCCAACAATTGACTCGACAAGTTCGAATTGTTTTCCCATGACAAGAACGAACCGATTGCTTCCGGGTTGTTGAATAACTTTTGAACCAGCGAAGTTCCTTTCCAGGAATCCCATATGTTTCCGTTCTAAATGTCAGCAGTTCATAATCAGTAGTATCAGAAAATTCGATATGTCTACAAAAAAAAAAAAACAACAGCCTACCACTGCTACCTGAAGTAGCACGTACATGTATGTTCTTATACAGGTTATAAGAAATAATTATTCAAAAGCCTCTTCAGCTGAAAGAATAATGAAATGAAAAAAATGGTAAATTTTAAATCTATAAAAAGAATAAATATAGATGTATTCTTTAAACGAATGATAATTTCACTGGTGTAGCTAAGGGGGGCAGAAGGGGGCCATGTCCCCCCCCCCCCACCCCCGTTGATCGGCGGGCAAAAATAAAAATACTGCTAACAACACAAATCAAATCAATTCCAATATTCCGCCAGTGCTTTAATGAGGACATAGGCGTAGCTAAGGGGGAGGGGGTACAAGGAGGCCATGACACCCTCTTGATCGGAGAAAACAAAAATTTAGAGAGAAGGCGATTGGTCTATACCACTATTATCTACACCTACTAATGAAAATGAAATGCGCAGAAAATGCCATTTTCATGCACGAATTTCAAAAAATCTCCCTACCGTGGGAGGGGGGATACTCCCTTCCCACCCTCCCGCCGCTCGTTGGCTTCGCCCCATGTTGGAAATTTCTAGCTACGCTAAGTGCTGGATAATTTGCATTTGTACCCCTTCCCCCTCCCCCTCCCCCCCTCTCCCCCTCCCCCCCCCCCCCCCCCCCCCCCCCCCCCCCCCCCCCCCCCCCATCCCCGGTTGCATGAATAGGCTACTATAGCTGATCGCGCTCTTAACCCACCAATTGGCTACTGGAACCAAGTGCTCCCTGTATTAAGTAAATGAGAGAATTCAGTATTCAATGGGTTAAGAGGAACATTCCGGGTAAAAAAAAATATGGTAACGTTTAAACCTATCATTCAAAAAATATTTTGTAAAAGAATAATAATTACACACAATGAGGGCTCAAGTTATTGTTCTTGCCCCCCCCCCCCCCCCTCCCTTGCCCATGACAGCATGAGTCGGCGACATTAGTTGATCGCAACACTGAGGAAATTGTACGGTAAAGTTCAAATCCATCATAAAGCGTGATGATAAGCACAAGATAAGGAATGAAAGCATTGTTTTCGGCAAAGTTCAAATCCTTACCTTCATTAACAACATTATTTATCTCTTAATACTGTTTGTAATTCAAATAATTCTTCGCGCAAGGAGGGAGATAAATCGTGACTCTTTTGTCTGTTTGGTTTTTTTTTCTTTCTTATTGGGCATATATACGGGAAAAAGAACGAAAAGAACATAGCGGATTTCACCAACATGACCGAGATGGCCAAAAGTAAAGAATGAGGTCGTTGAACATTGATCATTCATGTTGATGTGTCTGCAAAATGAGGAGTAAATTCATATCCGCTTTCTAGGCAAATATTCATAACTTTTTGAGCCTCAAGCTGCACAAAGACTGATTACTTCAAGTTAGCACAATAAAAGGAATTGAAAAGCTTTCTTCTAAAAGGCGCTAAATCCATTTTGTTAACTTGAGAGAAGATGCATTTCTTTGTCCTGAGTTTGTACACGTGTCAATGGAAACTTTGAATTTACAAAGCACTATCTCTTCTATATTTCTTGATAACTTTGGTTCAAAATTTTATTCATAGCAAATCGCTGCAGCTGAATAACACGATGACGTTAATAACTCAACTATGATAAAAAGTGGATATAGCGCCGTTTGGAAGCAAGCACTTCATTTTAATGACCAATAGGTTTTGTATTGGTTTGGTTTGGTTTGTTTAGGTGGGGGTTTTGTACTATACTATACAGGAGTATATATAAAAGAAAAATCCCCCCCCCCCCATTTCTGCATGAATCGGCAAAAATATTGATAGCGATCTCATTAAGAATGAGATATTACATTCTGCACAAATTTTATGGTACAGTTCAAATCTGTAATCTGAATGATAACTAGCGCAAGTTAGGCGATGAAGTAATCGTTCTCGGTAAAGTTCATATCCGTTTCTCAAGTAACACATTGAATCATATCTCATATATCATTGTTTATACATTAATGATAGGAGATAAAACCTTGAACTTCTTAGTAGGCGTACATCAGGGGAAAAAGAGGAAATTAAACATAGCGGGGGTTTTTTTTTCCACCAAAGCCGGTCATTAATCATTGATGTGTCTATTAATGAGGAACATATGAAATATTCATTTCCACTCCTCTAAGGCAAACAGTCATAAATTTTTCAGCTTTGAACCTGCATTCTTGAGGTTGCACATATTACAAGCAAAATGAAAAAAAAAAAAAAAAGATTAATATTTTCCACAAATGAAATAGCAGTTTTATGAACAAGTATGTTTTTTAAGACTTTACAATTCAGTCTATTAAAATATTTCCATGTACAATTTTGATAACCAGACAACAATGTGTTGGTCACATGCTTATATCAGGATGTCTTTCTTACGTTCTGCTATAACCGTGTTCATACTAGTAATTTGGATTGTTCTGGGCTATTGCGTGTCATTTGTTGTGCAAGTCTGACAAAACAATAAAATGATCCTTAAGAATAGCAGTGAATGATGAAAAAAAGAGATCCGTCCTTATTTCTATTTATTAACTTTGCCAACATCCAGGAAGAAATTTATAGGTAAACGATCTGATATAGCATTTATGCCGGCTTGAGTCCATCCACGAGTACCATGGATAATCTTAAGACCCTGGACAACTGTAACTAAACTGAGAAGTGCACAAGTATCAAGAAAGTAAAAACAACCCTTGTTTTCTACACATTTTCATTACCACTCAGCTGTACTCGCATAGTGTATATTTTGAACAATAAACCCTGCTAAGGTCATAATTATTCCATGCAAAAGAAAAATAAAAAGGTCGGTCGTCCTTGTCACAAATAAGTCCCCCTAAAACGTGATTTCACAAGTAAATTGTTGCATCTAAACAAAAGGGGGAGTGATGGGGCACCGCCTCCTGTACCCTGCTAATGAATGCGCCTCATCCCACTTACTGCATAACTTCGAGACAATAATATAATATCAGTGACCGTTTTTGTGATATGAGCGATAATTTGCACTTTTGCACTCTTTTTAGTGACCGCCCCCCCCCCCAATACTGCATGATTTCTCGACAATGATCACGCTCTCATACCATGCATAAAGTGTCATGAGCATGCCATTCTGAAGAAAATTTTATGATAAAATTCAAATCTATATTAAATCAATAAAATATTAATGTGGATAATTTGCAGACATTATAGGATAAAATTACGTTTCTTGGTTAATTTCAAATCCGTTCCTTAAAGTGATGAAAATGTGTCATCATTCATCATGATTCATACATGTTTCTAAGTCAATAATTTGCCCATGATAAGTGATATAAAATCGTGACTTCTTTGTAGTAGGCATACATCCTGCAAGAGAAACAAAAAGAATATAGCGGGTTTTTCACCCAAGGTAAATAAAATTTAAAATGTTTCAGGCAGTTGAACATTGACGTGTCAGCTACATTAGGAGTGTAGCAAATATTCATATCCGCTTCTCTAACAGTAACAAGCATTAATAAATCGATTAGCTTTGATGTTGCACGTAGCATAGTAAAATGCAGAAAGATTAATATCTTCCAAGAAACGAAAGTACGATTTTATGTTCTTAATAGGTTTGTTTTTAATGTTTTAAATCTATTCCTTTATAAATATTTCATATGAATGTATAATAACCATAAAACAGTCTTATGCGGGCACTTTCTTACATATCAAGATGCCTTTTCTTAGTTGTCTTGGTTTGTCCTGGGCTGTTGCATGTGCGTCCTTTGTTGTGCAATTTTGACCAATAATGTGATGTTTGAAAAAAATAAAATCAGGGGAGCGTTTCATGAAGAGTTTTGTCGGTGATTTTCACTGACAACTGTTATAAACTACTGAAAATCCTCGCATCTGATTGGCTGAGAGCAATTTAGTCAGTGAAAATGACCGACAAAACTCTTCATGAAACGCTCCCCAGATCTTAAATCTGTACATATACTACAGTTCAAATCTCAGCTGCCACCTACAAAGGAATTAACAAGTAAAAGTTGAAGATTTGTTAATCAGTCGATTAAGCGAATTCGGAGTCGCCGAAACCACCGGCTCGTCTCCGTGGTCTAGTGAATAAGGCAATTGCGTTTCAAGGGTTCGATTCCCGACGGTGAAATTTGTTCAACCTTTACAAATAATTTTTTTTTTTTAAGGTCAGGACAGCTCAGGGGAACTTGATTTAACAAGTTTAAGGTGCGCTAGATTGCTTTCCCGTATATTTCCTGTATATAAAAGATTATAATTACGGGTTCATTGTATTTGATTTTGAATATTAACCAACAACTCGCTTGGAAAGTAAATATATTTTTTAAATTCAGACTATTACTTTTGACTTCCAAACAAAAATAATTGCCTTACTGCCTGTAAGTGTATGTGCGGCGTTCCAGGCTTTTATTAGAGAGGTTCAAATCTTTCAAACCATGCCAAAGTATGACAGCTATTATTATCATTATTATCATCATCATCATCATCATCATCATCATCATCATTCACTTGTCAAATCAAACAAATCAGACGTGTTGAATGTAAGAGAAAAAAAAAAAGATCTGAATATTTAGTATAATGTTTTCCTTATACATGTATTTTAGGGGATATCGTGTTTTATTTTTTAATCCTATGATTGTCACTGTGGCAATCGCTGCTCTCTAACTACTTGACGTCTATGTTCGTAAACGATAATACAAACACATACATAGAATGCACAGTGGCTTATGTTCTAATGAATGTAAACTGCATGCATGATCTTCACAATTGTGGCTTATACACAGACTAAAGTCACCGTGCAACCTATACACCTAGATAATCAGATAATAGGCAGGTCAACAATATTATTCTGGCTCTTATGTAACACGTGCGATCAGTAACAATATTAATAATTCATAACGAAATTGTCAAACCATTTTTTTTTCCTCCTCGAAAAAAGTTCTTTCGACTAATTTCGTCTTTGTAAGCAACTTTCGTTCAGAATTTTCTGAAGGTATGCGTAATTTCATGATAGAATCATAAGCCCTACACCTGGAGCTTTATAAGGATATTGGCACAAACGGTTTTTCGTTTTTAAGAATAGGGCAAATGCAAAACCTTCGACCCCCCCCCCCCCATCATAACATGCGTGATAGGAATTAAGTAAGAAAATAAGTAAATAAAAGAGAAGGGGGTGTTTCATCCCCCCCCCCTCCCTCCTCACGCTAAAATACGCCGCTTGTTCCTCTGAGAAACCAGACAAGCGTCAGAGAATATTCGTTGGTCCTCTCGTCACTGATCTCTACCTAGTACTAGAGTACCTACATAAAGAGAGTAGCGACATAGACGTCCTACTTCTTGGGAAACAAAATGGCGTTCAAATTCTTTCTATTTCGAACACCCGTTTGCTTATCGGAATTGAATAGAAATGTTGCGTAACAGGGAAACAAAATGGCGTTCAAATCTTGGGTTGTCGCTACTCTCTTTATGTAGGTACTCTACCTAGTACGAACTGAAGGAAATGTTCATGAAACGCTAGATGGCGCTGTTCGCAATTATTATGGCTATGTTTGGCTCTTGGATCAAGCTCACAAATCAGATCAGATCAAATCAAATCGAATAAAATTAAATCAGTTTATTTCATTAAAATCCACAAATTGGAATTCTATTTACTTTCAAAGCAAGTACAAAATTGGCAAAATCTAGATACACATTGTTGAAAAGTAACCTCCGATCATCATCAAGTAACCAAACAGAAGACAACAGCAAAAAATAAAATAAAATAAAATAAAAAATAGGAGGAATGCTAAAAAAAAAAAAAGATGGTGTACATGTAGGCCTCCTGCCAAAATCTGTCTCCTTCTATAAATGAAGCCGAGTCTTTATTTTGCATTTTTTCGCTCTCCATATTACTACCATAAGCGAAAACCCCAGTTTACAGTTTCACAGCCCGCGATTGGCGGCGGCCACTACCATTCTCGAGCCGGAACAACCCCGACTCCAGAATGTATCGAACACCAACTTCTCCACTCGCATATATAGCCTAACATCACAATTTCACAGTTCATTTCTGCTCTATGTCTCCCGGCTCAGGAACTCCCACTGGAAATCTCTCATTGATATCACTGCCATCAAATGAGAAAAGGAAGCAACTCTGATTTTTTTTCTCCAAATTTGACCCTTTTCATAATTTGTGGTAGTTTTTGTATGCCCTATATGAAAATGATGAAATCAAGGTCACAAGACCCCCCAATTCAGAAATATACACATATCAACAGGAAGCAAGTCCATATATTTCCGCATATTTTTTTTAACAAGGAAACTCATTCTACAGCGTTGCTTCCTTTATCATTGGAAGGCAGATCAGCGTCATCCTCTCGTTTTTGAATAGTCTGATAATAAAATCAAAGAAGAGAGAGAGAGAGAGAGAGAGAGAGAGAGAGAGAGAGAGGATGAATATTTAATGTATCTGCTGAAATCATTCATCAAAGGGAAGCTTGATTTCTGGGAGAAGGTGATACACTCTGACGTTCTTAGACTTAACTCAGGAAGAACTACGAAATGGAATAAAGTCTTAATCTAATAGATTTAGTATTCAATCTTACTAATTATGATCATGATTTTTAATCTAGTTTTGGAGTTGTCCCTAATTACAATCGACTTAGATTAATTTCTAGCATAAATCCCCCCAGAAAAAAAAATAATCTTGAAGTCCCGCTCGTCGAGACGTGACAGCTGTATGAAATTCATCAGTACCATTAACAGTACATTCAAGGACCGTCTCCAAATCATTCTAGCAGTCACACGATTTGGGGGAGGGGGGTCTTGACACGGCCCGCTCATTTAAATACCCTCATCTCTGGCCCTCATATTAACATTAATTTAAATAATAATAATAAAAATAATAATAATACGCTTGAGTGTTCGGTCAGAATTGTGGGCGTAGTCCCTGGTTTCAGTCTGCAGTGCATGACATTGTGCTTTCCAACAAAATTAGGGGTCCTATGGAAGAAAATATTTACAAGCGTATTCTGCTAATCTTCGGCTGAAATGAGCTATCCGTCGTTTATATTTTCTTGTCTGACTGTTTGTATATTGTTATAATTATGTTAATGTTGCTTTATAAAGGAAAGAAAAACCCACAAACATGACAAACGAACAAGATTTAAGTTAGTTTCTTGTAATTGTGATGATTTCAAAGCCCCAGAGTATAATATTTCGAATTGTGTTTCTACTTAACCATCCATTTCCCATTGCTCTGAAATAATTTCTTTCAAACTGTTGTCGCAAGACCAAAAATCAAGTTTATCCAAGTTATGGTGAAGAAGAATGATGAAGAAAATAAAGCAATGCTGAAGTCACTGGGCTGGGGTGGGCTTCCATTCCTGCTACTTAACTTAACAGCGAAACATAAAGAAAGACCCTCCCAATTATAGCTTCTCCCCGAATACGTGCATTTTGATAACCGATCAGCTGCAGACTTATAAACCCTGATTATGACGTTTCGTGTCTCAAACCAATTCTTTTCCAAATGAAATCGCCAGCTTTACTATACTGTCCACGAGAAGTCATTCGAAATGTAATTATACAAAAGAACCACGTGCTTTCTACCTTCTCAACAAAGGCGTGGCTTACAAGTCCCACCCCCCCCCCTCCCCACACCCGCCCTAATTATGTCAGGGGACGCCAACTTGAGTATTCATAACATCTTGAAGTCTCGCAAAGTATGAATAGGTTGCATTAATGTCATCAAATGTCTGCATAAAAATTATGTCTGCATATTTGTATAAGTTGAAAATGTCCAAATGTCTACATTTTTTAGACGATCGGATACACCTGTCATGCCTGTATGAAATTCATTAACACCAACAGAACATTCAGGACCGTCTCCAAATAAATCATATTGTAGCGGTCACACGATTTGAGAAAGAAAATATAAAAAGCCTTGACACTGCCAGCTCATCACCCCCCACCCCCCCCCCCCCCCCCAAATGAGTTCCACTGAAGGGGAACACCATTTTCAAAAGTGTCTGGCTAGGCTGCGCGTGATGAATAGAGAAAGGACACCATTCTTTACAATAATCCTGATCAATAATCTGTTTCACAAAACCCGGGTCACCTCATTTCTGAGGCCCCTTTCGTATAAGTAGATCAGAACAGCCCGAACAACCCTTTCTCGTAGACAGATCTGTAGCAACTGGGACGCTTGTATAAGGTAAGTGAGCGGTAATATCATACTATGAGCCTCCATTTTTTGAGGATTTTACTGTGTGCATTATAAGCCTCTTCGATCTGCATTCAAAATCATTGGGCAATACTTTGTCCAGTAACGACATCGGACATATTGCAATCACCTGTAATAGGACGCATACTTTGTAGGCCTATAAAGTGTAAATTATCTACTCTAAGGCTGGAACCTCGTTATAAAGAACACTGTTATAACAACCCTCGTTAATGTTGCCGGTCCCGCTTCTTATATTTTATTGGGTATTTTTTTTCCTGATATCATTGGCGCGGGAAGCGGGGGGGGGGGGGGGGGAATCATAAGATTGCACTACAACCATATAAAATAAGCATATTACTGTATTAGTGCTCTAAAATGCAAATTTTCAGCATTCAAAAAACAAAGTTTTTCTTACTCGGTCGCTACGCTTCCTCGTATATTAATCATTGATGCAAGGTTTCTCAGTATTTAGAAATTGTTGTCTATCAACTATCAAAAAAGGGGGCATGCGCAGCTGCTTCCTTCATTGGGGGGGGGGGGATGATCCCCCCCCCCCCCTGATGACAACACATTATTTGCGGTATGCGCTCAGCTTTCTATAAAAGAGCTGTGGCGGCGGCAATAGGAAAGAGGGAGATTTTCTCCCTATCTTTTAATTTATAACGCCATGAACTTTCGTTTGCTTTTAAATACATGCCAACATTCCATTTCTTTTACTTGGTCACTAAGCTCCCTCGTAGATTAATGAAATCGCTTAAATTCGAATAGCTTTCTAGTGTTGAGAAATGCAAGTTTCAGCAAGAAAGAATCTGAATTTTCTTGCTTGCAAAATTGCAAAGATTTATTTTGCCCCCTCAGTGGGGCTCCATCGCAAGAAAATAAAAATTCATTTTGATGTAAAATGGTGTATAATGAGCTTTCCTTTGCTCTTAGATACATGGCCTCCACATTCCATTTCTTTCACTTGGTCACTACGCTCCCCCGTAGATTAATGAAAACGCTTCTTACAGACTTTAAAAAGCGCGGTATGATGGGGCAGGTGCTTATCTGCAGAAGACGGGGCATTTCAATAAAATGCCTCGGGACATGGGTTTTTTCCTCTGTAAAGGGATAAGGGAATGTTCGTAATCCCCAAAACAACATTCCATAAACTAAAAATTTTCAACTGGGCGCAGCGTTCCATTTTAATAGAAGTGGTGCTTTTTTATATCAAACAATCCCTGCCTACCAAAGGCGCCGCAAGCTGCTTCCCTTTGTAAATGTAATGGGGTAAATCAATTTTCACCGCTCCCTCAGTATTGCCCAAAGATTTGTAAGTGTAATAGAAGGCAAATATGTTAATAAGTAAAAAGTCATATCCTTCCCAGCCCCCCTCCCCCCGCCAGAGTTTCGTATATTGGCATAAGGGCGCCCGTATTTTCTCATATTTGGACAGTACTTGAATATGAAATTTCTGTACATTTTCCCGACCAAAATTGCAAAAAAAAAAAAAAAAAAAAATGCGCGCTTGCTTCGGGGGGGGGGGGGGGGGGTTACAACCAATACCGCACCCTGATCTACCCATCCCCCTTGCAAACTTCATCCGTTGGCTACTAACTTATAAAGTATTATTAAAATCCACGGAAATTAAAGAATTCAGTAGCCAATTAGTTAAGAAGAATATCGCAGATATCTAATGTAAGACCCAGGACCCAGGGCTGTGTTTCCTTTTGATCGAGGGGTGGGGGAGGGGGGGGGGGGAGAGGGGAGCCTGCGGTGGTCTGACGCATTTTTTCAAGTTTGTCAACCATTTTAAAATCTTTGCCCTCAAAATGAAATATTTAATATATTCGGTCACCTCGAAAATTACCCTAGCGGGGTCCGCCCACTTAACCGAAGGCCCGCGAAACCGAAGGCCCGCGAGACCGACTTTTTTTTTTTTGTATCTTATTTTCCTTCATCAGGTGCCGCGGTCGAGTGGTTTAAGGCGCCTTGTTGCAGCGGCGTAACAGGTGCCTGTTATCAGAGGGGGAGGAGGGCAGAGCCAAATATTTCCCGGTAACTCCATCTAGAATTAGTGGCGTAGCTAGGATTTCAGTTTAGGGGGCGGTAGCGAGCACGGGAAGCGCACTCCCAAGGGGGGTGCAGGGAGGGGGGAGTGTCCCCCGCGAGAAGCGCGGAAGCTCAAACGTTCCTTTGAATCGTTCCTTGTCTGCTCCCGCTCATCTTAATACGTCCTCTGCCTGTTATCGGGGGGGGGGGGTGGGGGCAGAGCCAAAAATGTCCCGGTAACTTAGTCCAGAATCCGTGGCTTTGCTAGGATTTCATTTTAGGGGTTGGTAGTGAGCACGCGAAACACTTGCGAAACACTTAATACTGAGTGCGCGAAAGGCGCTCCCTATAAGGGGAGTTTTCCCCTTCCCCGCGAAGCACGGGAGCTCCGATGTTTTCTTCGCATTGTTCCTTGTCTGCTCCTGCTCTTCTTACGTTTTCCCACTTCTTTTTTTTTTTTTTTTTTTTTTTTTTGTTGGCGTATTTTTAAGAGGGCGCGACTGCCCCCGCCCCCTTTGCTACGAGGGTGTAATCAATTAATAAATATAGATGCTCATTTATTTATTCATCATTCATGCGTTCATTCATTCATTCATTCATTCATTCAGCTGTTCATTAATACTGATTCCTTTTTTAATATCAATTTTCTGAGATAAAATTTCAGCTTCTGCCGGAGTATTAACTTATTAGACTTGGAATAGTTTGCAAAAATGCTTTTCATGATACTACGAAATCGGACACCCCATCCCGTCTCTCACTTCATCGTCTAACGAAATCATGCCAAAGTCTCTGAAGAAATCTACACAACCGTGGTGAAACCAGAAAATGTTACAACAAATTCTTAATGAACTGATGAACCAGAATACAGTGGTGCCGCATCCGAAGTGGGCTGTTGCAAATTACAAGCTTTTCTTTTTTTAAAGAAATATTCTAACCCTATTTTGCATATAAACGCACACACTCATCCCACCCACTGAAAGACACAGAGCAAATGAATTGGATATTCTTCCTGTTCTTTTCCTCTATACTTTTCTCACAGCTCATTTTACTTTCAATTTCTCCTATCGTTCCTCTTGACATTCCCCCTCTCTCTCTCTTACTCTCTCTCTCTTACTCTCTCTCTCTCTCTCTCTCTCTCTCTCTCTCTCTCTGTTCTCTTCCAATTATGTTAACATCTTGATTCCTAAATAAACGCCCCCTCTCTGCACCCCCCCCCCCTCCCCAGAGAGCCCGTTTCGCGCGCTCAGTTAGTGTTTCGCACGATTCGCATGCCCACCACCGCCTCCTAAAATGAAATCCTAGCAACGCCACTGATTCTAAACTTAGTTACCGGGAATTATTTGCCCCCCCCCCCCCCGATAACAGGCAGAGAACGTAAGAAGAGCAGGAGCAGACAAGGAGCAATTCGAAAAAAAAACGTCGGAGCTTCCGTGCTTCGTGGGGGAGGGGGAAAACTCCCCTTATAGGGAGCGCCTTTCGCGCGCTCAGTATTAAGTGTTTCGCAAGTGTTTCGCGTGCTCACTACCACCCCCTAAAATGAAATCCTAGCAAAGCCACTGATTCTGGACTAAGTTACAGGGACATTTTTGGCTCTGCCCCCATCCCCCCCCCCCCCGATAACAGGCAGAGGACGTATTAAGATGAGCGGGAGCAGACAAGGAACGATTCAAAGGAACGTCGGAGCTTCCGAGCTTCTCGCGGGGGACACTCCCCCCTCCCTGCACCCCCCTTGGGAGCGCGCTTCCCGTGCTCACTACCGCCCCCTAAACTGAAATCCTAGCTACGCCACTAATTCTAGACGGAGTTACCGGGAAATATTTGGCTCTGCCCCCCCCCCCCCCTCCCCCTCTGATAACAGGCACCTGTTACGCCGCTGCAACAAGGCGCCTTAAACCACTCGACCGCGGCACCTGATGAAGGAAAATAAGATTTAAAAAAAAAAAAAGTCGGTCTCGCGGGCCTTCGGTCTCGCGGGCCTTCGGTCTCGCGGGCCTTCGGTCTCGCGGGCCTTCGGTCTCGCGGGCCCTCGGTCTCGCGGGCCTTCGGTGAAGTGGGCTGTCACCACTCTAGCTTGCCACCTCGTTGGCAGAATATGAGGGGGTCTGCTGTCCTAAGCCATTATCTTAAAAAATTCTACGAGTGAAAGAAAAATCCTCTGTGTTATTTCGATATCAAAATGCAATGAAATGTGTGCTGTTCAACCCCAACCCTTTTATTTTGTTTATTAATTTAAAATGCAAAGGGGTTTTTTCCGTTTGTTTGTTTTTGTTTTTGTTTTTGGTTTTGTTTTATTTATTTGTTTGCATTTTGCGTACCTTCGTACCTGAATACAATAACGAGGATTGTCGGACACCTCGCTGCCAAAATCTGACAGTGTTTGGGTACCCCGCTGCAATAATATGAGAATGTTCGCTTCCCCAACCATTCTGTTCCTAAAAACTTCCTAAATTGTAACCGCGAGCGCAGAAAGGGAGAAAAAAGGTAAATTTTCATTCTGAGAACATGTTCTAGTGCAGTATTACCCCATTCTATTATGTACTTTTATCAGATCCCTCCGAGGCTTATAGGGGAAATGATAGAAATTGAGTGACTGGTCAAAGGGCTTTATCTTCGGGCAAAGGGAAGTAAGAACGAACAAAATCTTTGGTAATGTTTTTAAGATTCTTTTATGTTTAGGTCACCTTGCCCTCATTTCTCCACAGTATCAGATTAAGACTCGAGAGCACTGATCTGTATGAAAAGATCCTTTTCATACAGATCAGTGCACGAGATACGAACTAGGGGCGCGTTTCATGAAACCGTCATAACTACAAGATCAACGACATCTCGGAGTTGTTGGTCATCTTGTCTGCTAGGTGTTTCACAAAGCCGTCTTTGCCAAGACCAGCGACAACTTCCCTGACAAATGACTTGTCGCTCCTCCGAACATGCCATATCTTTTTAGCACGCCATCACAGGTCACCTTTCGTCGGCTATGGGCAGCTCGCGGGCAGCGAAAAATAAGGAATCTTTATTTATCAAAAACAAATATTTCTTGAGTTCCAGACTCTCATTCCATAACCAGTTATTACTGATGTTTATATAAAATTATAAGTGAAATAACCTATATGTCCTAGCGACGTTTTAACCCTCCAGCAAGTAATTGTGATTAATATTGATTATCCTCCCATCAGTTTCCCATACAAAACGGAGCAGTCTATATTTACAGGCTCGTAAATACGATGACAATTCAACACGTATGAAATTCTTCCATATTTCCCTTTTTACAACTACAATATTTATTGAAATCATATAAAATTTATTCTTTAATGAATTATTGTCAAAATTTCGATCGCAGAATATACCAATTCAGTATCTTTCAAAAATTAAAACAAAATAAGGGTCTGCTTTCAACAATTTGTCAATTACGGTGTCCTCTTAATCACAAATCTAAATTCGCAAAGCGCAACAGCAGCTTTTCCTTTATTAATTTTAGAAATTCTCAGATGTCACAATTAATATATTTTTCACGTGAATGGAACGTTTGCATTATGTTAGTCTAAACTGTGTTGGAATGATTGATAATAAATCCAGTGATTTGGGATCAAGGCTATCTTTTTTCAGCCGATAGTATCGATATCTTGGATTTGTGAGATGTCAGGCTTTCGTGAAACACTTTGTCAGGTCCATGACATCTCCGTAGATCATCGACAAGAGATATGACTGTCATGGATTTGGTTTCATGAAACGCGCCCTAGTTTTCTTTCAGAAGAAAAACGATTAAAAAAGAACAAGAGGTCTCATACTCATTGCTAGGAATAAAAATGCAAGCTAGAGTATAGTGAGTGAGCGCTAGTTCTTTTTTTTTCAATGCGAATATACTCCTTTAGCTAGCAAAATACAAACAGGAAGAAAGAGAGGGGAAAACATTTTAAGTGCTATATTTATAAAAATAATCACAGGTCTATCTACTCATCTGCATACGGACAGTAAGATGCGGGGGGGGGGCGCATATCCGATAATCCCCTTTTTTCAAGTGGCTGAACGTACATTATTTTAGTCTTCGGCTATATACTATCATGTACTATGAACTATACAGGTCGTGATACTTCTGGGGAGCGTTTCATGAAAGGACTTGTCGGATGTTTTATCCGACAAAGTCTGTTTTATCCGACAGTTGCCATAGTAACGATGCTTCTAAGCCAATCAAAATCAAGGAAAGATGTCAGATCTGACAACTTGTCAGACGACAAATGTTGATGAAACGCCCCCTCATTTCTGTTTTCTTCTTTCTTCTCTCCCTTCCTTCTCTGCCCTTCCTTTTTTAGCCTGTTTGGTGGTTCTTTCTCTCTCTTTTTTTCGTTTCTTTTAAGTTTACATTTTTCTTCTCTACTTTCCTCTCCTTTTCCTTTCCTTAGTTCCTCTCCTGAATCTTTTTCCGTTTTCTCTATTCTCTGTCTTCTTTCCTCCACCCCTTCCTTTTTGATGCACTTTCCGACGAAATGTTCCCTGTTATGGAGGGGTCACGTTCAGTCTATCATCGCTCACTCGATTACCATCTACAATCTCATAATTATTGTGAACTGTTGCGGCTCTACTAGTATTATTGCCTATAAAATTTAAACGAAGCATACTTATTTAGAACTGGGTGATCGAACCTTCATTTCGAGTGCGTTCCGAATTTGACCCCTGATTTAGTTTCCTGTGGCTTATATTTTTTAAAGAAGTCACAGAGGTAAGTTTTAGGGTCAAAAATATAGGTTAGACTCCAGAGAGCCTGCGGGTCATTGTACGAGTCCAAAACTCGCCGTGTGCTGGGTGTAGCTGACATGCACAGAGGCATGCATGTCCATCAGACCGGAGCATTTCAAGGGATTTCAGGGCATAACAGTATGAATAGTAGTTCCTGCTTTCGTTTCTTTCACAGTCAAATGTTAAGCTTACCTTTTCTTTCCCTGCAATAATTATTGTATTATTGCATGCAGTGAGACGTGAATTATATTGCACCACGGTATACCTTTGCTCAATTCAGCAAGTGGCAAGAGTATATGGAATCAAGGTAAGATGAGCGAGAGCGTTCATTTCTTTTGCACATTACAGGAGCGTCACTCATTTTGCTCTCGGTTTATTCATGGACCTTCGCAAGTGCATCCGTATGGTTTAGCCAGGGGGATGGGAATTATTCCCTAGTTCATTCTGAGGTCTTCTAGTGTATGTACGTATAATACATCCGTCACTTGGCATGCTTGGCTCAGCTGGGTTTATCATGGAGGTACAAAAATACCTCCATAATTTTTAGGGCAGTGTCCGTATCATGGTGGGTGAGTGAATTGTCTGATCCCATATGATGGTGTTGTGCTCTTGTATATCTGGACCCCGTCTTATAAAGAATTGCGATTGATTCAGATCGATCGCACCTTTGAGACTGATCTCAACTGTTAGGAGTTGAGAATTGTGGAGATCAATCTCAAGTCAAATTTGCGATCGATTTGAATCAATATAGCAACTCCGACGGGGCTTGGTTATTAGAGGCGTGTTAAACTTTGTGTGAAAATGCAAAGTTAACGTTTTATTTACTGTGTTATACCATGCTTCTATTTACCGTATATTTGACAATGGTATTCCTAATCCTATATCACATGCAATAATTTGGAAGAATACCTCCCCCCCCCCCTCCCCGCAGAAGGAGTCCTTTCTGATTCGATCCCAATCTTCATCAAAAGAGTTTTTATTTTTTGCCAAATCTTTCCAACGTGCATGTTTCGATTGATTTATTTTATGGTTTCATTTCGTTTTGTTTTCTTTTTGCGAGCAGTGATATATCCTATGATATATGCACCCTGAAAAGTGTAATAGATAGTCCAGTCGTTGTCATTTTGTTTTTACTCCATAAAACGTTGACGGTGCATGCCTTTACTAGAAAATGACATCATCATCGTACATGATATTTGGTAAATGATATCATCATCGCCCGCATCATCGTATATGATATCTGGTTTATGCAACCTTACCGCTTTCATGCACGTGATCTCGTCATTTTGTCGTTTGGTTATTAGGTGTCATATTGCAAAACACAGTTGTATATCAACATAGGAACGCTACTTCTTTCAAGAGAATAATAATAATGATAATAATAATAATAATAATAATAATAATAATAATAATAATGATAATAATAATGATAATAATAATAATAATAATAATAATAATAATACTTAATAATAATAATAATAATAATAAATAATAATAATAATAATAATAATAATAATAATAATAAAATAATAATAATAATAATAATAATAATATAATAATAATAATGATAATAATAATAATAATTAATAATAATAAAAATAATAATAATAATAATAATAATAATAATAATAATAATAATAGCAATAATAATAATAATAATAATAATAATAATAATAATACTAAGTCTTGTTTACCCACAGTAGCCTCTTCAGAGAATACTGAATTCTAAAAAGGTGGTATATCATTTTATGAACTTTCTGCTTATTTCTACGTCAGTTTAGAAGAATATGATAGGAGATATATGTGGGGGTGGGTTAATTGATAGCAATAATCCTTTGAAAAAGATTGCTTTTTATAACTAGTATTCGACATATAACCAGAAATAATCAGTTAACATTTTCCAAATGCTTTGAAACAGTTTCTTTCACACTGTGACAGTGGTGGCACCAAGGGGGGGGGGGGGAATGCCCCCACTCAGAAGCTTGCCCCCCCCCCCCCCCAGTTGCCCCCCCCCCCCCCGGAATTTTGTGGACTGAAAAGACAAAATTATACAGTAATTTGTTAATAAGTAGATGTCATAAGCATCAAATTCAAGCTGTGAAGTGCTCTAAAATACCATTTCCGCTCTTCAAAACTTGAAAACTTTTCTCACTCAGTCGCTGTTGGCCTCCTCGCACACTATTAGTTTGTAATGTAAATGTTCAGTTCATGATCTAGTTTTGATCAATATCTTTGCTCCATTAAGCATTACCTGATTTTACAAAAATTTCTCTCAAGTGTAACAGAAAAAATGTTTATTTGGGCCACTAAAAGCATTTGCTTAAATCCCGGGGGGATGGGGATGTATCCCCCCCCCTCCCACACACACACACACACACTTTTTAAAGGGGGATGGCGTGTACAAATATCCCCCTCACTTTTTAAGGAGGAAATATATTTTGATTTATCAGTAAAAATTTTGAATATCTCTCATAAACGACCGTCATATTTTAGAATTTCTATTTGAAAATGCAATTGAAAATAAAAAAGTGGTTATTTTTGGCTCGCTCGCTTCGCTCGCTCATCATACTTTATCATTTCTTTTCTAAAATGCGATTAAAAACAAGAAAAGTGGCCATTTTTGGCTAGCTCGCTCGTCATACTTCAGAATATTTATTCGAAAATGCGATTAAAAACCAAAAAAGCGGTTATTTTTGTTCGCTCGCTCACAAAATTGATATTAAAATGTGTGTAAGAGAAAAAAAAATCGTCCAAAAATTCAATTATCCATCCCCCCCCCCCCCCCCACTCCTCAAAGTGAATTTACGCCGGCGACGAAAACTCACGCTTCACGCTCGATTTTTTCCATTCACCAAAAAAAAAATTTGACTGCCCTGCCCCCCCCCCCCCAACATTTTCTTTTGCCCTCCATTTGCCCCCCTCCCCCACTTTAACAATCCCGGTGCCGCCACTTCACTGTGACCAGTCTGATTAGGAAAGGTGAACAACCTTGACCGCAAAAATCGAAATCCAGATCTGGTGTGATCTAAATCTATAAGGCATACAATATGATCCAGTTACATGCTTACAATATCGTGTCAAGTTGTAGAAAAAGATATTGTAATTTGAATGAATTAAAAGTTTTCAAATTTAGTAACGAATCCTTTTAAATTAAAGTTTTCAAGGAAAAGGGTATTCCCTGCATGCGTTTCCAGCTTTAGGAGGGTTGTGGATTTGTGTTTGAGCGGAGAAAGAATCGGCATAACCAGGGAAATGTAACTTGCAATGTAGCATTTCCCTGGCCTAACTGTAATTCTAGCTTCTAGCTAACGTCTACATTCTCACACATGGGTGCAGTCCCCATGTTTAGGAAATCAATTAAAAAAAAAAAAAAAAGGATAAGAATAATAAAAAGTACCCGTAGTCTGCATACACATGCCCTTTATTCAACTCTCTTTCCATTAAACCTTGAATGCCAGTCTGTAGCTGTGTCAAATAGTTCAGTATAGGGGCTTAGCTCGGAATAAGTTCTCATAGTTCAGACAATCGAATACGCGTTTCGACTGACCAAGGTTTGTGCCTGCAAACTAGACACAGAGAGAAAGAGGGAGGGGGGGGGGAGAGATAAGTAGAGAGGGGAGGGAGATTTTTGGATGAGACCTATGTTAGGGCAATAAATTATCAGAAAGGTAAGAACTATGCTAATAGTAATTCTATAATTCTGTTTAAATACCATCAACACCCATAACCACCGAGAGTTTTCTGCTTATAGCGCAAACATGGATTTAAAAAGCGAAAATCAATGTTCATGACAGCACTCTGTGCAAACCCATCGATAACAGTTTCAGAAAATCTAATGGCTTTGCCATTTGAATGGGTTGGCTCTCTGACCATCCTTCTATCCTCTCTCTCTCTCTCTCTCTCTCTCTCTCTCGCTCCCTCCCTCCCTCCCACTCTTTCTTCTCTCTCTTTCACAAGCACACTTTTATTGTGCACTCTGCACAGACTCTGAATGATAATCTATTACAATGCATTTTTGTCTTGAGAGAAGCCTAACCTTTGTGCCTATACTGGCTGTGTCAGATGTAGTCAAGTTCTGGACGTATCTATTTATGTCTCTTCCAGGTCGATGTTACAGCCCTCTGTGCGTCCATGGTGCGTTGGTCCATAAAAGCCGAGATGTATAGTTGTGAGAGGATTCAGCGAAGATA
The DNA here is from genome assembly GCA_029962745.1 of Echinometra lucunter. NCBI lineage: Eukaryota > Metazoa > Echinodermata > Echinoidea > Camarodonta > Echinometridae > Echinometra > Echinometra lucunter. Next base: position 24,630,162 of record CM057156.1, read on the forward strand.
ATGATTTTATAGCTCGCTTATTTATATTAAGGCCCCGAATGATACTCACCTTAAGTACTGTTGTTGTTGTTGTTGTCATGTTTTGTTTTGTTTTGTCCTGTCTGTTTACTTTAGTTTGTGCTGTTATTGAACTACTGTGATTTGTTTTGCTTTATCCTCATATTTACTTGAGTGTTTGTTGTACAGGCTGTTACAGCTTTTGCTGCTGCTGCCGCTGTCCCCCCTCCACCCCCACTTTTTTCAACACTGGGTTGATCTACATGTATGAAAATCACCTTTGACCATGTTAACCGGCCGCTGGTAAGGCCATTGTATAAATCATTCTTACGTTTATTCATTCATTCATTTTTGTTTTGTTTACTATAGGCCATCACCATACCTGCGATTCGACCACAAAAGCAACATGATGACTCGGGGCTGTGAGTGGGTCACCCTGTCTGTCGGAGTGTTTCTGTTGATGTTCATCAGAAACTACGTCAGAGCTGAGAGCGTGCTGATCAACCCTATGATCGGGAAAGGCAGCCATTTCTATCTGTCAGCGGCTATAGGGGAACAACTCCTTCATCGAGGCTACAATGTGACCTTTCTTCTCAGTAACGCGTTTGAGGATCACGCCAGAAACAGTCGCTATGGTCCGCTGTTTCGCTGGGAAACCTTCAAGCATCCGATTCCGGTGGAAAGAGTCCACGGCATGTTTGCCAACTTCAGTAAACTGGTGTCGGCGAAAGACTCTAAGCTAGAATTGTCAATACAAGCTGAGTTGCAAGAAGCTCGGGTGAATGATTGCAAGGCTCTGGTGAATGATTCGGACTTGATCGGGCGTCTCACGGCTGCCAATTTCTCAGCTGTCTTATACGACGTAACATGGGTGTGTGGCGCGGTTGTCGGTGAGATGCTTAATCTGCCATATTTTACAATCTCTCCATATCCTAATACATGCTTGGTGACATCAATTCAGGGATCCGTTTTTAATCCAGCATACATACCGAGCATGTTGACAACTTACTCCAACAAGATGACCTTCAGGGAACGAGTCATAAATTCGCTTGTTTACACTCTTGTGGCAGTTTTAGGTCGATATTATTATTTTCCATACAAAGAGGTTATTCAGAGGGTTGGTATATCTGACCCCATGGATCTTCTGAAGAGATCCAAACTTTACCTGGCCAACAGCGACTTTGTAGGAGAGTTTCCATGCGCCATCGCTCCCAATGTCATTCCTGTTGGCGGTCTTACCACCAGGGATGCAGAGGAACTTCCTTCAGATATAGAAGACTTTATTCAAGGGTCAGGCGACGACGGCATCATCATCTGCTCATTTGGATCTTTCCTAATCTTAGACGAGTCTAACCTTCCTGTGATTCGGATGTTCGCAGAAGCATTCGGTAGGTTGCCCCAAAGGATCATCTGGCTCCTAAAGACAACCTCTCCACTTCCGGTTCCTGCAAATACGAAGATTCTACCCTGGTTGCCCCAGAACGACATCCTTGGCCATCCCAAAACTAGAGTCTTGTTCTTCCACGGGGGTCATAACAGTTACTACGAGGCCATCTATCATGGTGTGCCTGTGGTTGTCATGCCTATTTTCGGTGACCAGAACGACGTGGCAACGAGAGTCGTGCACCTTGGTTTGGGACTGAAATTGAACAAAGGTTCGATTACTGCAGAAAATGTCTATGAAGTGTTGCGTGAAGTTACGACCAATGCGACCTACAGAGAGACAGCCAAACGCATGTCGTTAACTTTCCGAGATCGGCCTTTAAGACCGGCCGAAAGAGCAGCATTTTGGATTGATCACGTCATCAAACATGGCACGAAGTATCTTGAAATACCTCTCGAAACCTTGAATTTCTTTCAATACTACCTCCTAGATGTTATGTTTTTCATTTTACTCTGTTTGATTTTCTCTATAATTGTTATAGTAAAGTGTTGTATGATGATAAGCTACAGAGTGTGTTGCTTTCCCACAAAATCAAAGATAGAATAGTTGATACAACTCTTGCTATAAGACAAGACATTGAACTGTGAATATCTTAAGTCAGTTATTTAACTTCCAGCCTCTTCCAGCACTTCAGTTTTGCACAACAGGCTTCTCTATGATATGTTTTGCTATCCAACAAATATTTTTACTAGCTTGCTAAAAAGCATCGAAGGTAATAGTATGAAATTCAGCTATAAGATTCTGGAACTACACAAAAAGTTTAGTTCAAAGTTTTAAAGTCTTATTTGAATTTGACGGCGTATTCAGTTGACAATGTCTCTATGTTGTTCTTCCCCGTAGGAAAATATAAAATAAAGGAGTATTTTTTCAAGATTTTATCTGATTTCCTTTTTCCAAGCTAACAAAAAGTGTTGTTTTTTTTTTATTTGAATGGTTACTGGTAAAACAGGCAATTGGTCAACACAAATACCCTCTTGGTATCAAATGTACATTACCGATTTATTATAGAGACTTGATTTGTCTTACAAATAATTACACTCGTTATTTCTACTAAGAAACATTCAAATGTGCACCGAACAACAATAATTCGTCATGTAATAATTGCGTGCGATAAATTGCAAAGGGGAATATTGAAGCATTGTTTTCACGGGGCACGCAAACTTTTCACGATGGGTGCGAATGTCGAAAACATGGCAAAGTCCAGCATTCGGAGAATTTATCTCCGAACGTCTCGCGACAATGGAGTCGTAAACCATTCTTGCGCAGTTCGTGCAAAGTTCGCACAATGTATGTGCGAATGTCGTTTGTTCGTTGCCGAACTTCGGCCAGTAAACATACATGAATAACAAGCAACTAAAATGCGAACACGAATGTTGAAAAAATGTCGACCAACATTCGTGCGGATATTTCGCGACATATTCGACCTTTTGTGCATATTTGAATAGTGAACGACGTGAGACATTCATGCGACATTTGTACATATTTCGCAAGAATATCTTACGACCGGAAATCTCCGGACTGACACCTGGGCAGTATATATGCCTTGAAATACCACTGACTGCATTGAAATTCATTGCCCAGAAGTCGGTGACAGAAGATGGACGAGCAAGAGAAAAGAGGTAGCCTTTGATATCCAAGAGGCCAGACTTCTCGTGGTACGGATTTTGCGCCGAACATGCGCGAATAGTTCAGCAATACTTCATGACTTATGAAAATTAATCGTAACGATGGTAGGCGCATTAACGTTAACGGAAGTACGCGAACCGTTCTTGAAAGATCGGGAAATATCGGACGAAATTCGCTAATTCACACTGAGAACGGAATCTTTTTTATGCAACAACAGCAACATAAAAAGAGAACAAAGAGAAAAATAGGTAGCATTTTTTTATTATCCATTAAGTTTTAATGATTTTTATTTAATTTATTTTAAGCTTTGTGTATATAATATGAAATAATATACATAACTTCTTGTGTCAGATTCCAAATTCGGATCGCAGGTGCTCCTAGGCGGTCGCCAGTGCAGCCGTGAAAGTGTAATGTCTCAGTGGTCGGAAATAGTTAAAAGCAAAAGCTGACGGTCCTATGTTAATAAATGTAACCGGGTAACTATATGTTGTTCATCTGTTTGAACTTTTCTTCTGTCTTCATTCGTATTCTTATCTTCTTATTCTTCTTCTCGTCTTCTTCTTCTCTTCTTCTTTCTTTATTCTTCTTCTTCTTTCTTCTTCTTCTTCTTCTTCTTCTTCTTCTTCTTCTTCTTCTTCTTCTTCTTCTTCTTCTTCTTCTTCTTTCTTCTTCTTCTTCTTCTTCTTCTTCTTCTTCTTCTTCTTCTTCGTACGTTGGAGGCTTGTTCTTTTATATATATATTTTTTTAATTTGATAAATAAAGTTCTCTCATGGAACTGAATACACGTACAACTAGGCATGCAGGAATAACCGCCCGATCATTGCATAAGCTTAACTAAACTATGTTCATGTACACGCGTAACTTTTCTCTGCTGTTTGACAGTTACAAAGGGATATTCGGTTATTAGCAATCTTGTATAAATAGACTGCAACTAGCTTAAAACACGTACACATCATTTTATTATAATATCTACCCTTCATTATTTCTTATATGTTTAACATTGAATAACGTTCTCTACACTGTTAATCAAATGCATGATATTTTTTTAATGGAAACTCAAAGCAATCTCAAGACAGGGGAGGCGCTGCAGGGGGCGACTGCCCTCCCCCCCCCCCCCCCCCATGATTTTTCAAGTGACCAAGAAAGAAACGAAAAAAAAAAAATTTTAAAGATGAGGAAGAAGAAAGAATAGTATGGGAAATGAGAGGTTTGGTCATGTAACTATATAATACCCCTATTTTTTCATTTAAAGCGTAATTAACTCACCTATGGGTCATCTTGCCCCCCCCCCCCATCAAAATACCCTGGCTCAAGATGGTGTAAATTGATTGGGTTTTTTTTTTTTTTAATTTGCTATTTAGGTTTTCTGAATTCTATTGTTTCTTTAAAAGAATAACAAAAAGATGAGCGCATTACACAAAAACTTTTGAAACACAACACTTCCGAATGGTAGATATTTATACTTTTCGACATGGTTAGATCATTATGGATATGCATAAGCAAATATGACAGTCTTAATGATTACGCTATCCGATCATGATATCGACTGGACACACAATGAAAAAAAAATGAAATTGCTTATGAGTTGATATTTCTCGATTCTTTGCAATCGTGCTAAGTAAATGGAAAGCCGGGGATCCTGTGTGAGAATTCACATGACTTATCGCATACCCTTTTTTTTGGGGGGGGGGGGGAGGGGGAATAAAAGAAATAGGTGTGGGGAACACTCCGAGTATGCTCTAAGCGTCATCAGATAATTCGACGGTCAAGGTGAAGACTTCAGTCATCGGATGTTCCAAAGACACCTGAAGGGCCTGGATGGTTAGAAAAAAAATATTTAAAATGGAATTTTAACATCAAAGAAGGAGAGAGAGAGAGAGATACAACAATTGTCAAGTGAAATGTCCCGTGCCAAGAATGGCCATGGAAAGTCGGGGGTCCAAACGGGCCGATCTATTTGTGGTCTGAGGGCCGGCTGCATATGTTTTAAAGGTCGAATACATCGGAATTTCCTGATCTAATTTCAGTCCTAGTCCTCCCCTGTTCGTCCTATTTAATCGATGATATGAGATTCAACAGACAGATCTCTTTGTTTAATTATACGTGTAGATGACATTATTTTGTACAACGCGAAAGCAGATTCTTTTCTTTTATCAAACTGATTTCCTTTGCTGTTATAATATCGCCACTGATCTAAAAGTAATCGTTTGATATTTTTCAGCATCATTGTTATTATTATCATTATTGTTATTATCATTATTATTATTACTATTATTATTATATTATTATTATTATGATTATTATTATTATTATTATTACTATTATTTTTATTATTATTATTATTATTATTATTATTATGATTATTATTATTATTTATTTTTATTATTATTATTTATCATTATTATTATTATGATTATTATTATGATTATTATTTATTTTTATTATTATTATTTATTATTATTATTATTATTATGATTATTTTTATTATTATTATTATTATTATTATTATTATGATTATTATTATTATTTATTTTTATTATTATTATTATGATTATTATTATTATGATTATTATCGTTATTATTGTTGTTGTTGTTATCATCACTATCATTATACACAGAATTTGCCAGCATTTTTTTTTTTTTTTTAACGTTTGTAGTAGGCTTCCCAGGTTCCCTATTAGCTATGATTTTATGTTGTTATTACTGACATTGCTATTCCAATTTTTTTTACTATATGCGCAGTTGAGTATATTCCTATAGAAATTGTGCAATATAAATTCAAAATTATCATTTAAATGTTCTACTTTTATTCTACATGTTCTACATCATAGTCAGTGAAAGTTGCTAATGTTATGATAGGTGTAGTATAGTATAGGAGCTATCATCGCTGATGCACACAAAAGAAAATTTGCTTCATGTTTTCACAAGAAATAGCTTTTTCATACATGTTATAATTCTTTACCTCGTTAAGGGTTTCTGTGGTATGAGGCGAATTCCAGCCAGTTTAATTTTATAAATTATCCACTTAAGCAAAATAATAAGTGAATTTAAGACTTTGATAAACTTAGTTGGTGGGATTCCAGAAATAACATTTTCTATAGCTAATTTTAACACAAGTTTGCATCTTTCAAATAATCTCTTTTGAAAGTATTCCCAAACTTTCCTAACCAGGTGAATTTAATAAAAAGTGTTCGATAGTTTCGTCATGCAATGAACAGAATGAACATGTACCACTTGATTTAACCTGAATTTTACACAAATACAAATTCGTTTTGAACATTATTCAATACCCTTTTGCTTACCACTGGAACATAAATATTTGTACACCCTTTTCTTTGCTTCAAAATACTAATGATATATGGTCTAAGTGGGGTGGTTGACTTAACACACACTTTACACACTCGATGCACACTGGAATTACACAGCCGTGATTCTGGCGTAAAAGAGGTGTATATCAGGAGCCGCGGAGCGTTTTTGAAAGTGGGGGGGGGGGGGCTGCACATGCAAACAAGCATAATCATTCCCGAATTATCTGTACAGAGGCCAATGTGTCTACCAACAAAAAAGTGGGGGGGGGGGGGGGGGGGGCTGAAGCCCCCTCTCCCCCCCCCCCCGGCTCCACGGCCGCTGTATATGTATATTAGTTATACTCAACTGATGCAAATGTGTAGGATACCTTTGTTTCTGAATTGAATTCGAAGTTTTCGAAGATCCCACCGTTAAACTTGACTGTGGAAGGCGCCATCTCTAGTCCATAAATGGTAATATCATTCATGGTTAGATTAACCAAAAGAGGGCTCGGATGACTGGTCACTGGCACATGCACGAATGACGACGTCAGGATATGCTTTTAAGACAAGAAAACAAGAATGTATCCCTTCATAATTAATCATCAGTACTGTCATCTCTGAATCTTAAATTATATTGTAATCATTTTAACATTGATAGCTGCATGCACTACGTACAGGTATATTTGTTGCCAGGAACTGAATCATAATCCTTGAGTGTTAACCAGCCTTGATTTTTGGCATTAAATGATCTCTTAGGCAGCGTGTTCATAAAAGCTCACATTATCATTTCTTCAGTTAGATCAAGTTCATTAATACTCGATGACTGGCATGCATTAGCCATACCAGTGGCGGATTTAGAGGAGAAACCTCCGGGCGGCCGTACCCTATCCCCTCGTTTGAAACCTCGGTGCCCATTATGCCCCCCCCCCCTGTGCATTGTGCCCCCTTCTAGATCTTATCCCCATGTCATCCATGGTCAGAGAATTTGGAAGAATAAAAAGGTCCCAAAGTGCAAGAACATTATCAGAGTTTTGTGCCCCCCCCCCCATCTTTTACAACATCCTGCATGACCAGCCCCACCCCCCCCCCTCCGCTATACAGGTACATAAATCAACAGTTCATTGACACCTTTTTAAAGTGACGTGTGTGCATTATGCTTTGATCCTGAATTTTAATTATGAATTGCACATAGTACATCTGCAGAAAAGAAACCAAATATCATAGAAACTAGCTCTTCATGAACGATGAAAGAACAAGATTCATTAAAAGCAAGCAAGACAATGACGAAAGTCAGTCTCTTATTGGCAACGGGGAGGTCGGTTTATTCGCGCTACTTTCATTCGGTGCTTTTGATTCACGCCGTACATTTGGATGAGTCTTGAAATATTGAAAATATTGGTTCCTCCTTGTGGAGGCAAAGCTGATTCATTTGAACTGGAAGTGTTTGGATGATTTCTCTGCTCTCTTCGTTAATGCGCATAAATGCAGAGGTCACGTGTGAGCGATTTGATCACTTAATGGCAATCGAACCTCCTGTGCATTCCAGTGCTAAATCAAGATCTAGAGTACATGGTCTTACTTGTGAGAAGGTGTAGCGCATCAGGTAGTACTCTCCACTCTCAACTGAACCTATTAGTAACAGGAAAGAACACAAGCTTGTTAGATTAAAGGCAGGTTGCAATAATATTGAGTAACAAACTACCATAATAACATGAATAAGTTGAAACTATCGTGGATTGAATTGCGATTGCCATTTTACAAATAGCGTGATAACTTTCCAGCAGTTTTTAAAAAATCTCAAAACAATCACGAAATGGAGCTCAAATATTGCGCTTATTATTTCAAATGCTCATATCAACTATAATTTAGAAGAGACAGAAACTTCGAAGAAAAAAAAATCTGGAGACGGCGTGGGCTACAGCCCCTCTTGTCTTAATCGGACAAGTTCAGCTAACATTATATCCCATGCTACTAACCACATGTCAGTGAGGACTGAGAGTTCTGCTAAGTGCATCTAGTTTTGATAGCCCTTGATAGTCTGCAGAAACAAGTCCAATTCAATAATAATATACTTCTCTCTCTCTCTCTCTCTCTCTCTCTCTTTCTCTCTCTCTCGATCTAAGGAGAGTCCCTGATCTATGTTAGTCTCGGAGTTCAGACATTCTCATGCAATTTTTGACGGAATGGGTCTGTGCCTGTAAACTAAGCTCTATTACAGCTCTAATAAGATGAAATATGAACTAAAGTAACACTTTGATAATTATTATTTTTTAAATATATATATATATATATATATATATATATAAATCATTCATTCCTCAGGTCACCCGGATCCTGATATAGATAACTTACCGATGGATACTCCGTCATCCCAAAAGAGATCACCGGAAGCTTCCATAGATGCATCAAGAGGTACAATCAGACCGAAGGGGTTAAGACGACTGCAAACGATGAAAATCAAGATGAAGAGAGGGAGAGGGAGAGAGAGAGAGAGCGGGAGGGGGAGGAGGAGAAAAGGAGGGCAAGACAGACACATGCATAAGGACAAGGAGGATGGGAAGGGAAAGGAGTACAATTTTTTTAAAGCAGACACAAAGAAATAAAAGGTGGGAAAGGGGAGAGAGAGAAAAAAAAACAATGGAGTGATTGAGAAAGAGGGAGATAGAGAGGGGGAGAAGTATCAAGAATTGGGTTAGAGGTAGGGAGAGGAGTGGGGATGGGGAGTTGATGGAAGTTGAGTATAAGCGTGGTTGGGTGGTTGTGCGGAAAAGTTATGGAAAGAGAGAAAGTGAGAAAGAGAAAGAGAGGGGGAGGGGGCTATCAATGTTTTTAGTGCACAATTTACCAGCTTTTTTGTTTGACATGTTTGTTTGACTAGACAGACATACTCGACAGACGTTTAATTTTCAACTTGAGTATGGACATGATGGAAGAGGACGAAACTAACGTGATTTTCGCAGAATTGATGTATTGTTTGACTGGACATGCTGGAAAGAATCAGACGTCTTTAAAACAAAAACAAAAAAGGGGGAGAAGTTATTTCTATGGGGAGATGGGAGGTAGAGAGCAAATCATGTAATAATGCCAGACAGACCATGTAGCAAAAAGGAAATGGATTTTAAAAAAAAATAATTATGATGTTCCAAAACTGGCCACGAGAGGAGATTAGCATTACATCCATAGTAAGGGCATGTTCCATTTTGTAGAAAATTTAAGAGGGGGTAAAGCCCACGCCCTTCCCCGTACACCACCCATGCCCCAAGTACTGTTCATACAGTCTTCGTATTAATCTTCCTTTTCTCTTATTTCGATATAATTCCATCTCGAGATTTGCTCACACAACGATGGACATGCATGATGCGGTTGATTTAGAATCCATAAAAGTTTGTTAGTGATATCAACATGACAGAAACTGACATGGAATGAAAACTGAAGCAAAATGTTTGCTTAACCTTTTTCAGTTCCGTTCAAGTACAGAAAGTGAAAAACTAAAAAAAAATAACATATTTGTTGTTTTTTTCAATTTTCTCCCTACATTTTCTTAAGGTAGTTCTCTCCCCCCCCCCCCTCTCTCTCTCTCTTTCTCTCTTCTTTTGTTCCTCCATTTCTTTCTCTATCTCCCTTCTTTCTTTCGCCTTCTTTACCTCTCTTTTCCTTTCTTTCAATTCCTCGTGTGCATGTACCTGAACATTGTGCAGTTGTGAGGCTCCTGGGTGGGTATGATATACCCGCCTCGGAGGTGAAGAGGTAGGTAGTCCAGAGGTGCTTCAAGTTCTATGCCGCCCCCTATTGTCAGGTATTCTTCAGCGATTTCCGTTCCCTGTGATGATAATGAAACGAGAAAACTTCCTCACATCTCCCTTATTTCTTCACGAAAATGAAAAATGCCGATAATATATTTGATCTTTTATTATCTCAACAGAACAGTGATATCTAATACATGCATATGTTGATGTGACATCTCCTACAGATTTTCCCACCAATTTTCGTCAACATTCAGTCTTTAAATATGTGTCGTCCCAGACACTGTGGAACGTGCTAATGCTCATATTTCGTCGTTGGTAGATCAATTTTGTAACATTGTTATTCACTTTCGACTTTGTCACCCGTTTCCGTCAGTTACGTCAATTGCAAATAGATTCGTCAATCACAGTAGCTGAGCTCGAGACAGCAAAATCAATTTCGTCTGTTGGCATTCATTTTCGTAAAAGTTTCTCTCAAAATTTTGCTGACGAACATGGGATCTATCACTATGACTCTAATGCGAAATTACATCGTTCCACATTATATGGAATCCATTTTATTTTCACAGAAAAGTAGAGAAGATAAAAGTATATCACGAGAAAGTAAAAAGATGGTATGAGACCTGGTTTACCCTCCATACAAAGGCTAACATAAAATTTGGCGAATTTGATGACCAAATAACGAACTTGCAGTTTGAAAAAAAAGGCGAGTTTGATTTTATCACTCCTATACTCGCTTAGTGGAAGAGACGAATTTCAGTGAGAACGAACGAATATGAATGCTTAATTTTTAATCTTGATTTACGAAAAACGAAGATGAATGATAATTTGACTAAATTGAACTGAAGAGAAATATTTGCAGCGTTTCATATCAACACTTACGCCTTCATCATCTGATACAATTTATCGTTAATTTCTGTTCAAAATACTGAATCACTGCGTCGCTTTCTAAATATTTCTCGAATACTCACTGTATAGTAGTCATACCAGCGAGCTTGAGGAAAATACGCATTCACAGCTGTAGTAGCCTTTGGTAGAAACAAAAAGAGAATGTACGAGTAGGTCGTAAAAACCACACCTCAAACATGTCAAATGGTAAAAGCGTTCATTAGACAGTGTTAGAACTGATGCTTAGCTTAGATTATTTTGTAAGTGCACAAGAGATGAATATCGAACCAGTAAACAGTATTCGTGGTAGCAAGAGCAGATAAAGAAGGAAGGGAAAAGAAAAGGAAGGAAGAAATAAAAAATAATGAAAAGAAGAAAAATGGAAAAACAAAAACAAAGAAGAAGAAGAAGAAGAAGAAGAAGAAGAAGAAGAAGAACATTGTTTGAAGAATAAGGAGAAGAAAGGAAAGAGAAGAAGCAGAGGATGAAATATGAAGAAGAAGAAGGAGAATAAGAAGAAGAAGAAGAAGAAGAAGAAGAAGAAGAAGAAGAAGAAGAAGAAGAAGGAGAAGAAGGAGGAGGAGAAGAAGAAGAAGAAGAAGAAGAAGAAGAAGAAGTAAAGAAAAAAAAAGAAATGTGAAGAAAAAGAGAAGGAGTAGCAGTAACAATTGGATTAATCATGTCATCTTGGAATAACATTTGGATACCTCTTCGAGTACAGGAGAGATGAGAAGAGCTGATCCCCACATGAATTGTCTGTCTATCCCCCATGTATGGCTATCATGGGTAAACCTAAAACAGGAAAAAAAAAACGCAACAAGTCTGCAGGTATCCTATCAGGGAGATCTCCCTGATCCTACTACATCATGCACATCCGATCGAACCATCGGCTGACCACGCGGTCGCATTACAAGACATTTCGTGAAAAAAAAAATGACAACGTGATGTGAGCATGATCATCCGATGGTTCGAAGTAAGCCTTTCCCACCATTTTAAAAAACTACAAACATTCATGTGCATTTTGCAAATAATATGACTTTAAAATATTCAAAGTTTCGTTTAACTCACATTCAACAAGCACTGGCAAGGGTTCTTAATTCCTATTGTCCTTATTGTCAAAAGTCCAATAATGGTCACACACACAGATGTATGACACTTCAATACCAGAAAATATCTCGGCATCTTATTGGGCAATGTTTAAGAATGAAAGGATTCAGTAACTCGCCTTCTGGTATGTTGATTGGCCAGTATCACGAAAGTCACTAAGCCTTGGCCAGCCAGGATCATGATTTCTGTGACGCAATTTTTAACGCTATGCATGATTGGCTCAGGAAAACACTTTCCCTGATTGGCTAGTGTTTGGAATGTTCATTACACTTGCCAAAATAAGCATGATAATTGGATCAAATGAAAATGTGATTCAAAATAAGTAGATGTTGGTATGCTTGTGCTGAGAGAGTGTGCTCAGATGTAACAAACGATTGACCAGAAACCGTTCAAAGTACAGTCGCACTTCATAATGACAAAAAGTGCATCCAACTGAATTAAAAGTCATGTAAAAAGTAAATGTTGAATATTTCCCCAAAGTGAGAGTATACATACTCGTGCATCAGTGATCGGACTACTGTCGAGCCTTGTGTGTTGGCATAGTAGAATAAGGTGTAGAGGTAGGGTAGCAATCGGTATCTGATATGAAGTATATCTCGGATATGTTCAGCGAATTCCCGTCCGTAATATGCAGGATCCTGGCGCTATTCAAGAAAGATAATTTCCGAACAAGATGAATATTATCAAATGGTTTTCGAAGAATGAGAAAATATGTATTTCAACAGGGCAGGAGGTTGTCGCCTACTATAATCTCGAACGTAGTTGACAGAAAGTATCCGCGTCAATGCCATTCTGGCTTAATATAGTAGACGTTACTAGTATCTGGTTAACAGGGTTATATTGTATAAGCATCACGAAATACAATGAGCAATTGAATAGAGCGAATGTATTAAAGATGGCAAAGGAAACGCGAGGAAAGGCATGAGGGGGACGACTGCAGAAAAATTTCAATTGCATTTCAATTTATTTCCCGCAAAAATTATCATTAAAAATGTTTTAAGAAACAATATAAATCAATTACAATCAAATCTATAATAATAGTACTACAAAATACACGAGAAATAATTCAGTAATTCGATGTTATTACCTTCACATTGTGGTGGGGCCTATGTATAGTAAAGCAGGGCTTGTTGTAGTTACAGGCCCGATAAATAATTAGCAAAGAAAAGGAAATAGTAAGAGCAGGAAGGAAGAATAGGAGAAAGAGAGAGAGAAAGAAGGTCGGAAGAGAGTAAAGAAAACAGAAAATAGAGAAGAGAGAGAGAGAGTAGAGAGAGAGAGAGAGAGAGATAGAAAGAAAGAGAAAGGAAGAGAGAGTAGAGAACGGTAATTGACTTGTCACAAGATTGTGACAAGAACAAGGACACACGGAATCATATTAAACAGGACAAAAATGAATGGAAAGTTTTGTGTCCTATCTGTAGCTCGTAATTGAATTGTACGTTCTTACCAAGGAGTTGCAATATTGTCTATCTTTATTTTCAAGAGGCTAAAAGTGATTGGGGGAAAGCTGTATTTTTTACCTGATAGTTGATACCATTGTGATTTCTTGCGTACGGGTAGAACGCCCCCACTTGGTGCCACCTGCGACAGAGATCTTCGGGACTGTCGTTGAAAAAGCCGCAGATATCAGCCCCAACCTGACACGGACACAGAAAAAAAAAAGTTTAAAACGGATAAAATTGGAGAAAGTTGAGTATCTCTGAGATACAAGCAAATGACATGTAGTGCAGTGAGATAACACAGGGGTTATATGAAAAATGAAGAGAGAGAGAGAGGGGGGGAGAAAGGGATGGTGTAGTAGAATACATGGGTAGAACAAAGCAGGATAAGGATTGCAGAATGTGAAGGGAGATAAATAGCACAGACAACCGAGAAGAGAGGTGAAGGATCAATATTTGGAAAAAGGAAGAGAGACTAATAGAACAGATTAAAACGGTTAAAAGCATGTTTATTCCAAATGGAATTTTCAAGACCGTTGGAGTTTCCAGACGTACTTACGTGAGGTATACCAAAGAGATTGAACTCCATCGTCCCTAGGTTTAAAAGAAAGAAAGAACAAAAGAAGAGATAAGATGAAAAAATTATTAATTTGAACTTCTGCCAACAAAACTAAAAATAAAAAATGTGTTTTTCTCACTTTTCTCTTGTAATGCTTCTAGCTTTATATTTTACCGCCAGTTTCTTAACAGGTTATGCACTCTGTACTTCTACTTGTCTTGCCTTGCTTTACTGTCCCACTATATTAACTCGGCGTTAGCGTTGATCATGTATCGCATTCACTCTCACTTTACCCTTCACAGCTGCAAATAAGTAGGTTTTTTATACAAACTTACCAATAATTGAATACCTTAGCTGTGGCCAATTGGAACCATTGTCTCCTAGCCAGTGGCCCGAGTACATCCCGCTGCTCGGCACCGTGGACCGGGTGACTACAAGGCTCCTCTCCCCAGTCAGATTCTTCACAACACTGAAAGGCATGGAAAGGGGTGGGTGTTGAGAGGTAGATGAGGGGAGGGGGTGGGGGTCAAGAGAGACGGGGAAGGACAGTGAGAGAGAGGGGGAAAAATTATGGTTTTGTAGATTGGTGGAAAGGATGAGCCAGAGAGACAGATGAAGAAATGAGAGGGAGAGGGGAAAGAGAGAGAGAGAGAGGAGTCAGAAAGAAGAGAGAGTAAGTTAGATGGGGAGAGAAAGGGAGAGGGTACAAGAAGAAAAGATAAAGATTATGAGGAAATGAGAGAAGAATGTGTGAGAAAGGGGGTAAGGAAGGAGCAAAAGAGCAGAGGAAAGGAGAGAAGAGAGATTGATTGAAAGAGAGAGAGAGAGAAGAAAGTGAGAAAAAGAAAATGAAAGAAGGGAGAGAAGAGGAAAAGATTGAAAGAACGGTAGGAAATTTTAGAGAAGGGGAGAGCAGCAAAATAAGGATGAAAGAGGGAGAGAGGAGGGGGGGGGGGGGGGGGGGAAGAGGAGGGAGATCCCAGAATGACATGCACTATTCTACCATGACTACCGGACGTGAACGGGTAGGCATGGTAGGGTTCGATGGATATCATTTATTTTGGTGTCTATGGTAATACACTACTCCACTCCCGTATGAAAGTATTAAGAATTGATTTTAAAAACATAATGATTCCACTGACAATCTAATTACTCTTAAGAAAGAAAAATAATGATGTTGCATTTTTGTGGGGGAAATGAAAACAATTACCGTAGTCACAGTTTCATAAAATCATCCTAGAAATTATTTTATCATTTTGATTTACTACAGTTCGGAGAGGCTGCCAATTCCCCCCCCCCCTTTTTTTTTGGGGGGGGGGGGGCTGTATCCACTTGAATCTGTACTATCTATTTGGAAGCTAAAAGTGGTATTTTTAGAATTCTCGTTACTTTACAGAAGTATACGGGATTTTGATGCACATTATTAAGTGGGGCAGTCCTTTTAGACGCGTTTATCTTCAAGGAATATCAAGTGTTTCTTACTCTTGTGTTGGTATGGTCTGACTCCACCCGTAGAGACTGTGCATGTTGTAATGTATTTCCTGCGTGGTTTCGTCTAATTGCTGAACGGAGTTCATACATATCGTCTTATCATAGATAGGTCCTCCCCAAGATATTTCTGAAAAAATTCAATCAAAACAAAAACAGTTTATACGTTATCAGTACGGTATGTGAATAAAATCTGTTCCTTACCTTCAAGTATAAGAAGTAAAACTTTAATACAAAATAGAGTGAAACAAAATTGACATTTCAACAAAGGTACGCAAACTACTTGGAAAAAAAACTTTTGTAGTTAATTTCTTTCAGTGGAAGCCAAATTAAAGTGATTAATCTTTTCTCTTTTCATGGAATCAGTAGATTGACTAGAGAATGGAATATATTAAAAGCAAGCGACCCGGAGACTCAATTTTGTAAAAACTTATGAGTTCTTCTAAAGACACGGTCTTTAAAAATAGCTAGAAGTTACATTCTTTAATTTTCCAGTAGTTGTGTGAGTATTTGAATTTTTCCCCTCTAATTCCTTTCTTGCTCCCGCCTTTTTCTTTTTCATTTTGGATGGAATATCATGTTAATAACTTCAGAATAGTATATATAATATCAATAGCTTTTAAACGAAAACATGAAAGCATCACCAGCACTGATGGTGCTCTATCAATTTAAAAGTCCTGTGAAACTTGAAACTTACGTGGGACATACGGTGGGAAGTCATACTGGTTTTCGTTACATCCATCAACCGACCCATGGACGAAATTGGCAGGTTCATTCATGTCCTAAAAAAAGGGGTAAATGTTACAGAAACTTCAGGGAATATAATGGTGCTTTTCCACTATCAGCTGAAATGCCGATTTGCCACTACCAGATAATCATGATTATATTTTCGACTGCGGCGCATTTGCTGTACATGTCATGCATGTGGTATGGCAAATGAAAGCCCCAAAATAAATGATAGATAGGGGGCCTAATATTAAGTTTTGAATAATAATTGCTAGATCTTTCATACAAGTCAAACAGTGATAGTTTTATCTCTTTAAACTTATTTGAGATAACTTGACATGAACATGAATCGCTCCCAGGTATGTTTGATATGTTTCCTTGCTACCAAACACATGTTTGTATAGGGTGCACCTGGCTGCAGTGTCGTCGTTGCTATGATAGTAGCGACCCAATGGCCAATGATAACCTTTCTGACCAGGAAGAGTTTATTAATCCTGACAGGTAAGACAAGCAGCAATTATGTAGATGCCTCGGTTCCAAGAGCGTGATATCAATTTTACCCAAATATTAAGTTATTTATGTTCAACATATTTTGTAAAAGAATCTCAGTTCACCTTTAGGTGCCATGACTTTTATTCTGAAAAAAAAAAACATGTCAATTCAAGTTACCCATTACTTAAAGAAAAATATGAGTACATTAGATTTACCAACAACTGTTACAGAATGGAAATTGTGTCAGGTGATATAGGCATGCAGGATTATGGGACAAATATGAGTAGCTCAAGATGAAAGGAAATAGCATTGATATGGAAAACATGTAATTCGGCACAATTTTAGAAGTCTGTATTTGATAAACTTGCTGCTTTACGATATAATTAAAAGCGCATATTTGTTCATGGTTAAACAAGAGATAAAACTGTAAAAAAAAAAGTAGTATTGGGGGGGGGGTATGTCTCCTGCCCCTAGTATTTGTGATATACAGTGCACTAATTGTTCATTTGAAAATAATAATGAATGATTCCCTGTCGACGGTTATTTAAAATCAATTTTTATTTTTATCCTTGGGGGGGGGGGCGCTCTGTTGGAATAGGTCAAGTTGGTATCAATGTGGTTATGGCTTCTCCGCATATACCTACTGCTCAGGGGAAAGAGAAAATGACAAGCAAAACTTTGACTTACCAGCCAAAGACCATCGAAATTAATTATATCTTTGAATTTTGCTATCTGGTCTGCCCACCAATCCACTGTCGCCTGTTTTCTGTAGTCCGGGAACACGGCGTAAGCTCGGTACAGCTGTATGAAAATTGAAGGACGTATAATCAAATATATAGCTCCAGAGAGAAAGAATGAAATTTTCATCTGTCGTAAAGGGAAGTAGATTAGATTGCATAACATAGAGTGAAAATAGGGCCCCTTTCATGCTCATAGTTCAACAATCCTTCCACGTCTTCCGATTGACCCCTAAAGACATTTAAAATTAAATTCTCACAATATCTATGAATAAATGTCCTTGGGGCAAACAAAACTGTATAATATTCATTTATCCTCTGCTTTACTGACCGACATTCTGAACGTGTGTGACCGCCAGACACCCCCCCCCCCCGTGCATTCCTCCTCCTCCGGTAACCATGGTAACGTGCATTGTCTTTATCGACGATTCATATTTAATGTCACGATTTTAAAATCTTACTCTGACGCCTGTGTCCCAGTCGACAGAATCGTTCACGGTGATGTTGGGATAATCGGGCCACACCTGGAGGTGGTAATAAAAAAAAAAACATTTTTCTCCACTTTTTTTCTTTGCGTGACAAATTTAAAATACAGATAAGTGGATCATAATCTTGGATCCATACGATTTGCTTCATTGCACGAACGCCGAGAGCCCGGCACACTACGTACGTAAAACGCTTGCGTTTGCAATGTGCATGCATGCACCACGAACAGCGCGCTAGCGTATAGCGCTATTGATTTATTGCGATTTGATCTATTTTTAGGTGTCATATAAAACAAATAATGAATGTTTTTTCATTCGGTGAAAGATGAAATTATTGATCCATTCAACGAGGCGCAGCCGAGTTGAATGGATCATTTCATCTTTCACCTCATGAAATATTCTGTCCATTGCACTCATAAACATTCATTATCTGTATACTGTATTAAATCCTGTGAGAAGGAAGCAGTATTTGAATTTTAGAATGATAGCAGCTTTCTCTCTCTCTCTCTCTCTCTCTGACACTTTCTCTCTCTCTCTGACACTTTCTCTCCCTCTGTCTGTCTGTCTCTCTTTCTCTCTCTCTTTCTCTCCCTCTGTCTGTCTCTCTGTCTCTCTGTCTCTGTCTGTCTCTCTGTCTCTCTGTCTGTCTCTCTGTCTCTCTCTGTCTCTCTCTCTGTCTCTCTCTCTCTCTCTCTCTCTCTCTCTCTCTCTCTCTCTCAACCAGAATCAGCCTTTAGAAACACGCCTATGAAAACAGCTCTGAAACAGCGATACGTACCTCTTTTCCATGTTTTCTGCACTCACAACCAAACTTATTTTAGTTTGAAACTGTGTTCACGCAACAAGGAGCTCCCAACACTCATGTTTATCATGTTTATAAAAAGCTAATTAGCCATGGAAATCAAGCTTTATACTTACTTTTCCATAACGCAGATTCCCAAATTCATCCTTAATAAAGATATCATTTTGAATGCCCAGATCGTAAGGTTCATATCCAGTCTCGTTGGCAGAAATGGCCGGATCCTCCAGTGAAAAATGGTAGAAAAAACGAAACGTTTGATGTCAGTAAAACATATTATTTCTGTAACAAGGTTCGGTAAAGGTTGCCAATCGTGTAACCAGTGAGGAAATTTTCTATTTCAGGTGAAAATCATTGGCCTTCTCGGTCCTTTTTTAATCTATGTCTTTGATTAATCGGACGATTACTTATTTACCGATCACATCTGCCAGCTGTTGAACAGGATGATGTAAGACCCCCATTTTATTCTCTTCGTTGTTCTGCTAAATTTGTTGCTAATCGTCATGAAAAGCACAAACTACGTTCTGCATTTCTTTATTATTATTATTATTTGGTTCGGCGTCACCTGTGCCTGGGAGGCGAAAAGCGAACTGAATCACTGTAATCCTCAGGTCTCTCCTCCCGAGTTGAATCATTAGTATTCATTTACGTATGAAAACAAAAATGTCACAATCATATATAAAATTACAACTTTAAAACGGATTTTTTTTTCCATTGATATACACATTCATCGGTAAATCTATAGATATCTAATGATTAACAGGATAACTTGGTATTCCCTTATTCAAGCATACACAAGGGCTTTATTCAGACTCGATTCAAGATAGGGATATAAAAAAAGGAGGCGTGGGTTGGAAAAATCGAAGTGTATATATTTTATTCTTGTCATATATGACAGAGGGTTTTAGAAACTAATCTTGCAGGAAGTAAAAACACACTCATCATCTATACACGCCCTGCCAATAACCATTTGTATGATGATTGACGTCGGGTTCATGGTCCCCGGTAGCGCGTTTCCGTTCTACACCACAGCCTAGGCAGTTTTTCGATTAATTCGCATCAAACGTGCTGGTTTCAAAGTCTAGGTTTCGTTTCAGCTGTATACACGCGCCAAGTATGAAAACGAAATGTTACACATCGGCGCGCGATCGTGTACGTACGTACGTACGTACGTATGGCAAGCCGTTTTAACATTTAATCCTATTTTTGATATCAAGAATTCGAATTCTTGATATCAAAAAATAGAATTCTTGATATCATGAAATAAATTCTTTATATCTCTTGATTTCGAACGCATAAGACCATTGCAAGAATTATTTGGATATCGAGCACAAAAGTATTGCACAAATGTTTAATTTATTTCCAGCTCAAAAGTTGTGCAGAATTGAAATTCATAGTTGATTTCCAGCGCACAAGTAATGCAGAAATTCATTCTGATTTCGAACTCAAAACTTGTGCACGATTATACTGTGATTCGATTTCGAACATTAATTGTACGCTGGAAATCAACTATGAATTTCAATTCTGCACAACTTTTGAGTTCGTTTGTGCTCGATATCCAAATTGATTCTTGCAATGATTTTGTGCTCGAAATAAATCACTTAACAATTCTTGATATCAAGAATTAGAATTCTTGATATCAGAAATTCTATTTCTTGATATCAAGAATTCATTTCTTGATATCAAGAATTGTTAAGTAATTTATTTCGAGCACAAAATCATTGCAAGAATCGATCAAGAATTCGATTTCTTGATATCAAGAAATGAATTCTTGATATCAAGAATTCGAATTCTTGATATCAAGAAATGGTTTTGTGTAGTTAAGCAATGGTAATTCTTGATATCAAGAAATCGAATTCTTGATATGAAGAATTGATTTCTTGATATCAAGAATTCGATTTCTTGATATCAAGAAATGAATTCTTGATATCAAGAAATGAATTCTTGATATCAAGAAATAGGATTAAATGTTAAAACGGCTTGCAAATACGTACGTGTGTACTCGCTGCATGCACTGCATATATATATATGCGCATGTACTGCACTTCACTTGATTTGTCTACTCGTCGATTATGTCTCGTCTAAGTTAGAATCTTAATTCTAATGTAGGAGAAAGAAGGATGCATGGAAAGTAGAAATACATTAAGAAAAGGGAAACGAATAGATAAAAGAAGAAAAAAGAAAAAATACATAGAATTAATCTTTTCTGTCTTCATGTATTTTTCCTCTCATCTATCCTCCCTCTCCATATGTTTTTGTTTTGTTTTGTTTCTTTCATGTTTCCTTACGTATTTCATTTCGTCTATCTTCTCTTCCCTCATTCTTTTATCCTTCCATCTATCTACTTCTCTTTCTTTTCTCCTTCAGATTTAGGTCTAGACCAGCTGCTGGTCGTTTTAAACTGTCACTAATTCCAAAGCATGCGCGCGCGCTGATGTGGTATCCCCACGAATTCACTTTCTTCACGAATTCACCTTCTCAGGCTGTGTGCACTTTATTTGGGTAAATGCCGGTGTTACTGATGTGTGCGCTCACGGATCATAGAGAACAGTCCAGGCAGTGGACTACTGCTTTCACACCAAGGTACGGTCGCTGGATACGGTCGCTGCGACCGTACCCAGCGACCGATGAAATAATAGTGTGAAAGCATTTCATTGTACTCAGCGACCGATCGTTTTGGTAAAAAACGATCAGTCGCTGAGTACGGTCGCTGAGGTACTTCAGCGACCGTACCCAGCGACCGTACCTTGGTGTGAAAACACATCGTACTCAGCGACCAATCGAAATGCAATGACCCCCCATACATGCCCACGCGCTATCTCTACTTCCGCTTCCGGTTAGGTCAGCTATACAGCGACCGATCGCTCTGGGCCTGACCAAATTTTGACGGCGGTGTGAAAGCACGTCCGATCGGTCGCTGGGTACGGTCTCTGCGACTGTACCCAGCGACCGTACCTTGGTGTGAAAGCAGTATGATTTAGGTCAGGCTCAGCGCAGCTCGTTCGCGCACGTAC
>CM057156.1:24656999-24694818 GCA_029962745.1 Echinometra lucunter
GTGTTTTTTTTTTCTTGGTCATCTTGGCAATCGGCTTTAACTCTACCATCCAATTCACCTTCTTTGCTCTTGTTTACTCCTGTTGTTATTGATACACCTTCATAGCTCATATAACATATACAACAGAATTAAACATAATTATGCAAAAATGTTCCTCTTGTCTTTTTCAGGCAATCCAGGTACCTATGATACAGAATTTTCCCATGGTCATTAGTAAACTTTCATGTAAAGGAGGAGATTCGTTGTATAGCTGTTACAGCGATTACACAACAGACGGAGTATGTCCCCATGGTGTGTTGGTCAACGGTGTCCAGTGTTGTAAGTCATTCCTCTGACTTCTTGTTTTCTCATTTTATTTCATTTTTTATTTTATTATTTTGAGGGGGCTAGCAGTCTATTCTATATATAATTTTTTAATCATTTTGAAACATTTTCTTTCTTTTCTTTCTTTTATTCTTTATATGTCTTTTCTTCTTTTTTTTTTCTTTTTTCCTTTTCCTTGTCTGGCTTGACATAGCCTTTTTCCAAGGCCTCGTAATTGAGTTTAATATCTGAACTGAGACTACTTAAGAATGAGACTACAAAAGGCGCGAGACCCTAGGTGAACACGCGAGCGAGTGGCCACGAGTCACGAGTCCTTTTTGATTTTGTTTTTTGATGTTTGTTTTCGCCCGCCCAGCTTCCTAGCTTCAATGAGCATGATGAGTTTAGCTCATCTGATAATTCACAGCCTGTATGCATTAGAATGCAAATATGCGAGCTGGGCTTAATCGACTAGTCCGAACTTACGGCTTCGAAGGCGATTCTTGACATAAATGATTACTTGTGAAAGATATAATTTTTACTCAAGAAGGACACATTTTCAATGACGAAAATAGAATTCGATACAATTTGATTGTTTTGAATTTTGAATAATAGCTTATAATTTGAAAGGTGATAATTTAGGGAACCCCCGTATGAAATAGACTATTCCAAGACTATTCGTAGGACCAATGCCCTCATCGGCTGCGGGTGTCGCTAGGAAAAACTATGAGGAGAAGGCAGTGTCAGTCTGTGGTTTGCAGCTTAACAGCAGTATTACACTGGTGCGCATGTGCGCGGAGATGGTCCTTGCATAAGGGATGGAGAGATGGCACTTTTGCCGTATCCAGTGGGAAAACTGACAAATGCATCTTATCCTCGGAGCACTGGCCTTCGTAGATACTAACATCATGCCCAGACGACAGAAACCAGTCAAACTGAAGATATATCTATGGAAGGATGCAAACGTATGAAGGATTGTCTTTCCTTTCAGAAGGAACTTACAGCAAGATTCTCTTCATGTAGCTCGGATACTGACATGTCATCTACCCGTTTCCACCAACCATGGATTACAACATCTTTGAAGCGACTAACACGCCGAAGCAATGTTTTGTCCAAGCCAGGATAACTCAAGTTCCAAAGGACTTCCTTAGATATCAGCATCTGAAGAAGAAAACCAGACAATCCAATACATGCTATAGGCCTGCCTATGATGACTAACTAAACAATATTATTAGCCCAGACTCTGCTGGAAATCCTAAGCGCTTTCGGAGTTTCATCAGAAACAGACGATGTGACTCTTCAGCAGCATCTTTACTGAAAGCAAGTGATGGCATATCACGTACTCTGACATGGAGGATCAACATCACGCACTGCCAAAGTCACTTCAGGAGTACCACAAGGTAGAATGTTAGCCCCGCGCCTCCTTTTAATGAATGACCTATATACCTGAGCATGTTTTTTCCTGGCTACACGTCTCTTTGCAAACGAATGCATGGTCTATCGCAAGAACAACTCGGATGCTGACCGGAGACAGCTCTAAAAAGAACCTGATGCCCTTCAAGAATAGGGAAGAGACTGTCTAATGGAATGCAATCCACAGAATGCTATGTTTTCAGGATCACAAACAAAAGAAGGCCTCACTGTTGAGTGGCCTTACATCATCCATGGGCAAGTTCTTTGAGAAAGCTCACACCGCAAGGTATCTCGGCTTTCATCTCAAGAACAACATGACCTATTCTACATCAAAACTGTCACCAAGAAGGCAAGCAGCATCAGCGCCTTTCTGCAGCGAAACATCAGACCCTGCCCAAGGAAGACAAAAGCACCGTGCTACTTAGCACTAGACACTAGTGCGTCTCATTCTTGAGTAGGCCAGCAAAGTATGGGATCCTCATACCCAAGACAACATCCAGAGACCGGAAATGGTCCAGCGTCCAGGAGACTATCGACCAAACAGTGCAAAGGGGCTCATTTGACCCCTCTTTCTCTGCATTCGTGACAAACCGTGGGGTGGGGCAGTCAAATACATTGCTTAATCCACTCTGACAATGCTGTACACACACGCGATGAAAGAAAGCTTTTGTGGTTAGGGCGCATTAGGGTGCCAAAAGGCCAAAGACCAGGAAAAGATATTTTTTGTTGTTGTTATTGTTTTGATGTTGTTTTGTTGTTATTGTTTTGTTGTTTTGTTGTTGTTTATTGTTGTTGTTTACGTTTTACTTTAACACCCGTTTAGACTATCCTTTCCCCCAACTTAGTCTGGACTTTTTGTAGCCTCTCTAGGGTATGTTGAAGGAGTTGAAACTCGTTTACGGGGTAAATTTTTAGAAAAGGAGCTCGGGAAAAAAATGCGAAAGGGGGACTGATTTGACCATTAGATATAACTCGTTTAAGGCGGTTTCGGAAAAACCCGTGGTCACGTGTTGTACAGGAATTATACTGCCTGCCCCTCCACCCCCCCCCCCTCTCCCTCGGACATGACAAGCTCTTTTAGTTCCTATTTTCTTGTGCGTTCTTCCTATTTCTCGTATAATTTTGTAAACTTACATAAGATTTATGCCAATATGGTCGGTTTATATTAATTGTTATAACGAATATTTTATTTTCATGCTATCTTGTTATATTTTCATATTGTTTTGTGATATATTTTTGTTTTGATTCATGAGAAATGAAAAACTTTGAACTCTTAAATATGTAACAAGTTGGTGTGATGTGTCACAATGATCTTAAATGATTATATATATATTTTTAACCATTACATTATCTTTAGGGGATTTACCTAATATCCAGACCTATACAAAAAAGTGTTTCGCTATACCTAGCATGCCTAGGTAGGCTATGTAGGCGGACCCGGTCCGCCTACATAGCCTACCTAGGCATTCAAGAATTGGCATTTTGATGGTTTTGGGGGATCATATCCTGGTGCCCTGACCAGCCAAAGACAAATAACGGCCACCTTTTCTGTCTTTTGTTTTACAGACACGACATTAAGACCATCCGTGATGGGGGCTCTAGCCTTCGTTGGAGTGGCATCCCTCTTCATTCTCTTTGCCGGTGCGTTTGCTATTCACTGGATCAGGCGAAAGGCAAAGGTTCCATCTCCTACCACCATAAACCTCACCGTGGGTGAACAGGACGATGCCTAAACAAACCAGTCTCTTCATCATTCTAAGTGCCTAAAAACCTGTTAGGTCTGGCTCAAACGGGGCGTAGCCCCCCCCCCCCCCCCACCTCAAAAAATAATAATAATAAAAAAGGAAAGGGGAACAAATTAAATTACCTCCCGGATATATGTCCGGGACATGACAAAATAAAATTTTCGTTACACAAGTCGATTTTTGGATTGCTCTCTTCGCTAGCTGGCAACTTTTTCAGAAATGTGCTTCATATGTCATGTTCTGCCCCCTCAAATTATTTTGAGGGAGAATTTTATTAGAGTGTACTAGTATTTTCTTTGACATTGGATATTATTTTGCAACCACTATGTGACCACAAAAAAAAATCGGATAAGTTGATGTTGGTTAAAAAAAAAAAAATGTTGGATAAAAAGAATTGACCAACAACCGAGCAATATAGAAGGCATTTTAAGCTACTCAAAGGCAAAAGCCAATATGTTGGGAAATGCATAACCTTGGACAAAACATTGCCTAACAATTCGTTGGGTTGACTATAGACCAATTTCACCTCCGGTTTATGTATTTGGCCCTCTATCGACGACGCCATTGCTGCGGTGGGCAAGCGCGCTGACCGCGATTTGCTCTGTGTACAAAATGAATGTAAGATATGAGATATGCTCTAATATTGTTCCATTTACTTTATTCTAGATCAATAAAATAAAGCATGGATACATGGGTAGATGAGGTTAGACAATGGCCATATCTGACAGATGAAGGTATGATGTATTTTTGTACTTTCGATAGTTTTTCAACCTAGTTTTGTCAGTATAAGTTCGATTGCAGCATAGAAGCCGTAGTAAACAGGAGCCCTCAATCTTACCCTGTTTACAAAGTCATGTTTACACTCATTAAATTTTACGCCAAAGTACATAATGATAATGTTTCTTGACGTCAAAGTCCTTTCTGTTGATATTTTTACCCACTGGCGACGGATTCCTTCGCATTGCTTACGGAAACCTGTGTAGGGAGTACGGCTTCTCACACAAACAGGCTTCATGAGTCAAAAGCGAGTGAATTTCGCACTCAGTTAGCTTCCAGTGTTTAAACTTTCTCCAATTCTTGTTGCATTCGAGCACCGCACAAGTGCGACCTGAACTTCCCTGAGAATTTATCTTTGCAAATATGAAAAGAAATCTGCATATATTGGTCAAAATAGACCCAAAAAAATCGAACAAATGTACATAACGCGCTACTGACTTGTGTACTATAAAAGTTGGAGCGCCCACCGCAGTATGTCGAACTGTGTCGAAGAGTCTGCTGCCCTCTTGCGTTGTGAAATTGGTCTATAAACCCAACGCTGGGCAAAGAATTTGCCCATTTTTATTCAGTGCATATGCTTTAGAATAACTTATTGAAAATAAGACTTCTCAGAATAGAAATATAAACCTTTTGTTAACTCCTTTGCAGACGCTATTAGAATATCCGGAATATATAGATTTATCAGAAGTTTTAATGACTGTTATTTAAACCTATTCAATATAAACGGCATTTACAAAGACGCGAGAGACCGTCTGACATTGACAATGTGTAATAATACTCTCGATAATAATAATAATAATCAAAATTCAGGGGCAGCGGAAGCGGAAGGGGGGCTGGCGGGGCCCCCCTACACTTTCGGCCAAAAAATAATAATAAAACCTTATTAGTTTGAAAAACTTTTATTTCAAATTGTAAAGTTAGAAATAGACTTTCAAAATCAGGAGAAAAAAACAAGGGTTCGGGGAGGGGGGTGCCGCCCCCTGAACCCTCGCTAGGGCCCTATCTGCAGGATCTGGATTTCGCCTGTTTTGGTGTCAGCTCCCCTCTCCCTCTAATAACGTTCCGTGGCCTCTGAAATATACCCGAAACTCTTGGCTAATGACGGAACCAAACGGCGGCTTTCGTAACGTATCGGCCAAAAGTAGTATCAGACGTCTGGTTCCGCTGGAACGAATCAACTAGTCGTTTGGTTCCGGGGAACGAATCGACTAGCCATTTCGTCCCTGCGGAACCCGGAACACATCGACCATCACACCGAATCCGCTTTCCAGAGCTCGTAATCTCACCAAATTCAACAGTCCCCCCCCCCCCCCAAAAAAAAAAAAAAAAAATAATGGTGAAAATATCAACTAATTTCGCATTGTTAGCATGCATATGTCATAATTCTAAACCAGATAATTGATGTTCACACTATGAACTATAAGGAGAAGGAAAATAATTGATCGCAGAGTTCTGAATTATTTGACTTTTCAGCCTTTGGAAAAAAAAAAGAAATCTTTCTGTCTCTCTGCACATGTTTTGTATGGAACATCCGGGTACGTAAATATACGTTCACCCCCCCCCCCCCCCTCGTGACGTCACGAATAGTGGACAAATTTTGTGACTGGTTTTGCCGGCTCACTGAGGAGCCTATTTATTGACATTTCAGTTGAGGATATCCAGGAGCCAGAAGATTTTTATAATTTTGCCACGCGAATAAACAACTTATGAATAACTTATGCTTTGCGTAGATACCAAATTCATGGACATTTTATTGCCTTCTTATATCTAGTTTAAGATTTGTTTTTTGTTGTTGTTTACAGTTTTGTGACTACTGTATAGAAAAAAATGTAATATCTGCTATTGAATGTGTATTCAGTCGGATATGTTTTACTGTATTTTTTATTATGATTATCTAAATCTTAAGATTATTTTCGTACTTCTGTGTGAAATTTCGAGGTTTTGCTTTACACGTCTTTTTATCTAGTGTATATGGTTACACCATTACCATACTATTGGGGGTTTTTTTTCTTTGTACTACCTGTTCGGAACCTGAAGGGCGTTAACTCAAAATGTACGTTATGTGATATACGCTATACAAGAACTAATAATCATTATTATTATTGTTGTTATTATTATTATTATTAGTAGTAGTAGTAGTAGTAGTAGTATCATTATTATTATTATTATTATTATTATCATCATCATCATCATCATCAAAACAGTTACATGACTAACGCGTTGTCAACATGAGAGGATACTGATTATTTTTTGTCAATCAAAGTCAGCATTTGGTGGCGCTATGTGGTTATATACTGTTATAATCTATTATACTTGCCACGGAGTATAAATATAATTGCTACAAACTTATTCCTGGAACTACTGGAAGTATTTTCTTCGATTGTTACTTTGTATATTTCGGTCGAAGTTATAATATACTACGGTACGTAGTCCCACAGGCCCATTTTGGATGTGATATATACTTATCTCACGCTGATCTGCATGATAACTATCATCCCACCGTAAGACTTTGTAACTGTGTGATGTGAATATGACTTATTATACTTCGATACTAATCTCCGGATATATTATTTCACTCTTGCTGTTATATTATCTCATTGCGAATTTTGAAGTATAACATCTTTTGCCCATCGATCATCATCTATTTGTGTTTCTATCTTTCCACACCATCATTGATTTTGTAAATGTTTGACCAGAACTACATCCTTCATATCCTCATTTTTAAACTCTGACTTACTGCGGGAGTGGAATCCTTAATTTTTGCTGCAACCGTGTCTTTCTTCCATTTATTATTCTACAACATCTTTATCTACCACCTACAAGATGGCGCCGCCTGGTTCAGATATTGATGACACTATGCAGGCGCGTCTGGACGATATGTTTTCCCGCTTCCAAAAAGAGAACAAAGAACTGCTTCTATCTATCCATGCTACGATAAAGGATGTAGTCCACAAGGAATTCGCCACTTTGTTCGACAGATTGGAGGAACAACAAGCGAGAATAATGGACCTCGAGACAGAAAACAGATCGCAAGCACAAGAGATAATGCATCTTAAGTCATCAGTTGAGGACCATAAAAGACTTTTAGATCATCTACGACAATCAACGGATGACTTAGAGCAGTATTCTAGGCGCAATTGTCTTCAGTTCTTTGGTGTAGCTGCAACGCCAAATGAAACAACGGATGACTTAATCTGTAACATTGCAAAAGAAAAGCTAAAGCTTGACATCTCAACAAAGGACACTGACCGCTCGCACCGAATTGGGGACCCGTCCAAACCCCCTACAATAAGAAGGGGGAAGGCGTGGCTGCGCCCCATTATTGTCAAGTTTGTTTCTTACAGAACTCGTCATGCGGTGATTTCTCAACGACGTGCGTTAAAGAAAACAGGTATTGTCATACAAGAAGAACATGTGAAGTCCCCCAGGGAAGAAAATAATCAAATGTATATACCTTCTTAGAAGGCTCCGTCCTTTTATCAACCAGGACACTGCCCTGTTATTCTATAAGTCTGTTAGTCTGTCTGTAAGTGTGTAATTTTGATTACTGTAATGCCGTTTGGACAAATGCCTCTAAATCATGTCTTGACAAACTCCAAAAACTTCAAAATAGATCGCTCCGTATCGTTATGAATGTAGATTATATGTTTCATTCAAACTGCCTATACCAAACTTTAAATTTAGATCGACTGTTTGTACGATGGTCAAAACTGTTGGCATGTACCATGTATCGATGCATTCACAAATTATGTCCGCCGTACCTAAGTACATTGTAATATCTTTTGTGTCCGAGAAACGGCATATCGTACAAGATCGGGTCCAAGAAAATTGGGTCTTATACAGCCTAAAACGAATTATGGTAAAAGGTCCCTTGCATATCGTGGGGCCAAGCTCTGGAATGAGCTCGATCACCCTTCTTCCCCACCTACATCAATTGAAGCTTTTAAACGCCATTTAAGTAGCACCCACAACACACTAAATCTAAATTATGTCAGTAAATAGATTTTTTTCTCACCCACAACCTTTTTTTTTTCCTTCTTTGGTTTTGTTTTGTTTTGTATTGATTTTGTTTGTATTGCTTTGTTATGTTATTCTTTAAATATTCTCATTCATCAGTGCGTTATTACAGTCATTGTTATGTTCGTTTATTTTTTTAACATGTCAACCATTTTGTTGCTTTATTTGCTACATTTTATGATTGTTTGTGTATATTTGTTTTGCTTTATATGTTTGTTTTTTATCTTATTGGTTTGGACCCCTTTGAAAACAGCTATTAGCTTGACAAGGGCTATCCAACCCATGAGTGGTGAATAAATAAATCAAATCAAATCAAAATCATCATCATCATTATGATTTTATACAGACTGAGCGCCCTTCTGGCTTCAAACAGACGTAAAATGATCAATCGAAAGATATAAATGTATACTGTCGCAGGCCTGGCCAGGACTTTTGTGTCTACCTGAACAGGACAATACACAGATCGCCTGTTGTCATGGTTGTTTGTATCGAATTTAAGACAAAATCATGATGAATTGCTGAGAGTAAAGTTTCGAGGCCTTTTGTGCCTACCACTTAACATGACTTAATTGAAAGTCTTTTTTTTTTTCAAATCACCACCTGATCACTTACCAACATGATAATGTATCGCGTGCCATCTGGCTTGATTGATTCCACAAAGTCTCCCAAGCCGCCGAAGTTCTCTTCATCCAGGGTGAAGTCCAAGTTGCGCTCCATGTAGTCAATATCACTGTACTGCGCATCCTGCATTAAGCGAAATTGGGAGAACAAAGTATCATTTCTACTCAGATAGTGTAATCGTGTTTGAAAATAAATTCAAAGCCTGAGAGGAACAAACGCTAAAAGTAGACTTATCAGCTAAATCATTTTGAATGCAGTTTTCCATTTCAATGAAAACATATATGTGTTTATCTGGACGCTAGTAATGTGGATGGATGGGGTAGGAGCAAGGGAAGTTAGGTGTGCTTTTGGTCTTCGAAATAGGCCTAATGATTTTCATCATATGGAATATATCCAACGTAATGTCATCATCGAAATCATGACCATAAAGCCTGCATCATGCTCGCGCTTCTCCTTTAAGGTATCTAAATTACCTCTATTATATATGTAACTTCACTTTGTACTAAATTTGTTGTTATCCAAATGCCTCTTTGTGGTTACATGATAAATATTTTGTTCATTTAACATCATTTTATCCTGCTTCCAATCTTTGCAAATTTATCTAGGTTTACTGTAAAATTATGGCTTTGTATGAATATGTTGGGGGTCTTAATTAGTAACACTGTTTTTTGATTGGTTGCTGAGCAACCGTTGCTCAACAGCCAATCAAAATCCAGTATTCCATGAAGAATTACTGTAATAGCAAAGTTACTATTATAGTAAGTTTTATGCAACGGGCCCCAACAGACTGTATTATTTTGTAATAATAATAACGGTCTTTATCCACAAATCATCATCGCAGCCTGCAGGCTGAATTACAAATGATTTTACAAAATATATACATAATAGTGCAAGTGACAAGGAGACATCATTGACCGTGATTAAAAGAGACATCGTAATATACAATAGTCAAAACAATAATTATGAGGAGCCGGATATGAACTATGTATATGATGTAGGTAGAAATTGGAGGGAAAAAGAGAAGTGGAAAGGGAAAAGGAAAAGAGGAAGAAAATGGTAAAGAAGATGATGATGAAAAGAGGAAGAACAAGAACAAGAACAAAGAGAAGAAACGGAAGAAAGAGAAGAAGAAGAAGAAGAAGAAGAAGAAGAAGAAGAAGAAGAAGAAGAAGAAGAAGGAGGAGGAGGAGGAGGAGGAGGAGGAGAAGAAGGGGGAAAAGAAGAGGAACATGAGGAAAGACAGATTGAAAAAGCAGGAATTGAAGAAGAAGAAGAAGAAGAAGAAGAAAATGTAGAAGAACACTTGTGTTTGGGAGTTCACTGTGATGTCAACCCAAAAGTAAAAGCGTCATGATGTAATGGTTCATTCACTTTCCGACTCTCAATCGAAGGTTTGAGGGTTTAAATCCCATCCTCCTGATTTAGCAAGATGTTAATCCCAGTTTGCCACTCTCCATGCAGGTTTCAAATGAGTACCCGGGAGGATGCGAACATCACTGTCATCAGGGCACCGTTTCATGAAAGTTGTCAGCACTGACAAGTTGTCATTCTTTGACAATGTCAGTAAAATTCGTAGTTTTGATTGGCTGAGAAGCACTGTTCATTGACTGTTACTATGGTAATTGTCTGAGAATGACAACTTGTCACTGCTGACAACTTTCATGAAACAGTACCCTGGTTAGCATGTGAGTGCTTATAAATGGCGCCTAGCTGGAATACTCCGTAGTAATGCAGCAGTGAAGGGGAAACGATACATTATTTGTGTAGTATAGCCACCCAGTCCATTGACAGTGGAGTAACAAAATTACTTGTCAAGTGCTCACACACGCAGCATAAGCGTTATGTAATTGCTCATTATTGGAAGTAATTATTAAGCAAACTTAGAAAAACAACAACATAGTTTTAGATAAATAAATCTAAATGCAAATAACTTACATGAGGAATGTCATATTGCCTCATGCCTGCTACCGCCTCCTGTAGATTGGTGAGGTTGTCGTAGCCATACCTGCTCAGATGATAGCCGAGAGCCCAGTAGGCGGGCAGCATCGGCCGACCAATCAACTATGGAAAAAATAAGACAAGTCAGACTATCCTTACACTTGATAATACTGTAAAAGCGAGATTTTTAGGCACTTGATATTTCACCCTTGCCCTTGATAATGCAGCTCTGTACAATTTACATGAATCCTGGCTCTTTTACTCTGAGCTATCATGGTTATTGGCGTTTGTTCGTGACAGGGAGCTATAAAGTTGAACGCGTGCATAAGCCCTTCTCAATTCTTCGATCTGAGACCTAACTTTATAGGAGCTGATATTTGAAAAAGTAAATGTTTGATTCCTCATTCCTGTAGCCTAGCTTCCCCACAATTCTTATCTCTCTCTCTCTCTCTCTCTCTCTCTCTCTCTCTCTCTCTCTCTCTCGCTCGCTCGCTCGCTCGCTCGCTCTCCCCCACTTTTTGTGGCCCACTCTCCCTCCCTCTCATTCCATCTCTCTTAATTTCTATTCATTAATTTTTTTGTCTCTGCTTCTGTCTCAAGCTTAATCAGGGGTTAATTTGCCGTTTTATTTCATATCTATTTCTTTTTGCAGAATTATGTCTAACAGACATTTCTGTGTTATCAATTTTATACTGCACGAGCCCATCCAATGAGTGCAATACCTCTGTGTACTGTTGAATGACCTCGTCTGGCGTTGGTCCCAGGAACATATAAAAGTCCAACACCCCTCCGACTGTGCGGTAGGTGAGAGCTGGAGTAGGCTGCACTGTGAAATCTGCGAATGAAGAAAGCTTTCATATCAATAATAATCATATGAAAAATCTTCTTCATGATCACAAACTTTATTTATTTATTTATTCATTTATTTATGCATGCATGCATTCATTCATTCATTCATTCATTCATTCATTCATTCATTTTTTTAAAAAAGAATCCCAACTCTTGAATAATGCATGTATGATATAAAGCCTGATCAATAATTTTGCATTATGAACACACCTTGGAGGGATAACACTTTGGAATTTGGTCCGTGGGCCTCCCCCCCCCCCCCCCCACCGCAAAACTTTGAATAACCCATCTGATAAAAAAATGTGAGACCCTTATTGACGCGTAATTTCTTTCATTCCCCTCCCTCTTTTTTAAATTTATATTTATTTATTTGCTTCTTCGTCCTTTTGAAATATGAAACCCTCCTGATTATGAGACCATTTCCATATTTTGTCAATACTGCAATCATCCTTTTCATTGATTCTTTTTATTTAATGTTTGTCAAGTATTTTTCGAACTTGTGAACCCCCCCCCCCCCCCTTCCCCCTTATGATAGTGAATGATCCCCGTATATACCTTGTGCATTGAGGTTAAATAACAGGACACCATGTGTGTTGGCATCATATTCTACGTTCATGTAGAAAGGATGAACGCTGTACAAGTTGATTGTGTCCTGATTTGGGAAAGGATAGATAGTCTATTAATTTCATCGAAATGGGAGAAAAAAACATATTCTGCCCATATTAGCCTCGCATAATGTTCAAACGTATATCATAGTGATTGCGATTTATTTGTATTTCATGAGAAATGGAGAGCAATATGATAGTAATCATGATAACAAAACAATTAAACAATATTATGATACTATGTGCTACCTTAGCGTAGACAAGTCCTCATACCTGGCCGGGTGGGGGGGGGGGGGGGATGATTCCCCACTTGATACATGTCTATATACACACGTATATACATCCACTTCAAAAAGTAGGGGATGCATCCCCCAAACCTCCCCCCCCCCCCCCTTCCGCTATCTACGCCTCGGTTTTATGTGCTATATGACATTAGATTATTACGTTCACACGCAAAAGGAATCGAAATTTGAATCGCGATTCGAATCGCGATTTAAATTTCGATTTTATAGCCATCGTTCTCACACGGGAAAAAAGCGAGATTAGGATCGCGATTTGAATCGCAATTAGAATTTCATTTTTTTTTTGGGGGGGGGGGGACCATTCACACACACGAGGAAGCAACAGAAACAGGCCAGAGAGCCCACAGACTTCTCCGCTTAACTTCTGTTATACACGATCTACTGGACGGGGCAAAATACACATCGACAGTAAAAGGGCTATTGAAAGTACAGCAACAAACTCATTAATTAAATAATAAATGATTATGTACTATCATATAAAGCATTTGTTTACTACACGGAATCAACCATGGTGACCAGACGTCCCGGATTTCAAGGGACAGTCCCGTATTTGATCCATTTGTCCCGCATCCCGTATGACCCTACCCGGGACGCCGTTTTGTCCCGTATTTCAAACTTACTGTTGAAATAATGGAATATTTAGCCAAAAGTAGAGAAATAAGATATACTATATACCTAAAGTGATCATGCAGAAGTAGAAAATTTCCATATTTTTTTGCTCGCTCGCTTCGCTCGCTCGTTAAGTTTTGATTATTCATTACCTGCATAAACATATCCCTCCCCACTTTTTAACTTTAGTAGTAGAAATACACAAAATACAATATTTCACTAATGAGTTGGAGTATAACTTCAATCAAGATCCATATGAATGACTTGACATCTTCAGTGCCAATTATGAGAACAATTTAACAATTTTGAAAGCGATCCTTGATTTTTTTTTATTAGAAAAGGTGGGGACGAAATATCTGAAACCACCGAAGTCTATTACTGTGAGTATCTATTTTCTCAAGAGGAGGCCACCCTTTGAATGGCAAAGAAAAAGTGAAGTAATCAGCTAGAATTTCTGCACCCTTTCCCTCTCCTGTCGATGTAGGCCTACTTCCGTGAAAATTTTGATCAGCACCTTGGAACTATAGGTGCCCAGGATGTATTTTCTGTCAACCAAGAGAAGTATGTTGAAATATCATTTTATAACCTTACCAAAACTTAGTATACTGGCGTAAAGTGCAATACGAGTCTAGTGTTGTTTTCATATCTACAAAATTACTTAACCATAAATCTATCAACGAACATGGCCTCCTTATATTTTGTTTGAAAATAATACAGAACTTTAGATCTACATAAAACACCTCATCCGTGGGAAGAGGTGCAGAAATTAGAATCAATACAAAAATCCCCTCCCTCTACGTTAATCGCCTTTCTCATTAATGGGATTCCGCTGAATAGTGTTGTTTGGCGTCAACTTTAAAATGAAGATGATTCTCATCATATTTGCTCGCTCGCTGCGCTCGCTCGCAATTTCACTATTGTGCCTTGTGCTCTAAATTCGAGGCCTAACCAACAAAGTCCCCTATCGAAAATCTGGTCACCCTGGGATCAACGGCTTCAAGATAACGTGCAGTGCATCCATGCTATACACTGCATGCATCCCGTAACGTAACACACACACACTCAGTGGCGGCACCAAGGGGGGCATGGGGGGCATGCCCCCACTCAGAAGCTTTCCCCCCCCCCCCTCCCAGTTGTCCCCCCCCCCCAGAAATTTTGAGGACTGAAAAGAAATATTATACAGTAATATGTATCAATAAGTATGTAGATGTTGTCATAAGCATCACATTCAAGCTGTGAAGTGCTCTAAAATACCATTTTCGGCTCTTCAAAACTTGAAAATTTTCTCACTCAGTCGCTGTTGGCTTCCTCGCACACTATTAGTTTGTAACGTAAATGTTCAGTTCATGATCTAGTTTTGATCAATATCTTTGCTCCATTAAGCATTATAACCTGATTTTACAAAAAATTCTCTCTATATCAAGTGTAACAGAAAAATGGGGGTGGGGGATATATCTTATCCCCCCACTTTTTGGAGGGGGGAGGGGATGGTGTGTACAAATATCCCCCCTCACTATTTAAGGAGGAAAATATATTTTTATTTATCAGTTAGTAAAAATTTTGAATATCTATCATAAACAGCCATCATGTTTTAGAATTTCTATTTGAAAATGCGATTGAAAACAAAAAGGGGGTTATTTTTGGCTCGCTTGCTTCGCTCGCTCGTCATATTTCATAACATTTATTTGAAAATGCGATTAAAAACCCCAAAAGTGGTATATTGATATTGATCAAAATGTGTGTAAGAGGGAAAAAAAATCGTCCAAAAAATTAATTATTAACCCCCCCCCCCCCCCCCACTCCTCAAAGTGGATTTATGCTGGCGACTAAAACTCGCGCTTCACGCTCGATTTTTCCATACACGCAAAAAAATATTGACTGCCTCTGCCCCCCCCCCCCCCCCAACATTTTCTTTTGCCCTCCATTTGCCCCCCCCCCCCAATTTAACAATCCTGGTGCCGCCACTGCACACAGCGCATTGAGGCACACGCGCAAAGAATGACGGGATAGATAAAACCGATTTTCTAATCGCGATTTCGTTCACACACAAAACGCTCGGCAAATAATTTCGATTATTCTGAAAAATTGCACTTCTTACTGCGAGTTGAATCGCGATTAGAATCGCGATTATTTGTGAGATTATTTTGTCCACACACAAAATAAAATCGATTATCTAATCGCAACTAGAAAAACGATTTTTGAATCTCACTTTTTACCTTGTGTGTGAACGCCCCTATTGAGAAGATGGTCCACAGTCTAGGCTCTGTGGATCGTAAAGATATTACATCTTCAAGTTACTTCTCTGAAAATGCCCTCTCCTCTGAAATCAAAGAAGAGAATACTCTGACTTACCCCGGGTGGTTGGTCACGTGCAAAAAGACCCCATGTACGCCAATTCATGTCATGTTTAAAGCTGCGATGCTCACTCTCCCCGAAGCCATAGAGATTGGCCGAAGGTAGACGAGTAGAGATCGACAGAAATTGGTCTTCAAAAATCAGGGCCCCAATAGAGGTATCCCATCTTTTTACAATATTTAAAAGAATTAAGGAATACAAAATATTAGCAAGTCCATATCGTCAAAAGTGAAGAACAAATGATATTCTGAAACCGATAAGACAGTGTGAACAGTTTATTTTAACACGAGAGAAATATACATGATAGCAAAGACTCGAAATTGTCCATCACTGTCAGAAATTTACCGCACATCACACTAGTGAGATTGGATAACAGAGAGAGAATGAGAGATTGGGAGAAATATACATTGAAAGAGAAGGTGATATTTGAAACGAAAGTCTGCATGGCAAGAACACAGCAGGCCTATAATGAGTCAGAAGCAACATTTGTGATATAAATAGCCATTACCAAAGAACATATACTGTCTGTGATGGATAGAAAAAAGAAAACACGCACACACACACATTATACGATCCTAAATAAACAAGCAAAAAGGGGGATGATGTCATTATACAAAATAAGGTAAAGAGTCAGGCATGAACATAATAAAACATTAATCAATAGACGTAATGACAATGTAATCTCTACTAAATATTCATTCGCCAGATATGAAAATCAAATAGCCTTATTATCTTATACGTTAGACGCTTGGGGAAAAAAAAATCTTTGGTATCCGCGATACACACACACACAAATCTAATCCCTTTTCTAGACTCAGAAAGTTGTCAGGCTTTGGCCATCCCCTCACTAATCCGTTTCAAAATTAATGTTTGTTTCATCACTATGGATACCAGCATGGGTAAGAGCAATGTACCCATTACCCTACATAACGATGTATATTCAAGAAAATCATAATTTGTTTTATTGCCTTGCAACACTTGAATGTTTAAGTTAGCTGCGGAGGCGTAGACACAATGTTTACAGGGGTATGTGTGCTATCGTCAATGTCAAAATAGAGAAGATTTTTTTTTTAATGAAGCAAAAGAGAAATCTAGATGTCAGAAAGGAAAAACGAGAAATTAACCATATTTTTGTATTTTATTCACCATGTGAGACCGGTGCCCCCCCCCCCCTCCCACAACACTCACACCTATAAGTTTACGCAGCCCCTTAACGTCACCATGGTCGGGATCAAAACAACCTCATTACTTCAATGTTATTCATTAAGTGCAGTGCACTAATATAATTGTTTTGAGTGACTTATACGAAATATCAAGAGAGACAGAGAGAGAAGGGGGGTGCTCGCTCGCGTGCGTGTGTGTGTTTTAAAGGAGAAACCTTGACATCTTTAAGTAATCATATCTTTGGACCAGTTTGCATTTCTGTTAATAACTCAATCTTATAAATACCTGCAGGAGGAGTTTGCGTCATGTCTTCGTTACATGTTTATTCTATAAATATTCCAATGGTTTCCATTTCTGGTTTTAATACCACATTCCTCTAACATATCTAAAGCTTTGCGTATCTTCCAAATTTTCAAGAACCATAACGATTATCCTAAGATTGCTAATAGTTTCGACACTACAGGGACAAATTCCACTGCTCCTTGATTGTAGGAACGTGTACTTTCACACATTATCCCATGCACATACTAGTCATTTCTGGTGGAATGCACTCAAACGATATCATCGGATCCTAATATGCAATCTTGTCGGTTTGTGTAAACTAATTATCTCTTATCAAAATTATTCCCGAGACGTATGATGATAATTTACCTTCTCATCAAAGATTAACTTGCATCAACTAAGAGCATGACGACGATTAGACCAAAGATCAGTTGCTTTGAACGTAAGCGTGCATGGGTAATTAATAATATGAAAGGCGACGTAGATAATTTGAACTGCAGCTGATAGCCTGAATATTTCTAACTTTTCTAGTCTATATCATAAATTTCTTTTATATTCTTTGAATATAATTAATTTTGAATGGTGGATCAACTGATACAAGAACTATTTTGGGGGGGAGGGGGTGGGGGTAAAGATTTATTCTATATTTCCTCATTTCCGTATTTTTAGTGCTGATGTTCTGTTTACTTTTCAACACTACTTTGTTGTTGTTGTTGTTGTTGTTGTTGTTGTTGTTGTTGTTGTTGCTGCTGCTGTGTTTTGTTTTGGATCTGAGGATGTTGCACCAAATATACTTACAATACTTCTCCGGTTGACGTGCGGGTGATTTTAAGGGTGAAAGGGCGTGATGTGTAAGTGATTGTGTAATCCGTATTTCTCGCTGCTTCAGACGGGCGGGGGAGAAGCGGTATGGGCACTTCGAAGCGAGACTGCGAGGCGTCGTAAAACTGAGTTCGAAGCGAAAGAAAAATCGTAATTAGATCAATTAATCACAACAACTGCCTGATATTCATTAAATCAAAAGCGAATAGAAACATTAAGCCGGTGAGAAAATGTTGAATAATTATGTTTGTTATTTCAATGGAAGTATTACATGGATGATAGGCATGATAGGGCTTTTAAAAAATGATTTTTTTTTTATAAAACCTAGTTGATCTGGTCGGCGTCGCACATTTACAAGTAAACGTATATATGGCAGGAGAGCGGACGGGTTCCTGGAGAATTCGATTTTATATCGAAATATTGATGATAATGATAATGATAATAATAATAATAATGATAATGATAATAATAATGATGATAATAATAATAATAATAATAATAATAATGATA
Source organism: Echinometra lucunter (assembly GCA_029962745.1). Lineage (NCBI taxonomy): Eukaryota > Metazoa > Echinodermata > Echinoidea > Camarodonta > Echinometridae > Echinometra > Echinometra lucunter. The sequence goes on from CM057156.1 coordinate 24,675,312, forward strand.
ATAATAATAATGATAATAATAATAATAATAACAATAATAATGATAATAATAATAATAATAATAATAATAATAATAATAATAATGATAATAATAATAATAATAATAATAATAATAATAATGATAATAATAATAATAATAATAATAAAATTATAAATTATAACAATACCTTCTTGTATAGCGCATATCACATTAACCCGTTGACTACTGAATTCTTATATTCCAATAGACTTAATACAGGAGCAATCCGATTCCAGTAGCCATTGGGTTAAATACTGAATAATCATATCGAATATTACTATCTGTGACTGTTCTTGTTAAAAAATTATGGCACATCTTTGCTCTTGCATATGTCCATGACTTTATAACCAGCGATTACTCTGCCCATTGTAAGCCATAGAAAAACATATTTTGTATTCTTCTAGCAGGAGACCTCTTTTTGTGTTTTCATATTATCATGTTCTTATTGAAATAAGATAGCTTGAAATATCATGTACTGTCTTCAGAACTATTCCTCAGCGATCCACGCAAAATGTACTTACTTTGAAATGAAGTCTAGTCTGTGACTGGAACTCGATGTCGAGTGTGACAGTTTGAATGTCCTCTCCAAAGAATGAAGCAACGTATGTTTCCCGCTGCAGAGTCAACCTCAACCCCCAAGCTTGCTCCTCCTCGGCAACCAACCGGTACGTGCCATACCCCTCGGGGAAGAAACACCAGGGCGCACCGTCGACGACTGTCGGCGACCACTCGCACCCGCGCTCGAGGCAGAGTTCCTCGGCGTTCGCGACGTCCCTATCGGGGATGCAATTAATGCGCTCTACCACTGTCGACTCCGAGGTGACGGGCTCGAACGGGACACCTTCGTCGACTGCGTAGTCGGGATGTAGGAAGAAGGTGAGGGTGGTGCAGAGCGTGGCGACGATGGAGATGACGACGAGGGTAAAGACGAGCACGTATTGCGTAGTCCAGCCCGTTGGTTTCTTCTCGTTTCCGAACTCGGAGTAAAATTCAATGTCTTCTTTCGCCATGGCTGTTTGATGTATGTTCTGAAGATTGTGATTATCAGATGCATCGAGCATGTCGAGAGAAGTTTTGCACTATGATCACTCTAGGTGGCGTAGACAGGGAGGGTGTACGTCATCCTCCCTCTAAAACTTTCCGTTGGAATATTCCTGTCCTCACCAATCGTTTAAAACATACATTCTCTTGTCCGCTTGTTTTGTTTTATTCTTGATTTTCAAATCTTGGACCCTTCTTAATGAGAGATGATTAGAATTATCAGAAAACTAGTTGGCAACTTGGTCTGACTCCCCACCCCTTAATTCAATATATTCCGTGAATTCCCCTGATCAGATTGATGACGATAGTAACCTTGGCACTGCTTGGTATGCGGCCTTTGATCTTTTTAACTGAATATGAGCATGACGAGTGTATAGTTGATATGCCAAAAGCAAAAAATATAATCAATAATGTTCATAATGATAAGAGTTGTGTTCTTTGACCAGACTTTTTTTTTGGTGGGGTAGATTTGGGTGGGGTGTGTTCAGGGCGAGGGTGAAACCGTCATGACCTTTATAATTCATTTCTATCTTAAATAACATTTATTTACACATTTTAATGACATCTGAGGAGCGTTTCATGAAAGGACTTGTCGGATGTTTTATCCGACAAAGTCTGTTTTATCCGACAGTTGCCATAGTAACGGTGCTTCTCAGCCAATCAAAATCAAGGAAAGATGTCAGATCTGACAACTTGTCAGACAACAAATGTTGATGAAACGCTCCCCAGATGACAGCACTATTCAACTGAGAGGTGGGTCAATTTATCATAGAACATCTAGGTTTGACAGGAGAATTAAGAAAATACCTTCGACATTACAGCTATTTATTTCTTCCTAATTCAAATTTGAAATCCGTCTATTTAGAGTGACATGACTACGTAGATCACGTAAATTCTAATGGGAACGATTTAAGCACATTCAGGTAACATAATAATAATAAAGCATAAGTATCGGAAGTCTCGTTTTCTAAAATCCGTAATTATGTCGCCATAATAATCTTACCATTATCTGATGCATTTTGAATGTTGTGACAGCATTATCACAAAATGAGGGCAAAAAACCCCCAAAATAACAAGTAAAGAGAATGCCTGTTAGGCCAACTCGGTATTTTGGCATGTTTAGTAATCTTTTTCTCAATCATTTTGTGACAAGGAGGTCAGTGGATTCCATTTTTTTTACGACATGGACCTCAGGTTCATGTTCCTTCTTTTCTTTTTCTTTTTTCTCAAACTATCTCTATCATGTCAATACGATCTTTTCCACACATGCCACACGATTTTGTGTGTAGAATTCGATCATCATTATTTCATCATCATCATCATGATCATCATCATCGTCGTCGTCATTATCCTTTTTATTTAGGATTTCAGTTACTTTATCCATTCTGCTGATTAAACATGTTTATCTATTTTATAATGTTTATTTGGGGTTGCCATATTTTCAAGCAAATTTCTTACAATGGCAGTCCTTCTTCCGCAAATGATTTTATGTTTAATGAATTACATTCATTTTACAACTTATTATTTCTTTGCTAATTTTTGAAAAATAATCATATATACTTGCTTATCTATGATTCATTGTTAAAAAGCACTTTTGTATTTTAATTTATATATGTTACCGAAAAAAAGGTGTGCTCATATGAATGCAGAAGAAAAAAAAAATCAAATCAAATCATCAATAATAAACAACAGACTATATATTCCGGTACTGTTCATGTCTTTCCCTCTCTTAATTCCCCCTCTGTCCATAGAACTCTCTTTCTCTCTCTCTCTCTCTCTCTCTCTCTCTCTCTCTCTCTCTCTCTCTCTCTCTCTCTCCTTTTCTCTCTCTCTCTCTCTCTCTCATCTCTCTCTCACACACACTCTTCTAAGGTCATTTGTTTCCATGAAGGGTCATAACACTGGTAATCAACAAGAACAAAAATCACCTTCAGTAAAACGGTACACAACATAATTCCACTGAAGTGGAAAGCGTATAATGCTGTAGGTTTACGTATTTTTATTTTGAGGGGGGCATATATGAGTGCAAAATAGCATAAAGAAGGGTTTCAGGTTGACAAAGTTATATTAGCTCCAAACATACTGACGCCTTCCTAGTGACTTCTCAAAAACGTAATTATTATCAGGATTATAGACACTAAGCACCGGTCTACTGTACTATCAGCGTATAGTAGAAGTTTCGTAGTGTAGTACGAGTTACAAGTGCTATATTTACAAGTAATGACTTAAACGTTTTGAACTCAAAATAAAACACAAAGGATCATTAAAATATATGTATGAAAAACAATATGATTAACGTTATTCTTTGGCAATCACAATTCTGGAAGAGGATACATCTTATTCCAACCTGAATCTCAAGATAGGTTCACGATTGTAATGTCTGTGTCTTATCGTCTATTCAAATCTCTTATCCAGACCAATAAGCTTGTGGGGCTAACATTTTGCACACTTTGCACTAGTAAAGAAGGAAGCTTTTAAAAACAATAAGAAAAAACTCTACCATCTATAATTCCAATTAACCAAAATCAACTATTCAAAAAACGACTGACTAATGCAATAAGAGCTCTCTTATTAGTCATGTTATACATTAGACATGTTAGACTAAATCTAAAATGAAACAAAAATACACTTCAAAACCTTAACGAAACAAACCTGTTAACGTTAACCACACAGTATTATTACCAGTATTCTTTTTATCATCTCATAAAGAGAATGACATTCCATCAATAGCATTCACGCACATTGGCAGCAACAACCGTTTGACATAAAACGTCTTTACTTCTTGTAAAGGAACCAATATGAGTCAACGAATTTGAGTGAGCCGAGTGTAAGCCTCTCCAATAGTTAGAAGCATAATCATAAAAAGGAAATGTACCACGAGGTCATTTTCAATTCATTATTATAAATTCATTTCGTTCCATTACATTTACCTGGTTGCAGTGATTCTACTACATTTAAAAATAGTAAGTTTTATGATTTTTAAATGACATTTTGCACGATATGAATCGGTGTAAATTTGGTGCACATGACTCACGTTATGCTTAAATGTTATGAGTATGGTATGGGCCAACAAGATGCCGATAAAAATATCAGAGATCTTAACACTGCCGTGCTGGAGGAAACATTATATGTAATCCAGCAGTGCATGCTCACTAATTGCCAAAACATATGTAGCAGCTGTTATCTATCATGTCTATACCTCTTTGTTTCTAAAAATACGGGTCCCGGATTTGAAACAAATACGACCATGATGACGGCACAAAGTCCGTAGCCCAAATCATGATCGTGGCAGCTCAGGTTCACTGTGCCTGCTGAATAAACATCCCGAAATCTAATTTTTCTATCATTGAATTATTTGAGAAAGGTTCAGGGACAATGATTCAAGATATCAAAGGCGATTCACAACGATTCTATTCTAATTAATTCTAACCAATTAAAATGACGAACAGGTAAGGATACTTCATAGTGCAATGCATGACGTCGTAAGGTGGTTCCCTTGGGCAACCTGCCATTTGCTCCGGCGACATTTTCATCAGGCTAGGTTTCGTCAAAGATAATAATTTAGGATCCGATTTGCATGTTATTCAGGGTTAACATTAATGTACAGTTTACATATTTTGTTTTGTCGATGGTTGAAGAAAGTGATGCCGTTAATGTGAAAAATCGACCGCGGAGCAATCGTCGCCAGCGCATGCGCCGTAAAACCTCTGTGTCAACATACATTGCAATATCTACGCTAACAAAGCAAATGTACATCACTTGAATATTATGGGTAGTTCATGTTTCTTTTCCTCCTATATACTATTTACATTTTATATAATTCGTATTCCTCGTTGTCAGTCTACAGGATACTTAAGGTAAAGCTGGCATTCATTGCTTGGTTTAATCCCATCACTTGTAGGGCCTGTCAGAAGAATGAAGGAATGAAAAAAAGGGAAGGTGTTTTTGCTTCTTAATACAATCTTGTGGAATGGCAAGTATCAGATATAAGATTTGTTCCTAGTAATGACAAGTTCAGGGCCCCATTTCATAAAAAAGTTGTTACAATAGCAACTCTTGCTGGAATGGCAACTTTCATCATAAAAGCCAATCAGGAAGCAGAATTCTCACTGTTGCCATGGAAGTAACCATTCCAGCATAACAACTTTTTATGAAACAGGGCACAGAAGTTTGCTATTCTGTACAAAGAGTGGACTTGTACTGCAACTGTGGTTGGAGAATTCGATGCGACCGACCCACTCTACCTGGTATATCACCAACAGAACTGATTCAGTGGACCACAAACCGACCAGGGTGGTGTTTCATAAAGCTGTTCGCAAAGTTACGAAAGTTACGAATGACTTTACGAATGACTTGAATATGGCAAGCCAAATGGAATTCGCAGTCATTATAAATCGCATTAGCTAAAAGTAAAATATGCAGATCTATATAATCATTACTTTTCTTTACAAACATTTTCATTGCGAAGTATAATTTTCTCCAAAAAATTAATTGAAATTATTGGAAATACAGGCACATTGTTAAAACGTCAGGAAAGACTTTGGGAATACCATTTGGCACTTCATATTCAAGTTGTTCGTAGAGTCATTCGTAACTTTACGAACAGCTTTAATAAACACCCCCCCCCCCCATCCCTTAAACCAAATTATAGAACTGCCCGAAGAGGCCCCCTCCCCTACCGCGCCACTTCCCAAGGACAGTCCGCATCCTTTCTGTGCCTTCATATTTTCGTTGAATAGTTTACAAAAAAAGGAACAGAATAGAACAGAAAGGAACTGTTAGATATAAAGAAATAATCTTACCATATTATCGTAATCAAACGTAAATGCTGGCGAAGTGACTTGCCCATAGTCCGTGAGTACAACGCGAGAGGGCGCTTCCGTCATACCATAAATCATGACGTCATCCATGATCAGGTTGTCCATCAAGGGCGAATAGGAATTTGCGATCTCAGCTGTTAACATATTCTGAAAGTTAATTGACAAAAGGCATTGTGAAATAATTTTCGTTCATGAGAGAGCTAATGCTAAGAAAGTGACACTGCTCTGCCCCCCTCCCCTCCCCTCCCCCCGGTCATTTTTACAACTGTTGCCCTTTCCATTCTTTGTCTTGTCTTTCTTTTGGTTTGGTCTTTGGATTCGCTATCGCTATGGTCATGATGGTAATGGGATAGGAATAGGCTAGGTTAGTTCTACCGTTTAACCAGGGGCGGTGCTACAGGGGGGCAGGGGGCGAATGCGCCCCTATGATTATTCAAGTGATAAAAAAGAGAAAAATTAGGAGAAAAAGAAGAAAAAAGAGGAGGAAGAAGAAAGAAGAGGGTGGGAAAAAGAGGCCTGGGGCTTGCAACTATAGAATACCCCTATTTGTTCATTTAAAACGTCAATAAATTCACCTATGGGTCATCTTCCCCCCCCCCCCCAATCAATGTACCCTGGCACCGCCCCTGCGTTTAACCATTGATGAAAGGTGGCAAAAGGCTGGAGAGAATAATGTTTAATGAGAAAATAAATTCAGTGCTAGAAATGGGGCACTGCTATCCTCCTCCCCCATCATCTCCTGTCGTGACGTACAACAAAGTGCCATTTCCTTCTTCGAATTCTGTCTTCACATTCTTTTATGGGGGAGGAGGTGCTTTTGGAACTAGATAAGGATGGATGATTTCCGCCATTAATACCTTCTAAAAGTTGGCAAATGGCAAGGGAAAATGATTTATCAAGCATGAACCCCCCCCCCCCCCCCCTCCAAGGCCTCCAGTGAACAAAGTATGAAAACTAACAAGTTCGAGTTCTGGGAAGTACAGACGGCCCTGATCCCATCCCTCCCCCCTCCGTCGCTCACGTCCTTTCCTTCTTTTATTAAAGACTCCAATCACACTGTTTTCACATACATGTACATGTATCTTGAATGAAAAGTGAATCCCGAATTTCGTCACATAAGTATGAGTAAAAAAAAAAATGTATAAGTCATGTACAATTTCTTCTTGGAGTGTATAATTTCTTCTGCTTTGATCTGTTCCAGTATCAGGATTTATCGTCCTGCAAGACTTAATTCGCATCATCTTTTTTCCTACGAAATAAAAAGATTTTAGCTGTAAACTGATTTTAAAAAATCTCCTTCAAATACATGCACAAACTTACATTTGAAAATGTGTAGTGGAACATGTAGTACTGCTCCTTCATGAAGGTTCCTGTTATCAAAGAAGAAAATATATCAAATTATTTCAAACTGATTCAATAACATGTCGATAAGAAATGTTCTAAAAAAGTCAAACATGAAAGTATTAACCTAGTGGGAGCACTAAAGAGCAGGAACTCCTCTTGGAGGGAGAATAAAATAGAACTATGAACCTCCAGTCTTGTGAATTAAGAGTCGGCCTCATAGTTGAGCAATCCTCTCTGTGCAGTGATCACACTTCACAGTGGTTGAGTGCCTACTCTGGACCGCCAAAGTCGCTCGTATTAACATGTATTAATGACCGAACCACAGTAACTTTCACATCCTTCTCATTTAAAAACCCGGGTGGATAGAAGCAGTACTGATAAAAACGTCTTACTCATGGTCATCGGAACAGTTCAGGGGATTGCATAAATGATTTTTGCGTCTTCAGTCACGTGATCAAACCATTCGATTGTTACCACACTTTTTTTTTCTTTTTTTCATTTTTCATTTTGAATTGTTTTTTTTTTTAATTTGAATAGTTTTTTTTTATTACTTTTTATTCTTATTTTAAATTCATCTTTATTTATTAATTATTATCATTTTTTCTCTTTTGGGGGGGTTCACTCACCATCTGTCACTCCATCGTCCCAGAAAAGATCACCCATAGCCTCCATTTCGTCATCCATTTTCTTTTTTTTTTATTGTTTTTTATATTTTGTTTTTTAATTTTTTAAAAATTTTCATTCTTTATTTTGAAATGTTTTTTATTTCTTATTTTTCATTTTTTATTCATCTTCATTTTTTTTAGGAAGGGGTTGGGTCCACTCACCGACTGTCTCTCCATCGTCCCAGAAAAGGTCACCCATAGCCTCCATCTCGTCATCCAATGCGACGATCAAACCAAACTCATTCATACGGCTGTGGTAATATAAGAGATGATAAATTGACTTCACTATCATTCATGAATGTAAGAAGAAGAAAAGGCCTCCCAAATAATAGATATCTCAAGGAGTAGTAAGAAATACTAAGTATACATTTGAAAATTGTAGTAACATTTCATCAAGTGCATTATTTGGCAAAGGAAACTCTAAAGGCCTTCCGTCATTAATTATTTGATAGCGAATCTATCTCAAGGATGTAGTAAGAAATACTAAGTATACATTTAAAAATTGTAGTAACATTTCATCAAGTGCATTATTTGGCAAAGGAAACTCTAAAGGCCTTCCGTCATTAATTATTTGATAGCGAGTCTTCTTACAAAATATATAAAATTAATGTTACACCTTTTCAACAACAACAAAAAAAGAAAAACAAGCGAATTCTTTTTTTTTAATTGGTGATTATCTGAGTGAGAATTGTGTTTGGTTTGATAATGTACCACAAAAATTTCCTGAATTGCCTTTGATTATGATAATATTTTTACAATTTTCCAGAACGCGTGGCGACACATACATGTAGTTCACATGCGCCCTCTTTCGGCATTGATTGTAGAATAGTGAAAGGGGGCTATTTTCGACGTAAGTGAAAGTAGATATCAACCTGGACTTCGTCACAAGTCTAACAAGTGTAACTTCTTGGACATCCCATTGAAACATGCTTTGTAGAATTAACACGCGTATCAATGGGATATCCATGAACTTAGACTTATGGCGGTTTCAAGAAATGCAGCCCTCAGGCTGAGAGATAGATACGAGGCCTACCAAAAGAAAATGACATACCTGAACATGGTGGAGTTGTCGGGCCTCTGGGTTGGAATGATGTACCCGCCTCTGACGTGAAGGTTGATGTAATCCAGAGGAGCATCAAGCATAACACCGCCACCAACGGCCAACATGTCTGAGGACAGTTCCATACCCTAACAAAACATAAAGATGAACAACACGTAGTAAAAGGAATGGAATAAGATGTAGTAAACGTGATAGCAAAAGAAATAGTGGCTAAAACGGTAGAAGTAGTAGTTTGAGAGTAGTGCTGGATGTAGTAATAATAGTAGTAGTAGTAGTAGTAGTAGTAGTAGTAGTAGTAGTAGTAGTAGTAGTAGTAGTAGTAGTAGTAGTAGTAGCAGTAGTAGTAGTAGTAGCAGTAGTAGTAGTAGTAGTAGTAGTAGTAGTAGTAGTAGTAGTAGTAGTAGTAGTAGTAGTAGTAGCAGTAGCAGCAGCAGCAGCAGCAGCAGCAGCAGCAGCAGCAGCAGCAGCAGCAGCAGCAGCAGCAGCAGTAGTAGTGTGATTCAAAATATCAATACTCGACATTTTGTACATGTCCACTTTAAAGTTTGCAATATTTGATACATCATCATCATGTCTGAATGCCATTATACATGTTATACTTACGGTGTAGTAATCGTACCAGCGAGCCACGGGGAAATATGCTTTCACGCTTGTTGTTTCCTGCATAGGAGAGAAAAAATCAGGAAAACCTATAGGCTAAAGAGTACGAAGGAAATAAGAAGCGAGAGGGGGCGCTACAGTAGTGCAAGGAATTGGAACAAAAAGAGAGAGAACAAAACAAGAACAAACGAGGTGTTACCCCGTAGTTCCCTCCCTATTTGTCCTCTCTCTCTCTCTTTTCGTATATATATTCCATGACATAGTCATCTTTGAAATATAATACTAAGTAGCACTGTCATGACTGTGGTCTTGTTTAACAAGACTTGCCATATCAGCTTTAATTTCAGGGTTACAGGGAAGAGCAGTATTAAAATACTGCCCTTCCCCATAACCCGGAAATTATCAACCTAGGATGACCAAATATCTATTTAACACACCTGGGTCGAGAGGACTAAATGCGTTCGAAACGCCTCGTTCAGGCTTTGAGAGTCTCAACGATCGACCCAGTGCATGACCCCTTGTTAACAGGGCCGAGACCCTTCCTTCTTCAATATTGCTTTCAAACTTAAATCTGGTCTTTACTTGAAAAAAAAAAACCTTGGCAATAACAATACATGATAGGTGATGAGCTAGTGAAAATCCTTACATTTGTTTTGCTATAGCTGGGCATCGTTTTATAAACTGGTTATCAGTAACAGCTGCGACATTTCTATGACAAATTTGCTCTCAGCTAATCATATATAAGGATTTTAGTAGCTTATAACAGCTATTGCAACTTATTATTGATAACAAGTTTTATGAAACCGGGCCCAGATTTGTAATAGACCTGGAGAAGATGGGCATGATGGGGAGGTTGTTATTAATAATAACAACTTTTCAACCGGGCCCCTGCAGGCACGGTTCTGGAACAAAAACGGGGGAGGCTACTCGTGGCTAGGAGGATTGTAATGTATATCAGAATATATATGAAATCGAAATTTCACGAAAATCGGGGGGCTTGAGCCCCCCCCCCCCCCCCCGGTGCACTTACCGCTTCTAAGACGGGTGAAATGAGAAGGGCAGGACCCCACAGGAACTGTCTATCAATATCCCATGTGTTGCTGTCTGAAGTAAACCTGGAGATGGAAAGAAATATGAAGCGGTCATGGAGCATCACTGCGAGCTCCATAGATTGTAGGGGGCATATTTTCGATAGGAGAGTAAAATTTTGGGAAAAGAACTTTATACACATCTGTATATTGTAATGTTTTAATGTCAGTAGAATGCATTTGAATCGGTCAAAAAATTTCGAAGCATCAAACTTTCGCTAATCTTGAATCTGTAGCGGATTTAGGGGCATGCAACTAACCCTTGTCCCTCCTTTCAGTACAAACATGTCACCCTCCCCCCCCCCCCCCCCCCATTTTCTTGCATTTTGCCCCAACCCCTTTCCTGGAAAAATCCTGGGTCCGCCCCTCCCTTAGGGTTTCATTTCTATCTGCATTTACTGAAAATCTATTTTGCATATTTGTAGTTAGAACTCAACAAAATTATATAATTGAAAATACTCACTCGTGCATCACGGGTCTTACTACGGTGGATCCCTTCGTATGGGCGTGGTAGAACAGCGTGTAGAGGTAGGGTAGGAGGCGATATCTGATATGAAGAACATCACGGACCTCGAGGGCAAACTGCTCGCCGAAATAAGCTGGATGTTGCGGCTTTAAAAACCAAACGAAAGATTTTGATGAAGAATATAAACGACTGAGGAAGGTCCTCGGAAAATGAAAGGATATCGCATCAGCCCAAGATGCAAAAATTTAATGACAGCCCGCGGTATAGGACTAAATAACAATAAGGTCCTATGATATCTCCCCCCCCCCCCAAAAAAAAAAAAAAAAGTTTCTGAAATCCTGCTAACTCAACATGTCGATCTCGTGTCCTGTCAATCTTGGGGACGGTGGGTCTTACCTCTTACCAACTATCAAGTAAAAAGCACCTATTACTCGACATAGTTCTTCTCGTGAAATTTATGTCCTTTTGACCGTCGTTCTCGTGGGCCAAGTAGCCACAGAGACTATCACATGAGTTCGAACGTGAGGCCCGGTGTTGTCACTGTATATTCAAAGGTGTAATCATGATCGTTCGGCAACTCAGAATTTGACCCCTATTTTCAGCCCTTTTTACCCCTATTTGGCACAAAACGGCCTTTAAAAAACACCCCAATTTTTCGCATTCCAAGTACACTTTTTGGCAAACAAAGAGCAGAAAAAATACCCTTTTTTAAATTTCGAGTAGAGGTCCACAAGCTCAAAAACACCTTTTTTTCAATTTTGAGTACAAACTCATGAAAACAACCTTTTTTTCGAAATCGCGAACATGCTCAAAAAAGACCCTTTTTTTACGCAAAATTTCGAACGATCATGCGTCATGCGTACACGAAGTCAATACAGAGTGCAACACCGGGACGTGAAGTGTAAAGAATATGAAGAAAACAAAAGTAAACCCGTGAGTTCGAGCACATACCGTGCACAAATAAAAATCTATCTTTTTAAGTTTTCAAAATTTTGAATAAACAAATATCAAATTAAATCTAATAATAACAAACTCCCCGTGTTTGCACTAGGTAAGGACATAACCACGATAACGAAACCGTTAAGGTCATAATTCGTATCTTCGTGATCAGATTATCTTTCGGACCTGTGAACATTATTTCATTATCAGCACAAGGAGCCCGGTTTTGCTGTCGGAATTACAACCCTTTTTCAAATATACACGTACTTAGCTACTACATAATAAACACTGTTTCAATCTCCAAATCTTATATGAAGCCCAGGGTTCTCACTTGAAAATAATCCACACAAGGTTCCCCCTCTGCGCAAAGCGCGGAAGTTGCGGAAGTGTCAAGGAATAACACCTAATGCTAGGTGTGGCGGCAGTATATGCTATAGCAAAAGGATGAAAAAATACTTCTTGGTGAGCAGGAGTTGTCTACTAATGGCATAATAGCACAAATGCATTGCTATAAAACAGAACAATATGTGGCATTTATCATTAATGTTAGGAATATATACTACAATATCATTTTTTTACCCTTGTCGCCACGCATAGTGCAGCAATTTCAAACATGGTTGTTCCTTGTCTGAAATCCTGTACGCATGGTATTTGAACCATGGGTGTTATGTACTGCAGAGAACCATGATGAAGCCTATTTCACTTTTGGTACCACAAATCTTTGGATATAAGAACCGGTGAAAAAAAAAACGACTTGCTAATATTGTTATCAACACTTACCATATTACCTAGACCGTTGTGGTTCCTAGCGTAAGGGTAGAAGGCTCCAACTTGATGCCATCGGCGGCAGAGATCATCAGTGGTATCATCGAAGAAACCACAGATATCAGCACCAATCTACGTCATTATTTAAGAAAAAAGATGCCCATTTCAGTTCATAATCGGAAAACACATTAAATGGTTAAACATGTATAATCTGAAAGAATATGTTTTCTTATCAAAGATTTATTCGTGTTTCACATTTTGGAGCAAATATTGAAAAATATCCAAATTCTAAAAAATAGTTTTTATCATAAACAGGTCTTACCAAAAGTATTTCTGTAACTACTGAAATTGCAACCAAATACTTGTATAAATCTTACATATATACAACAACAATCACTGAACTAAATAAACTGGTTACAACATTAACAATTCTATTACACCGATTTCGGTCCTAAGCGTATTTTAGTTGCAGACAATAGTCCTTTCACTGTATCATGTTGTAGTTCTTTTCAACACATTATTTATCCAGGCGATGTTCGAGTACTTTAGTGTATGTTCATTATGATACAGTCCCTGATATTATATTGCCCCACTTAGCTCATCAAGCGCTGCAAGAGGATCTGATATGGCACCCAGATAAATTGATGTTATAAGCAATGGCACTTTTATTACCACCATATTATTACTTACATAAGGAATACCGAACAAGTTGAACTCCAGCATACCTGCCACAGAGATAGGAGGGAAGGAAATATGAAAAACATCAAAATTTATAATTTACTTTCAGATTTCATTATCACTAAATCAAACTCCTGATCAGCTAATGAAGTTTGAAGCTAAGCCTCCTCCAACAAGCCGATTGTTCGATTGTCAAGTACTGTATGCAACGATTCCTGTTATGCAAGAAACCACCTCATCGTCGACGACAAAATAATTATCGTATAGTCTTTCTCTTTCTCTCTCTCTCTTCCTTTCTCTCTCTCTCTCTCTCTCTCTCTTTATCCCCTTATCTCTCTTTTCCCTTCTCTCTCTCTGTCTCTCTTTCTCTCTCTCTCTCTCTCTCTCTTAAATCCGAGATTGCTTGCTATAGTTTATCTGCCTGCTTGTCTGTGTATGTCTGTTTGTTTTGTTGTTTGTTTGCTTGCTTGTACCCTTTCCATAATTACCAATGATCGAGTAGTAGAGATGAGGCCAGATGGAAGCATTGTCTCCTAGCCAGTGACCGGTATATTTGCCACTGCTCGGGAATGTGGACCGGGAGATTACAAGACTCCTCTGCTCCGTAATATTTTCAGCAGCTCTGTAAGAAAATTGGAGAAAGAGAGGGAGAGCGAATAATTGAGGATGGAAACTTTGAAATATGGTTTTCCGGAGCATTATTTACTAGTATGCCGTGGGTTTTCATTTACTCGTCGATTTTTCAAAATAGCGATGAATATGGGCTAAGACTTTTGAAAAGGTAAAATGAGGTGCATGAGTGTGTGTGTTTTCCAAGCGCTTACAAAGTAAAAACAAGTCATCAATAATATTGTCAAAATTTGAACTGGGTGGGGCGGAGAGTCAAGGCGATAAAACATAATATACCATCTCCCCCTTGAGAAAAGAAAGCGAGATAAAATAAGAACAGGGGAAGTAATTCTAAATGAATTTGTAGATGACCAAGAAAAGTTATAATCCCAGTCAACAGCCTATTAAAACCTGTAACAACCCCCCCCCCCTCCCTCCACCTCCGTGGACCCGCATTGTCATCCAAGTTGTAATGCATTTCTTGTAATTTGTTGACGTACGAGGGTTGCGTCAGCGATAAGCACGATCTTTGATGACAAGCAGTCGGAGTGTGACATCGAATTAAACGTGCGTGAAGTTATTTCTGAGCATAATACTAGTAGTGCATGCGCATCATAATGACCTTACATGCCTCGACCAACGAACTAAAACGTCTTTCTAGTTCTGTGGCCTCGACTGGAATAGGCGATGACGCAATAAAAAATGAGCCATCGTCAAAAGCGTAAGACTTACTCTAGCGTCGGTTGCGTCTGACTCCATCCGTAGAGGCTGTGCATGTTGTAATGGAGTTCTTTCATGCCATTGGTAACATGCTGTACAGAGTTCATGCAAAGTGTTTTGTCGTATATCGTTGGACCCCAGATTTCTAGATTTTCGCAAATGCAAGGAAAAAGAAATCAAGACAGATAAAACGGAACTCACTGCATCTGCTACCGATCGATATAAAAGGAGGCTCGCACTGATCTAGACCTTCCCTCAAAATGCATCGGAGTGATGCCATTCTCCTCCTTATTCATTGTACAATTTAACAAGTGAAGCTAACCGCCCATTAGGAGTTTGTCAGACTTTTTTTTAAGTTTGAGCCTTTTTAAACTCTTCAACCCAATGTGCAACCACCTTAATGTAACATCTAGAGCAAAACACCTGTCCAATTCCCTTCAGTAATTCAGTTCTAAAGTGCCAGTTTTGTTTTGAAAGCATTTAAGTGAAGAAAAGCGAAACAATTAAACCAATGCAAACAAGGCCTTGTCATGAAAATGAGACTTACGAGGCAAGAACGGAGGGTAGTCATATGGGTTGTTTTCGGTGGGGCATCCGTCTACAGAACCATGTACAAAACTTGCCGGCTCGTTCATATCCTGTGACAAAGATGAGACAAAAACTATCTTTAAGAAAAAAATCTGTTGTGCTTTTATAAGTTTTGTAGTAATCAAACTGCGTATTTGCTTTAAAAACATTTGTCGTTTTGAATCTTTACCCTGGAATGATAATTACCTACAATGTCTGCACACCATAAACCTCTGTCTCAAACACAGGTTAAAAAAAAAAACACATTCCTCTTTCCATCCACATTCATCATGAAGATATTCAGTCGACTATAATGACATTGTGAAATGCGTTCTTATGTATTACCGTTTAACTTTATAATCATGATAACAGACTTTTCAAATCGGTAGAACCACTGTAGGCCTACATTAGGAGAGCATGCGTGTCGTATATCAGTTTTGACCAGCAACCATGGCAACAATAAATCTTTTAAATCACTCAACGGATAGCTCGTTTTGTTTGCTTATGTTTTGTCTTCTTTTTCTGTTTAGTTGTGTTGCTTTGTTGTTGCTTTTTAGTGTTTTTGATTGTTTTTTTTCTTTGTTTTGTTTCGTTTCTATTTTTTACAAAATTGAATGAAAAGTGATTGGATGGGAAGAAAGTTCTCACTTACGATCCAGATGCCATCGAAGGCAACCTTGTCGTAGAACATATCCATTTCATTCCTCCACCAGTCATGGGTGGACTGCTTCCTGAAATCAGGAAATGCAGCATATGCACGGAACAACTAAAAGACAGGAAAATACACGGGGGACAAAATGAATATGGAAGAAAACATCAGTAAAGCAAAAATACGCAATAGCATTCAATTCAAGTAAAAGAATATACGTACATGTATCTAGCAAAAACCCAACCATGTGCCATGCATGTCAAGTTTTACCGATTATTTTTTTTTTTAATCCTTTAAAGTAATGATACCAGACATCGAGTAGATGCCTTCGATAGCAAGTAGGTTTATTATCTGGTGGATATGATGCCGTCAAAGGCTATGTCACCGTTATGAATTTAAAACAGAATCGTACCCCCCCCCCCGAAAATATCCCAATCACGATATGAGGGCAAATCAAAACAAATGAAAGCTTCAAAAATCTTGTAAAAAGATTATTTTTAACTTGAAATATTGTTTTGCTTTAAATCCAAACTTTTCTAACTTACTTTAATTTGGATTTACTATTAATGAAACAAACTCTACATAAACATGATAATACATGATAAGAGCACGTTGGTTGACGGGCTTTTTATTAGATATTGAACCACTAGATTTCGTCACTCATAGATATAATTTTATTTTCTTATTTCTTCAGTCTGACCTACTTTTCTCAAGAAATGAAAAAAAAAATAAAATAATTACCTCGACTTGCTCATCCCATGGCAAAGATGGATCCACGTCAACATCGGGGTAATCAGGCCAAACCTAGAATGGCGTTTCAAGCATGAATATAAGATTATTACCAGAAGAATGTGTGTAACTACAAAGCAAATGATATATTGAATCAGATTTTGATGATGATAATGGTGATAATCATAATGATGATGATAATAATGATGATGATGATGATGATGATGATGATGATGATGACGACGATCACGAACAACAAAGAAATAGAAGAATAAGAACAATGATCAATGAGAAGAAAAATACTTATCGTTATAATAATAATAATAATAATAACAATAATAATAATAATAATAATAATAATAATAATAACAATAATAATAATAATAACAATAATAATAATAATAATAACAATAATAATAATAATAATAATAATAATAATAATAATAATAATAATAATAATAATAATAATAATAATAATAATAATAATAATAATAATAATAATAATAATAATAATAATAATAATAATAATTAGACCATTTATATAGCGCAGTCACTATGTAAATATACTCTACTGCGCTGGAGTGTAACAGCGCATTGTGATCATTATCAGCGTCACCATCCTATTTATACATCCTTGTATAAATACGTTTTCTGGCATACATGAATGGATAAGTTGAAATGTCGTTTAAAGGCAATACAAAACTACTAATGTAATGAAAGTGCACATTTTCACAGTAGCATGTATTTCGGATTATTATATCGTTTTGCTTCAATCAAGAATAATGACTGAATTGCGTCTTTTTATGAAATAGCTAAGGACCGTTTACAAGGGCTTGATTTAGAATTACCTTTCCGAATTGAATGTCACCATTTTCATCCTTGATGTAGACATCTTGGTCAACTCCACGTTGATATGTCGGGTAGGAGTCGACAGTCTCGTTCGCTGAAATGGCGGGATCCTATAAACAGAATATTTCGGAGTCAAAGCTACATAGAAGGATCCTTTTGGTCTTCATTAGGCAAGTGTTTTTATTTACAGGTTTCCTCAACTCAAGAGTTTCAGTGTTTAAAAAAAAAAACACTTTCATTATCCCTCATCCCTCTCCTTCCCTCTCCTCCCTCCTTGCCCTCTCCCCTTCGGGCCCCATCCTTCTCCGCCCCTTATCTCACCTCCATTTCTCCTTTCACTTCTCCTCCAAAGTCTAACAGAATTTAATCAAATGTTTTGTAACTAAGAGCTCCTCTAGACCATTCCTGAAAGGGAGGGTAAAACCCTACTTGCCACAAGCCTAGATTTTTTTTCACCAAGCAAAATATAAAAGAAAAATTCTCGGGTCCTCAGCTGCGAATCTGTGAACGAAAGAAACACACACGTACACCCACACACACCCACTCCCTCACACACATACCCACCTTGTTTTGCGATTCTCCACATCGGCTCAAAATAATGACATCAAACTTGCCCACAAACAAATACCAGAAAAACCAATCATACCAATAAGGGGTTATCACACCCAAGGCTTCCCTGGCGCATACTGTGTATAGGTGACGGTAAATAATGAGAACAACAATGGTCTGCACTTACGAGAATGATGATGTATCTTGTTCCTTCCGGCTTCAAGGAATCTACCCAATCACCAAGTCCAACATAGTTGGTAGGATCGATCGTGAAGTCAAGCTGACGGTTCATGTAATCAATGTCTCCGTATTGAACGTCCTGCAAGAAAGCAAGAATGGCAATGATGCATGCCATGGCCGTACGCAGCGGGGGTGGGGGGGGGGGAGTTGCCCCCCCCCCCCCCCCGAAATTTTGAAACTTACATTTTTTATTGAAAATTTTCACACATCCACGAAAAGTGTGCACCGAATCCCTCAATTTCACTTTTATAAATGCAAAAGCGCCCTCGTGACCAGCTCGGTCGCTTTGCTCCCTCGCTTTCGAGCTTCTTCTAAAGTCTTTACGCGTCTTGCCCCCCCCCCCCCCCGGAAAAAAACTTTTGCATACGGCCCTGCACTGATGATATCAATTAACCCCTTGCACAAGAGTACATACTGTATATTTCATCAGTTCATAGTAGCTGCGCCACTGTGGACATACTGATCGCCGATTGAAGGCATGAAGGCATGGTTTAATCAACATTCCTTTTTACTGTAATGACCAGGTTCATCGAGGATCTAGTCTAGGAGAAAGAAAATCGCCAGATTCATACCGTGAAATAGAAAAAAAAATCATAAGAGTAGAGGCAATACATTATAGATAATACCCGCATCAACAAGGAAATATTATTTTTTTATACCATGCTTGTTTGTTACGTACAAAATGTCAAATAAAATAATGATTATGATAAATGCTTACGTGTGGAATTTGATATCTACGCATGGAATCCACCACTCCTTGTACATTCGACAGATTTCCGTAACCATAGCGACAAAGCTGATAGCCCAAGGACCAATAGGGCGGCACCATAGGTCTGCCAATCGCCTGCATGGACACAAAAGAGAGGTAAGGACATGCCCTTTACAATTATATTCTGATAGATAAGCAGGAGATATGAAATATCGGAATATGTACGCAAATTTCGAAAACAAGAGCTCACGTAGTATTATAAGAATTGTTAATTTTACTGGAGATGCATTTGGCAGTGTTTGGTGATTTAATTTCGTCTCTGCTGCACTTAATTCTGTTTCGCCGTTCATTGAATTAGCGTATTCATTTTTTCATAATTGATCATATTTTCGTAATGCAACC
>CM057156.1:24695318-24700318 GCA_029962745.1 Echinometra lucunter
TTCTTCTTCTTCTTCTTCTTCTTCTTCTTCTTCTTCTTTTTCTTCTCATTCTAGGTCCTCTTGTATGTTTTCACTTATTTTCCATCAATCTTGTCGCTTAGGCACCTTATCATAAGTCGGAGCCAATTTGGAACGCAGCTTTTAGCGTCTTTCCCACTGAAAATCTTTTCCCCTCCAATCCTCCCGTTTCTCCAAAGACAAAACAACGGGGGATCGTGAAAGCCGATGTAAAAGAACGGTCGCACAGAAGACGATCAAAGACGCGGGACGAGATTTTCAATAAGGTGCCTTACCTCAGTATACTGGCTAACAACAGACTCTGGAGTAGGTCCAAGGAACATGTAGAAGTCAAGAACTCCACCGATGGTATGGTAGGTCAGTGCGGGGGTTGGTTGCAAGGCGTAATCTAGAGGATAAAAAAATCGATTTGAGGGATCAAATCATGCCTTTATTCAGATTACATTGTAAATTAATTACTTC
The DNA here is from genome assembly GCA_029962745.1 of Echinometra lucunter. Classification (NCBI taxonomy): domain Eukaryota; kingdom Metazoa; phylum Echinodermata; class Echinoidea; order Camarodonta; family Echinometridae; genus Echinometra; species Echinometra lucunter. The sequence goes on from CM057156.1 coordinate 24,695,799, forward strand.
AAAAGTCCGTTGCAATCGAGACGTCAATTTGCTGCGTCGATTGGCGCGGCCGGTCTTTGCCAGGCAATATGAGAGCTTTAAAAAAAAGTAGTACTAAACCGAGGACTCAACTCATTGACTAAATGTGAATAAATGTAAGTTGAATCTAAGTGAACAGTACGTTCACTGGCAAAAATCACATTTTTTCATTTAACATGGGTAATTACGCAATCAAAGTGATGTCTCGTTGCAACCACTGGCGTGGACTACTGGCGACGTAGGGCTGTAACCCCACCCCCACCCCCCCCCCCCCAAAAAAAAAGGTCTATGCCAAATGAAAAATGGAAGAAATATAGAAGAAAAAAATAAACTGCCAATATGAACAAAATACATTTTCTTTGTATGAAGTTTGATTCTGTTTTGCTCGCTTTTTCTCTCTCTCTCTCCTGCTAATACAAGAAATCGGACAGTTTACAGAAGAGGCAAGAAATGTCAGCCCCCACAAAGATAAGTCAACTCACAGCATGCAAGCGAATCGCTTTTGGGACAATAATTTGTTTTTAAAAAACTCTTTCATTCGAGATTTTACCTTGTGCATTTGCATTTAGAAGCAGTACGCCGTGTGCGTTAGCGTCGTTCTCTACACACATGTAGAAGGGATGTACGCCATATAGATTGCCTTTGTACTGTGGAAATGAAATTAAAGAAAAAGATACGAAACATATTCCCGATGCCATACGCCATAACAGTAAAAATACTTACGGACTATCTGATGTCTGACGGTATCCCTGTGCTCACATGCATGCCAATGTAAAGTACGTTTTTTTTTCTTATCACATGAAGGACAAGTGGCAGATTCTTTTTATGATAGATATGACAGTATCCAAAATCAAGTGTCAAATCATTATCCACCTCATTGGCAGAAATCTGTCTTGAAAGGGGACGCAAACCGATTTTACAGACATGAAAAAAAGAGTTCTTGACTTTTGCACCTCAAAATTCGTTGACAAGCAAAAAAAAAGTTCCTCATCTTCCTCGGACACCTTATCAAAACTCATTTTTACGCCTAAAATTAGGATAAATAAAACGTTACAAAATAATGGAGGTCCCTCCCCGATCCCCCCCCCCCTTCCTCCCCTAGATTTTTTCGCCCAAGATCCTTCTTACCGAAGGCGGTTGATCCCTGGAAAATACACCCCATGTGATCCAGTTCATGTCATGGCGGAAACTATGATGCTCACTTTCGCCCAACCCGTAGATGTTGGTCGAAGGCAGTCGGGTGGAGATGGTCAGGAACTGGTCCTCGAAAATAAGCGCACCAATCGAGGTATCCCACCTGCACGTTTGAGTTTAAGAAGATAAAATAAACAAATGAAGGGAGGAAGAAAGGAAGAAAGAAAGAAATAAAGAGATAAACAGATAAGCAAATTTCCATTTATCTACAAGTATTGAACAATTAGATATTTGAATATGAATCTGAATTTGAAGTAAACAACCAAATGAATAAATAAATAGGTAAATGAATAAATAAATGAATAAATAAATAAATGAATAAATAAATAAATGAATAAAAAAAAACAAAAAAATCAATAGATTAATTAATTAATTTCAAAAAACCCGCAGACTTAAGTATAAACATTATGGAAAGGAAAATTACACACTGAAGTTTGTCGTGCATATATATAACTGTATTCCGAGGCGGTATTGGAAATCGACCATTACAAACACATTTTGAAGATTATTGTATGAGGATGTATGTTTAGCAAAGACGTTAGTTTGCTTTCCAAATCAACAGCACCCTTCATACTTGGAAACATGTCCGTGAATTCATTCAGCTCCACCAGCTTCCAGTAGGCAGGATCTAGAAGGACCTGACCCATTTCTTCTTCCGGAATGAAAAGATGTCTCGAGCCTGCATGCACGTGCTTTGGATTTGATTTGATTCGATGTTCATTTTATTTCCATATACACCGTCCTACATTTAAAATCTTTCAATATCTATGGTCACTTTAAACAATAGGCTTTATGGAAAACGTTCACTGCTCATCTTTTGTAAAATGTTCATACAATAAAACTACAAGTCATGCAAGTGAAGGAAGGCCAGTCAAAGAAAATAAATGAGAGAGAGAGGGGGGGGGGGCAGAGTTGCATTCAGAATGCATCAGAGGATATTTCCATGATATCTTGATTTTATTATTCGGTTAAACATGTTAAATCACATGGGAATAGTGCATTTTGTAGATTCTCCGATGTGATAGCAAACCCAAATTCTCGTATCAACAGAGACGGGGAGAGGTTGATCAACAGACGATCGTGCAACAAACAATACCGAATGATGGACACAGAATATTTAAAAATTCCTTAGTCTGTGGATTTTTCTGATGATTGGGGAAACAAACTATAAAGAGATATTCTGGGGTACATGTGGATATGCCGATGTCTATAGAAACATGACTTTGGTCGTGTAGGATTTACACCGAGGCATATAGAAACTGCAGGTTTAGTCGAGATCAAGAAATGTGATGATTTCAGATTGGCAAAATGGTTATAAATGAAGAGCTCGCTTCTAAATAGAGCTGTATCCATTTTTTAAAAAAATCAAAGTTATGTCATTGGGTTGTTCAGCTGGAGTACTTTGATATGAAAAAAAATGAAGCAAAGTATCAAGAAATATAGAATAGATAGTGCTTTGTAACTTTGAGTTTCCATTGACACGTGTACAAACTCAAGACAAAGAAATGCATTTTTCTCTCAAGTTACCAAAATGGATTTAGCGCCTTTTGGAAGAAAGCTCTTCAAATGTAATTTACTTTTGTAAAGTCATCTTTCGTGTCACATTATTTGTGTGGATGAGTTACAGATTCATTAAGGTCCTATTTTTTGGTCGATTTCAGCGTTATCTGGGGTGTGAAAGGGTTCGGGGTATGGTTCGAATAGAACGTTAGGATTATCTCATATACACGACATCTCTAACGGATTTATACACATTATCTTGAGTGTGAAGAGGTTCGATAGTATGTCAATAGAATCATGGAGGAAAGTCCTTCCTCCATGATAGAATCGCGTTAATTCAACTTACAAGATTCCGGTGATCATCCTGGTTATCAGAATTATTATCCTATTATTAGAATAAAACTGAGTTTGATCTGGTCAACTTACAAGACTTCTCCGGTGGATTTCCGAGTTATCTTAAGTGTAAAGGGGTTCGTGGTATACATGATCTCATAGTTCGTATTCTCAGCTTTCATCCCTGGTCGTGATGGCATGTCGACGGGAACTTCGAAACGAGCATTGGCTGGATCGTAGATCTGAAAATAGATAAGAAAACATTCAAATGTTAACTGCCTAGTTCGTTTTTTTTTTTTTTTTTAGGGGGGGGGGGGGGAGGGGGGAGGGGGGCACGGAGACCGGGAACTATCGAACTTGATACCTTTGTCACACTACGAAAGCTAACGGCAAACCACATCCACCTAGGGTGATCCTTGACCGTCGGACTAATGTCGTCGCTGCTGATGTTGTTGAAGTTATTGATGTTGTTGATGTTGTTGATGTTGTTGTTATCTTTGTTGTGGTGGTTGGGGTTGTTGTTCTGACGTTTTTTGTAGGTTTGGTTTATTTCTCGCCGGTGTGACTATCGCATTCGCATATTTTTATTTGAAGGAGGGGCAAGAGGATACCATGCCCTTCTTGGCAGATTTCTAAACCATGAAAATAATATGAAGCTGCCCCCGCTCTAAAGGATCGTCAGAAGTGGATTCCTTGCTGAATCGTTTGGATCATTATGCTCAGAATACCCCCTCCCCTCCCCCGAGTAAAATGCGTGGATACGCCATTGGTGACCAGGAGAACAACCCTTGAAATATCTATCCCTTTTGCTCGAGGGGGGAGGGGTGTCTTTTCACTGAGAAGACAAAATCAGTCGCTTGATTATTACCCTTTCGTTTGTTTGTTTTCTGTTTTGTTTTTGTTTTAATGCATTATTTTGTGTGTGTTTTATTTTTTTCGCTTTTGTTCTTCTTTTTGTTTTTGCCTTATGATCACTGAAATGATTCATTATAAACTTTATTATATATCAACAACGAGTGAACTCCCAGGAATACATTATACAGAACTGGCGTAAAAGTTACGAGCTAGAATTCAAGTGATCAAAGAACGGTGAAGATAAAAGAGTGAACATGAATGCTTATGAAGGAGTTCGAGTCTGGGCCCCGTTTCATAAAACTTATTATCAGTAACAACTGCCACATTTCTATGACAAATTTACTCTCAGCCAATCAGATGCAAGGATTTCAGTAGCTTATAACAGTTATTGCAACTTGTTATTGATAACGGGGCCCTGATCTTTTTCAGGTGGAAGTGACAATTCATTTCATGAAGACATTCGACGGGTATAGTTTTGGCGATAGTACAAAATCAGAGAGGTGGCCATTCGTTCGGCAAATCAAGGCTGAGCATATATACCACACTAAGAAATAATGTGTGCGTTATAGAATTCATTTTTTGTATAAAGAAAATCTAGAGAATACTTGATATTACAAACA
>CM057156.1:24702818-24713229 GCA_029962745.1 Echinometra lucunter
GTCATTTAAGACGGTATTTATAAGACCACCATGGACCTCGTTGATAAGACACCCGAAAATATATACATGTACGCCCGAAGATTTGACGCGATGCAGGAGTATGGACTGCTATGCAGCAAATGTGGGTCGGGCACGTCAGGACAGAGAGAGAGAGAGAGAGAGAGAGAGAGGATGGAAAGACGTGTGTCTATATGGATTATGAATAAAGCAAATTAGGGAGAAAGGAAGACAGATTACATATTTTCGAGGTTTCTCCGGTTTCCCGAGTAAAGCAACAAACATGAGACTTCTTTCTCCGTCATGGCTGACGGGGTCACCGGTCGTGCCGATATTAAGCCCCCGGAGCAACAAAATGCGGAATGACATATTACACAGTATGACCTCTGTTCCCACCTTAGCTATCACGTTATCTCTAGTTAGTGAAATCATAAGACGATAATGAGGATATTGATACATTATGAATATTTTGTTGAACTTTTGAACGACGTAGCATAATGCACGTCAAACCCTTTTCAGATAAGTATCTGTGCATTTCCTCTGCGGAAGGGTGACTTGGTGACTTGTAGATCCTGGAACAATAGTTTCTTCTGAACAGAGGAAGTGGTGAATGATGTTTTGGGAAAAAAAGGTAATTGCGTAGTATGGCAGCTATATAAAATGCGCTTGAGAAAAGACGAGTAAATTTTCAACATTATTTTTTGTTTTCTGTTTGTTTATTTTTATTATTATTATTATTATTTTGGTGTTTTTGTTGTTGATGTTGGGTTTGTTTTTGTTTGTTTGTTTATTTGTTTGTTTGTTGTTTTTTTTTTTTTTTTGCTGTTCTTGTTATTTTCTTAAAACCTTTCATTTTCAATGCGTGTTGAAGCAAACGCCATGTTGGCTTTCGGCAGAGGGGTCGCCACTATCATCATCTTCATCAATGGTTTAGGCCATTTTGAGTGGGATTAACCGGGCAACAATCGGTGATCTGACATTTGTTTCGGCGACAATGGCCTAAGGCTTAATTTCATTTATAGATATATAGGGGTATGTTCTACCAAAGGCATGAGAGGGTTTTTATGTAACTATCAGGGTTATTGTCAGGATTAGAGTCAGGCTTAAAAACAGCTCTGGGTCTTCGGCTGAAGCTAATCTTTTGAGGTGCAATAATCGCAATAGCAAAAGCAATAAGTCCCTTCAGCTGATTAAGACACGGGCTCATAAAAATGATTTCCTCGTTTGACTTAAATACATCACCATCAAGCAGAAGGATTTTGAGTGCATCGAGAATAACACCAAAATTATTTAGCATCTGAGCTGCAGAAAGAAACTAAACCTGAAATACAATTACTAATCACCGTTAATCATATAAAACAAATCATAATCTTTTGAAAATAAATTTTCTTTTTTGTGTGTTTGTTTCTCTTTCTTTCTCTCTTTCTCTCTTTTTAAAAAAAAATTCTTTTAAGACAAAAATGAAATGGGGAGAAAAGGACTGGCAATGGGTGACAGCGAAAAGCGTACATCAAAATATGCCCGAATACCGGTTTGCGGATAGGAGGAGATACGTATGGCAAACAATTATAACAAAACATTTCGTTAACCAGTTAACATGAGCCTGTTTGTGTGTTTCCAATAAAAGGAAATTAGCCTGTAAGGAATAATACCTTTAAAACTAGACTGGTTGTCGGTTTTATGATCTTGGAGTGCTCAGTGAAGCACGTACAGGATGAGAGGAAATTTGTACCTTGAGATGAACCCGATTGTTGCTTCGTGGTTACGGGGGGGGGGGGGGGGGATGATAACAAAGTCCTACCATAAGATGAACCCTATAGTCAGTTTCTAGCTAAGTGAAGAAAATAATGATTTACAAAATCGTACCTTGAAATGAACCCGGTTGTCGGTTTGCGGCTCGATGTCCACGACGATGGTCATGGCATCCTGGTTGAAGAAGGAAGGCACGGAAGGAATCCTGTCCATCCTAAGTCTTACACCCCATCCATACCTCTCTTCCCTCACCACCATGTACGCCCCGTAGTTTTCAGGAAAGTAGCAGGACGGTTCACCATCTACTATGGTGGTTTCCCAAGTGCATCCCCTTTCCACGCAGACTTCTTCAGGATTCATTGGCTGTTCGCGGTCGGGGATGCAATTGATGCGGGTGCTACGTGGTGTTGGGTCTTCAGTCGTCATCATGGTGATGATGCCATCGTCCGTCGACCTCTTGGTCAATTTCTCCGTCGCTTTCCTGGTAGCGTCCTCCGTTTGTTCTGGTGTTGTCATCGTCGCTTTCCCGGTGGCATCCTCCGTTTGTTCTGGCGTTGTCGTATGTATCGTTGTCGCCGCTGTCGTCTCGCCGACGATCGGCATTACTGACCGGTTAGGGAAATAGTCGGGATGGAGGTAGAAGGTCGTCAAGGTACATACCAAACCGACAACGGCTGCGACAGAGATGCAAGCGAATACCAGGTTGGTCGTACTCCATGTCCGCTCAGGAACCTTCTTAGGTTCACTAAGGGGCTCCGAGATCTCGAATGTATGCATGCGACTCGGCATCTTGGGTCCTGAAGTATCTCACCGACGAATGAGAGCATCTCGCTCCCCTCAACAGTTAATATAAACCAATTCTCTCATTCAAGTGACTGCATATATAAATGGGCCATAAAAATGGGGCAATTATTGTTCATTCTGTTTGCAGTAGCCGACCAATATCAAATTTATCATTTTTATTGTTGAATATGGTGGCTAACCCTTGGATACCAATAAAATTAGGTGTTGGTCTCACGTCTTGTTTTTTTTAGAATTTGTAAATTTAAATGGCACTTGATCCTTGAGCATGATATTCAAATTGCATTTTTCCCCATGGAGTTTTTTGTATTCATTAATTGTTTGCTATGACGTGAGAAGAATAATCATGATCATAATTTAAACCAAGCTATTTATAATTATGCTGAATGTATAAACGTGACAATGGTCTCTTTATTCGTGATGTAATATCACCTTTCTTCGATGTCCTATGTATCTTATGGTATCTATAAACACTTTTACCATGTTTACAGTCTTCCTCACCTTTTTTTTTCGTTAGGATTGAGTGGGTCTTGTGTAACCGACAACACATCACTTGCATGTTAAATGAAAATAATGGAAGCTCACGAGTAAAAGCTCTATCGCTAAAACGTTTTTACAACTTAGTTTAAGTGTCATTGCAATTATTGAAATATAAGCACGAGTCTGCGTAATTTTTCTCGTACGAAAATCATCTGTTTTATTTTGAAACAAGTGATACCTAAGAAGCTAACGTATGACAGGAATTTAAAAGCTAAATGTGGATCGATGAGAAAGATAGGGAAGAAAGTAACAAGTGAAAGATGAAAAAAAGACTAAGTAATGCATCAGGAAATCGACTACTTATTGCTCACCTTAAAGTGCAGACGGTCCTCCGTCTGGTACTCAATATCCGCAACCAACGAAGGAACATCCTGTCCGAAGAAAGAAGGAAGATTCCTGTTTCTATCCATCCTAATCCTCATTCCCCAATCGAACATTTCCTCTCGGACGACATGGTAGGTAGCGTAATCATGGGGGAAGATGCAAGATGGTTGTCCGGGCTCTTCGGTGGCCATCCAGAGGCATCCTCTATCCCTGCAGACATCCTCAGCATTGCCTTGAAGATCTCGGTCGGGGAGGCAGTTAATCCGAACCATGCGGGGAGGTTCCACAGGTGATTCAGTCGGAGCTGCTGTTGGCGCAGCACATTCTGTTGGTTCAACGCTTGGCGATCGTGTAGGGTTACCAACGATTGGGGATAGCACCCCATCGGTGCCACTCGGACTGTACTGAGGGTGAAGGAAGAAAGTTAGAACGGTGCACAGGGCACCGACCACAACGGCTACAACGAAGCAAGCTACGAGGAGACTGTTGGTGGTCCACTTTCGTCCGTTCTCAGTGGAATCACCGCTCGAAACATCAAGTTCAAATTTGCCTCGCATCTTTCACTTTTTAAGACTTTCTTCAAAGACAGAATATTGTACTATAAATTCAGTAAATTACAACTTCTACATCTTTGTATGTCCTCTCACAACCGTGACGTGGTGACTAAGGAGGATGAAGATTTGAACAAGAGCAAGAAAGTAACCAGTCAAGCGAGAGAAGAGACATAATAATTGTAGACATAGACGGAGACATGGAAAAAGGTACAAGGAGAGTACAAAAGAGAAGAGGGAAAAATACAAAAAATGGAGCATGGCAGTATGAAATATAATATATTTGCAGAAGGCTAACGGCACGTTTTCATCTATTGAAAGGGTTTGCCTACGTAGAATGAATAAAGAAACCATGTTTATCTAAACTCAGAAGTTGTTTTTTGAATAAGAATGAACCACAATATAAGAGTGAAATATCAATAAAGGGATATGCAGACACAGGGGTTTTATCCCTGAAATGCATTTATGTTTTTTGTGGAAGTCAGCCTCCTTTTTCTTACAATTGTTCAAGAAATATCAGATGGCTGGAAGAATAACGATAATAGATTCATACCGCATGGCTTTGTTTACGTGTATGCATGTCACTCCCTTGGAATCCATCTGTCTATTAAACAGACATAAGGATGAAATTACAGACAAAGTTTTAAAAATTTTCAATTCGATTATGGGTTTTTTTTTTCACTCGTTTATTTTTGTTTATGGCATAACTTCTGATGAAACCATTACTAATGATATTAATGAATGAACATCTCTTATGAATTTACACCGGTCGTGTCAGTAGTCACGGTATAGCATTTAGTATAGCAGTATAGCAAAATTTTCTCAAAGAAATGATTGCCATCGGATTGTTTTGATATGTGGAGGTGCCGTGGCCCAGTGGTTTAAGGCGCTTGACTGGAGACGCGAAAATCGGGGATTCGATCCCCGGCACGGCACTTATGCCCTCGAACAAGGCATTTGTTCTTTATTATAGTAAATCAAATGAATTAACGTGCTATAGGCATATTGTTACAAACGTGTGCATGTGTGTTACTCGTTGACTTCTGAATTCACAAACTCCCATAGATTTAATACAGGGACCATGCGGTTCCCGTGGGCAACGGGTTAAAAAAATATTTAGTGGTTTCTTATTCTATTTTATCATCATAATCATCGTGACTTATCATTATCACATTAAACCGACGTTATTTTCGTCTGGTATTTATCAAAAACTGGACATGCTAGAGAGTAACCACAAACGGCCAAACAGACATGCAGACCGAAATCCTTGGAATTCCGAGCTTCTGAAAAAAGTTATTGTAGCATTTTGTCCACAAGACCGACGATGAACAATACCGACTGTCCACACGGAACTTAACAAGTCGGTTAGGGGAGGAGTAGAAGGTAGTCTTCTGGCAGTTTTTTTTTTTTTTTTTTTTCTAAGGGCTCACGAGACCAAAATAGGTTTCCTGTCTTCGTGATGGGACGTCGCACTAAATATTTGCATAATAATTGGCTACAGCCAAGAAGACCGAAATGTCGATCTCTTAGCCCTTTAATCAAATTTTCTGAGAGGTTACTAGACCGCCATTGTTGGCCTCGTGGGCTGTCGGTCTCCCGGGGAGTGTTTCATGAGGTGTCTTGTCGGTGATATTTACTGACAACTGTTATAAGCTACTGAAATCCTTGCATCTGATTGGCTTAGAGCAAATTTGTCAGTAAAAATCACTGACAGGACACTTCATGAAACGCTCCCCAGGAATATCCCCGACTGACTGAAGCTGCCACCAGTAACCATGGTAACTCCCAAAATATCCACAAATAGACCGCATAAAGGCAGTTTCACTGGGTTTAGTAAACGCACCTATGTAAGACGATTTTTATATTTCTGAAGTTGATGTATGGCCACACTTGAATGGGTTCGAAAAAAAACAGTTTTCAAAAAGGAAAATACAGATGTTGTCAAAGGTTTATTCAAATATGTTCGCTATTGTTCATGCTGTTGGATATAACCTTGGAAGCCAGTAAGGTGATTACACTGTCTTAAAGTAAATAAGTTAGTGTCATCTAGTTCTCAATACAGACGAAGTATTCTTTGTTGCACTGTAGGCTATCCATTTCAATTACCATTAATTTCACTTAGTTCATCACTATTTTCATTATCAATATCATTATTATTATAAGTTGATCTTTATGACCACACTTGAATGGGTTCGATAAAAAACAGTTTTCAAAAAGAAAATAGAAATGTTGTCAAAAGCATATTCAGACATGTTCGCTATTGTTCAGGCTGTTCGAAATAACCTTGGAAGCCAGAAAGGTGCTTACTCTGAGATAAGTTAGTGTCATCTAGTTCTCAAAACGGACGAAGTATTCTTTGTTGCACTGTAGGCTATCCATTTCAATCACCATCTTTCTTATTCATTTTCTTCTTTGCACGTTTCATTACAGTTATTGTTCTTATTATTATTATTGTTGTTATTATTATCACTGTTGTTATTATTATCATTATTATTATTGTTGTTGTTTTTATTGTGTTGCTGTTATTATTATCATTATTATTGTTGTGTTTTTATTGTGTTGTTGTTATTATTATCATCATTATCATTATCATTATCATTATCATTATCATTATCATTATCATTATCATTATCATTATCATTATCATCATCATCGTCACCGTCATCACCGTCATCATCATTATTTTCATTATCATTATCATTATTATCACTATTATTTATCTTTTTGAGAACTGATAGAGATGCAAACTTAAAGACCTGTTCAATTTTAGTGCTAATGAACAGCCGTAAAAGTAGTATAGAAATATACATAACATTCTCTTTCTCCGGTTCGTACAACGAAAAGGTGCTTTTCATTTTTTCGTTGCCAAAAGGTGTTTTTTTTTTCCTTTTCAGATACTTGCATACAGCTAATTACCGAATTTTTTACGTTGCATAACCACGCCTTTGTAACACTGTGAGTTTTTGCTTTGTTTTGTTTTTGTCTTTTAAAAAAAAAACTTGTCTATGCCAAAGTCCAATTCGAGGTGACTGAGAGTAGTGATGTACTGTATTTGAACCTACTTGGCCATGTTGGCGTACTTGCGTAAAATAAGTTTATATTCTCTTGGCACCAACTAAGAGCAATTCGTGTAGTTCTACAGTTTTGGGGGCGTATAGGGGCGTATCGGTGGTAGACTTTGATCTGCAAACAGATTGACATTTTTATATAATGTAGAATAAAGTCGTGTTGATAACATGCACAAAATCAGTCACATCAACGTTGACATTAATGTCGACATTAATATCATAAACCTTTCCGGTATACACTGGTATATAGGGGGAACGCCTTTAAGCGTTGTGCTACTATGCTGGGTGTAAATTCTCTCTCTCTCTCTCTCTCTCTCTCTCTCTCTCTCTCTCTCTCTCTCTCTCTCTCTCTGTCCTACCATTTTATTTTATTTCTCATCCTCTTTTCCTTCTTTCTCTGTCTCTCTCTCGATCTCTCTCTTTCTCTCTCTCTCTCTCTCTCCCTCTCTCTCTCTCTCATTCTCCCTCAGTAATATGTTCTCTCTTGTCGGGGTTTTAGGAGTCAAATTCTATGTTTATGTTTCATTTGTACCGTTTAGGACAGCACAGGGAATTATTTCTATAAAATTATATACGCACATCCCCCCTGTTTTTTTTTTTTTCACAGAAGGTATTTACCAGCATTTTACCGAGTTAGAAACATGGGGAGATACAAACGATGAGAACTACTCACATCTATATTGTGAAAGCATGAAATCATGCCGGATTTTCTCTTAAAGGGATGATATGCAGGATATGAATAATTTGTTCCAGCAAGACTGGAGAGCTTTCCTGTCTAAGAAAAACACGGTTCTGGCACGTGTACTACATTATGAATCAGTTTCTTAAGATCATCTACCATGTTTACCTAGATCTCTGAATGGTGATTTAGTTTGCCCATCTGGTTATACAGAAACAGGAATATGGTCACAATCGCATGGGCAAGGCCGTTATATGGACGTTTACATGACTTTGTTTGTACATCATATTTGCCGAGTTCGGGCAGGTAACTGCTGTATTACCCCGTGTTGTTTGGTTTGTTTGACCCAGTTCTTCTCCGTGTTGTTTAATACTTTATATCTGTAATAGGCCATGATTTATGAATATTTCTCAAACAAAACTGCTGCTCTTGGAGACCGAATGATTCAAACCTCTAGCTGAGAGGAAGTAATGGTCAAACTGATGGTATATATTGTGGATTTACTTCGTGCCATTTCACAAACTTTTAAATAATACTTACACTTTGAAAGAGATTCGACCGTTATATACTCCATCGAATAAGATTAAGAACAGAGAAGTTACCCTCATTCATTCAGTAAGATCAGTCATTTTAAACATGCGGGACACAGAAACGCCTGGACTTTAAACGGGGTACATTCAACTGAATATAGATTTAATTTTCTTAGCCACTGATAGGCAGATAGGAGATACATATACACGACACTATATTTTACGGTCATTTTGGGACATTTTCAGGAATTTGGAATGTTTTCAATCAAACGCCATCTATTTTCCCCCTTTTACTGACACAACGTGTAATTGATTAACCCATTCGTGACAGGAATTATTCAAAGCCTAATTTGATCAGCTTTTATTCTTTAAATTGGCAACACCAACATTTTTCTTTTATTGCTACATTTTTCTTATAAAACATCATGTATCTGAAATAAATATAAATTGACTGAATGTATGATGAGAAGTCATAAAGTTGCCAGTTTGCAGGGGGAAATGGTAAATTTAACATTTTCATCGCAATTTCAGGATTTTAATGCTTATTTTCCTTTTAAAAAATTTCAGCATCAAACAACAAATATTGATGCAACCCAAATAGGCACAGTATGTGTAGAATTTTTTGCTCTTTCTGCCCATGTATTTGATATGATTTTTAGAGCCCTGCATCAAAAGTTATTAAACCAAACCACATAATGTGGACCCTCTGTCACGAATGGGTTAAGCAAACAAAAAAAAAACGTAAAATTAAACATGTCGAGTCATAGGCATGATGGGCAAAAGGGGGAATCAATATTTATCGAGTGGCATAAAAGCATTGTAAAAATTATGTAGACTAATCAATTCACAACAAGATATTTATATGGAATCAAGAGCATTACAAAAAAAGGTTGATACACGCCATCTTTTGATAACGTTTTACAGGGTTGTGCGGAATTTTGAAGACGGTTTTTTGTTCATTGCAATCTATGACTTTCTCTTGCAGCCCTCTTGTCCAGCTGTATCAGTGGACAGAACTCTATCAACCTGACCCTGAAATAGAGGGTCGATTTGTTGACCCGATGGGACACCGGTCAACTGAAACTGCTAGGACGGACATCACGCTGATGACTGGAGAGTGGAGAGGCGTTGAGGGCTGCGTCCAAAGTAATTTCAGTTGGTTCCAGCAACACTAGACCATAAGACCAACCTATGGAAGGTGGTCTTTACCATTGGAGAATCGCTTATATTTTGCAAGTTAACCCTCAACGGCTATGTGTGAATGCATAAAATCCGTAGACCACTGAGGCCCGTTGCATAACCACCATGGTAACATTGCTCAACAGCCAATCAAATTCAAGGTTTCCCAAAAAAAAAAAACACTGATGGCAAAGTTACCCTTAATGGTAAGTTTTATGCAACGGGGCTCAGAAGTGAAAACAAGGTCGAGAGCAACGAATTGCAGTGAAGACTCGCTGGGATCGCATTAGACGTAGATGGTGCTATTCAAACTATGTATAACAAATCATTGACTCTGCCATTGTCTGTTTGTCTGCTTGTTTATATCTCTGATCTGCTGGTTCTGCTTAAAGTGTCACGTCATAAGCCGATCGCAACCCCCCCCCCCCCCCACCCTATCACTTTATACGCTCACGCTAGTAAGGTCATAAGTTATAACATAATTTATGAAGTTAATCTTGTTTTCAAGCGCTTTTCACTAACGTTATATCCTTCTAAAGGGTGTCAAAGTTGGGTTAAGGAACTAGACCACTCCCAAATTTTGTAAATAAAAGTCATCAGATAAGTCATACTTTAGACCTATAGTCAACAAACTGTCAAAACTAATGAGATTTTGCTGGCACGGATGGAAAAAATAAAACGGTAGATTTAAAGACAAATTTGGTCGGACCCCCCCCCCCCCACACACACACCCTCAAACTTCATTGCAGTCTACTTATGCCTATCTCTCTCTCTCTTTCTGAAATTTAATCTGTTCTGATTTCATTTTCGAGTGTCCATACAATTAAGATTCCGAACAAAATCAATTTCTTTTTTTTTTTCGAACAATAAACATGATAAAGTAAAAGTCAAGTACTCATGATTCATCACAAAAATATATGTACGATTTCGTAGAAAATTTTGAAGCACAAGGCGATTTATGTTTCGTAGTGAATATGGAAATAATATGGT
>CM057156.1:24713729-24772237 GCA_029962745.1 Echinometra lucunter
GTGAATATGGAAATAATACGGTCGCTTCAATATGTTCATTCATTGAATGGTTCATAGATAAGCATTTAATTATGTGTACAAAATTCGGGGGGTTTAGTAGTGAGTTAGTACATGTATGTTCATAACCGATCACGCACTACCGTAAAGTTGCACGAGAAATAGAGCAAAGGTTGATAAGATAGGCTTGCTATCACAGGCGTAGCCAGACTTGTTGAAAGGGGTGACAAAAAAATCAAATCACAGAGACACGTTGTTACTTCTCTCACATGGGTAAGGACAGAGTAAGATCTTGATCCCTACATTCCATGGAATTGGTGCTGGTGTTTAGCTTTGGTTGTTGTTTTGTTGTTGTTGTTTTTAGTGGATGAACGGCGGGGGGGGGGGGGTGGGTCCCCTCGTCCCCCTGTCTACTCCTTTGCCTGTGAACCAACTTTTCGCCTCCCACTATGCATCTTCATCGCTCTGTTACGCGGTCATTTCCACTGTCTGTGTTTCTCAAGGTAATATCGTTATAATCACTGCAGGCGAAGGCTGTTTACAAATCATATCATCATTATTATCTGCTTATATAAACGGTTATATCTCCATACTTCAATAAAGTGCTCTTCACTAGCCTAAATTGGATAAGGGAGCTTCGTTCCCCCCCCCCTCTCTCTCTCTCTCTTTCTCTCTCTCTCTCTCTCTCTCTCTCCTCTCTCTCTCTCTCTCTCTCTCTCTCTCTCGCTTTGTCTCTTGCAATCTCTTATCTTGCTAACTCTCAGGCTTACCAAACGATCTTAAGAAGACTGATATAGTCTAGGTTTAACTCATAAGATTAAGAATCATGTTGTTGCTCTACGTAATGATTCCCGGATGAGTGAATACCAATATCACCACTTTCCAAATAAGTTCATGAACACCATAATTATTTACAACATCAGCACAACCAATGCAAATATAAATTAATCTGTAACGATAAGTTAGTTGCTCTGAACTGGTTACCAATTAACGTTTTAATTACATGCACAGGGCAGAACCGAGTATAAACAAATCAAAGTTCAAAACAGTATCATTTTGTTACCATACTTAACCTGCTCGTTATTAGGAAGATAACGCCTGATTATGGAGATTACCGTGATTACAGAACAGGCTGAAGTCAGTTTTTGCAGACATATTGATGGTGTAGATCATGGCTGTTTATTTCTTGAGCATTCAGACGTTACAGGTAATATCGAAAACTGGTCATAAAAGAGTATAGTAACAGAAATCGTCTCAAACCACAAATCCAACGGTCCCTAAGCCAAAATATTGTGCGGCCCATGTGGGGAATCCCCAGCCCCATGGCCAGTTCCTTGCCCCCCCCCCCCGACAGTTTGGGTAGATCTTATTGCACAAACAACATGCATCAAAACTAGGTTCCAAAATTTCAAATGAAGCTATTATTTTAATGCGATATTGCTACAATGATTTTGTGTTTTACGGTATGATGTTATCGTTTGAATTCTTTTGAAAATCCATTTTCTCTAATTTTGAAATCATAAATAAATCATTAATCATTCACAGTCATTAGACAATGTTTTCATAATGTTTATTGATGAAATAAATCCTTTTCAAAAATACTACTTTTTCCAAAATTACATAACGTTAGATATGAGAACTTTTTTTTCGTTCTTCAGAACCACTTTCGTCTCCTAAATCTACGAAGTTCTACATATTTTCTTTTCCTCTCAATTAATGAGTCTCACAGAACTACTCAAGGTGTATTTTGTGATAGCGATTTTGATATCAACCGCTTATCTCTGACCTCAGAAATGGTTGGAGAAGTTTTAAAGTCCGTCACTAAAATGAGATAGAAGCACGCCCAGAATTGTTGTTCTCATTTCTGGAGTCGTCTTAATTCCTGATCTATCCTCTGACATGATTTCTTGATCTCGATCGCTACATAACCATACCACCTGTGTCTGGTTATGATAAAGGTTCTCATACGGGGAATACTGGAGATTTATTAGGAATAGAACTACGTATCGGCAACATGAATTTGCTTTTCTCCGCCACAGTATTCACTTTGGCAGGTAAGATATTATATTGTTGAGAACGCTAGTAATTATGACTGCTCGGATCCGAAGGTTGCTTAAACACCGGGGAAGGTGCAACAAAATCTTTGCCAAATGCGCCCCAAAGTTTAATTGTGTAGTGGTAAAGTTGTGCCACGTTAGCGTTTAGATGAACAGTTATGTTCGTACACAAGACAGAAAACCATCAGTAGAATAGAAGATGAAATCATGAGGATAATATTGAACACCGAAGTTACAGTGAAAAAATATGATGAAACCCCCATTATTTATCAACTTTATCATGTATAGTATTGGACAACCATAATAATACTCCGCACACGACTAGAACTGCTAGTGGCAATCGAAGTAAAAACAATAAGATTAGTAGTAGTAGGAGTACTAGTAATTGGGGAGGGGGGGTGGCAGTGGTGGTGGTGGTTGAAGTAGTAGTAGTAGTAGTAGTAGTAGTAGTAGTAGTAGTAGTAGTAGTAGTAGCAGTAGTAGCAGTAGTAGTAGTAGTAGTAGTAGCAGTAGTAGTAGTAGTAGTAGTAGTAGCAGTAGTA
Source organism: Echinometra lucunter (assembly GCA_029962745.1). Classification (NCBI taxonomy): domain Eukaryota; kingdom Metazoa; phylum Echinodermata; class Echinoidea; order Camarodonta; family Echinometridae; genus Echinometra; species Echinometra lucunter. The sequence goes on from CM057156.1 coordinate 24,716,326, forward strand.
GCAGTAGTAGTAGTAGTAGTGGTGGTGGTGGTGGTGGTGGTGGTGGTGGTGGTGGTGGTGGTGGTGGTGGTAGTAGTAGAGTAGTAGTAGTTGTTGTTGTAGTTGTTGTAGCAGAAGAAGTAGAAGTAGGAGCAGAAGAAGTAGCAGTAGCAGCAGTAGTAGTAGTAGCAGTAGTAGTAGTAGCACTAGTAGTAGCACTAGTAGTAGCACTAGTAGTAGCAGTAGCAGTAGCAGTAGCAGTAGCAGTAGCAGTAGTAGTGGTGGTGGTAGTAGCAAGAGTAGTAGTAGTAGAGTAGTAGCAATAGTATTAGTAGTTGTTGTAGTTGTTGTTGTAGCAGAAGAAGTAGAAGTAGGAGCAGAAGTAGTAGCAGTAGTAGCAGAAGTAGCAAGAGTAGCAAGTAGCAACAATAGAGAGAGTATTCACTGAAGAAACCAGATTCGTGATCATGTGACATTGTATTTCATGTGTAATCATCTTTTCGATTGCAGCTCTCATACAAGTAGATTTAACTCGAAATTTCTGCTCTAATGTAGTATGTACTCCACATGACATCTAATAGAAATCAACTGCACAGTTTGAAAAGTAGCTGGAAATCAAGATTTCTTCGGTGGAGTTAACTATATTGTCGAAGGGAGGTTACATATTGATATGGAAATGCATACCCCCAAATTTGGTATCATTAAGCCAATACTTCATTCTCGTTCCGGCCTTTGATTTTTGTCATGTTTTTGATGCATATAAGCGTGTATTTGGCCGTTCAAAGCAAAAGCTCGTCTTTTCTGGCAGTGAACCCCATACATCAGAACGGATAACAGGTGCAGAAGAATAACCAGGGAAGTGTCAAAATATTTTGAGAGGGGCTAGGAGGCCTAGAGGCGTCAACATATATTGCAGTTATAGATCTGTTGTTTATTTTTTCAATTTTATGACTATGAAATTATCATTTATATCTCCAGAATAGGAAGAAAATAGATATACGAAATTTCATGTTTGTTCAAAATATGAAGTGAATCCCTAATTTCATTTCTGGACTATATACACATTGTATCTAACCCTAACCCTAACCCTAACCCCAAACCTAAACCTAACCTTTAAAAAAGTCTTCACCCTGTACCTTTCATGAAATAAGGCACGTAGCAGATGTCCCTGGACCTTATTTCGTGTAATGTTATTATTTATCTGTCTTATTCATTCATTTCGAATCTTTAAACAGGGTGATCTGTTCAGTGTGAAATACATGTACACATAAAAACAAACTGGTTTCCACGGAGCCTTGATATACAAAATACATGAAAATACGTTGAATTAAAGCTGTATGAAAGAAAACAATAAATAAATAACCAAATTATACAAAATACCCAAAAGATTATGCAGTATTTCAGATTGAATTGAAATGAATTGAAATATATACTGTATAAAATTCATATGAAACAAAAGACAGAACAAGAACTCAGAATATCATGTGTCTAATTTTCATTATGAATGGTGTTGTTTGACAAAGAGCAATAAATTTATATTAACTCTGAATTTCAATAAATATCTTATAGGACTTGCATGCTGTCAGGATTGTAATTTTGATGGTAATCGCACATCGAATCAGCGATGCGGATGGTCCAACGACTACGAGGACGACTTCGATTGGTCGGTAAGGCGACTACCGACCCCGACCCCGTTTACAGGACCGTCGGGGGACCATACAACGGGAAGTAAGTGTAAACAGGGAAAGCATTGATGGGACACCACCCCTGCTTCCTTTCCCATTTTGTCCTCTTTTATTTTTTCGTTTGGTTCTTGTGGGTCTTTGTTCTTGATATTGTTGTCGATCTGAGGATTACTATGTTTTTACAGCACCCCTGCTTCCTTTCCCATTTTGTCCTCTTTTATTTTTTCGTTTGGTTCTTGTGGGTCTTTGTTCTTGATATTGTTGTCGATCTGAGGATTACTATGTTTTTACAGCACCCCTGCTTCCTTTCCCATTTTGTCCTCTTTTATTTGTTCGTTTGGTTCTTGTGGGTTCTTTGTTCTTGATATTGTTGTCGATCTGAGGATTGCTATGTTTTTCAGAGGTTTTGATTAATTATTGTAGAAGATAATTTACTCTAAAATGTCTCATGAGTATCAGGTGAATTTCTTTTCTTTACAGAGCATGATACTGACAATAATGGTGATGACAATGATAAAAGAACTGATGACCACTTTAATGATAAAATGACGATGGTGCTAATAATGGAATTATCAATGTGATGATGATAATGTTAATAGGAATGATATTAATAAAGATAATAATGATAATAATGATGATGATAATGATGATGAGGATGATGATGATGATGATAATAATGATAATGATGATGATAATAATGATAATAATAATAATAATAATAATAATAATGATAATAATAATAATAATATTAATAATAATTATTATTATTTTTATTTCTATTATTATTATTATTATTATTATTATCATTATTATTATTATTATTATTATTATTATCATTATTATTATTATCATTATCATTAATATTATTACTATAACAAAGGTTGTTATAATAAAATCAACAGTAACGATTATCATGGGTATGATGTTATGATTATACTAAGATCAGCGATGATAAGAATTATATATAAGTAATATCAATATTAAGAAGAAACAAGTTCTTAAGTTCCCATGGTGAAATTCACAGTAGGAAATGTTTGCTTGAATAGAGTTTATCACAAAAATAATGCCTTAAAATGTAGCGCAGATAAGTTAAGCAGAGTAATACACATTGTGCACGGAAATGCATTGTCTCCACTTTCACCATGATCACCTTCTTCATATATTTTCATTATCGTCATGATTTACGTTGTCATTTTTCAGGTGGTAATTTCCTCTACACTGAAGCAATGGTCGGGACCCCGGGGAGAAAGCAAGAATCTACAGCCCCTACGACTCTCCGGCCAACGTTGCAGGGACGGACATGACGATGATCACCTTCTGGTACAGCATGTGGGACGCTTTCGACGGCGGTTCGCCCCTCCCGCGAACGAACATGGGCACACTCAACGTCTACCTCGCCTACGACGGCGAGAAAGTCCCGAGAGGCCCTCCCCACTGGTCGCGCTCGGGCTCCCAGACCGACAGGTCGGGCTGGAAAGAGGCCAAGATCATGTATACCGCCCCTTTACCGTTTAGGGTAGGTCAACATTACCATGATTACTGATGTGTGAATAATATTGTAACTTTCCATTGAAATTTTGGCAGGCACATTACTTGCTCGGTAAATCAATATCCTGATTATAGTGAATTATAAAACTCATGATTTAACAAAGTTGTTTATTTATTCTTCTATCTCTCACCACTTCCCCCTCTTCCCTTATCCCTCTCTTCTTCTATTTCTCTTCTCTCTCTCTACCTCTCTCTCTCTCTCTCTGTCTCTCTGTCTCTCTCTCTCTCTCTCTCTCTCTCTCGCTCGCTCGCTCGCTCGCTCTTATTTAGGTTATGGTCAGTTCGTCTCGGAGAGGATGATCCATAATAATGATATCCACTCTAAAAAGCATTTTTCAAACCACTACATCGGAGTTGATTCTATAATGAATTGGAGTGGATCTAAACCTTAAAGGCATTGGCTAACTTTGTGAGCGGCCGATTTAAAAAAATTATCAAACTAAGATGAAACATGTGTATGAGTAATTGTATTTTTACACAAAACCCTGAAACAAACCATGATTTGGAATGAAGAACTGTTAGTAAGACGAAAACCACGATTTCATTATTTTTTGGTCTCGGAGACAATAAAACTTTGAAAATTAGAGATGATAAAACTTTGAAAACTTTGAAAACTAAGACTTGTATACTTTCCAGCTTGGACAGCTAATGTACAAGCTCAGCACTAAACAGTTACCTATGCCTCTTAATGATATGTTTGTAAAAAATGATTCGATTCATATTTACTTCACTCGCCAGGCGAGCTCCTTCCATCTACCACTAAATAGAACATCGTTTGCTCAAAAGAGATTTGTTATTACAGGTCCAAAACTCTGGAATTCTCTTCCAAATGATATTATACAATGCAATTCAATACAAATTTTCAAAAGGAGACTTAGAAGCTTTCTTCTGAATAGCTACTAGGTAATTGCATTTCCCAATCGAATATAATTTGTACCGTGACTTACATCATAAAAAAGGGTCAACAAAGGTCTCGCGTCGTGTATTGGGGAGGACGACGATAGAACCGTCGTGTAAAACAGACGACGCACGATGGATTGGAAAAGAGCTGTCTCGCGCATGCGCACAACAACATTTTTGGCAAGATACTGCGTCGTCTGAGCTGCGTCGCCGCCGCACACGACACACTTTTCTTGCGATGCGTCTCTTGCGCCTGATGCGTCTGAGTTGAGGCGTGCGATCCAAGCGCAGGAATTCAACATGTTGAATTCCTGCGCTTGTCCTTGCGACTTGCGTGAGCCATGCGCGCATGCGCACTCCTTACGTCTAGTCTGTGCAACCGACCCGTATATATTTTTCAAACATTGGTTCACATTTCTAATATTTGAAAACACTTCCTGTGGATATTATATTTTGAAACTTTCAGACTGGTATTTTACACTATAACCCTTATGTTTATCCCATTTTCAAGTAGCAAAATGAGTATTTTTAAAATTATGACAATGTTAACCAATGCCTTTAAAAAGAAGATTTTCCTAATACTGCCCCTACATAGCGTATTTCCAGACCTGTGCTCATTGTCTGCCTCGAAATCTTCCATTTCCTTTAACCTCTCTTCAATCAGTCAAAAAAAAAACTTTGAAAACGGCGTATATAAACCGTGTATACAGCGCTTGTTGATTAATTTAAAAAAGACATCATTACACAAGATAACTGAAAATCTGCCTAGAAAAAAAACAAGAAAAAAAAGTTTTTAAAAAAGAGAGAGAGAGAGAAATGAACACCAAGAAGTACATAAAGAAAAAAAAAATAGAAGAAACATCAGTGAGCAAGATAGAGAACAGGGTATAGCCCTTATTGATCGCTATGAAGCAGTTTGTACAAAAGGAATGGGAAACCTTGGGACCGTCAACCTGCTTGTGTTGTATCCTCTTGAAAAGATAATCATAATAATAGATGTATCAATTTCGATTGTTTGGCATTTTAAAATTATTTTAGATGACTATTCATTCAGAAATTTTTGAAGATAAGTGACCCACAACGTTATAATGACAGGCTGAGAGTTGTTTGTCTGTTTGTTTTTTAAAACATTGCCTTATGATGAACGATGATGGCAGTTAAACCACATGTACGTCGTTTACGATTATGCTGTAATCGGTTTTCAGCGTTCATGACAGATCACACCAACCACTGTTTTGTTACGTTCACTAAATTGGCAATCTGTACACCAACGAATCAAGTTTAATTATTGCTATATGATGTTTAAAATAATCAATAACCTTGCTCCAAATTATTTGAAAAGGCTTATCTCTTACAGACCAATTTACTATTCTACAAGATATGCTACAAACATCTCTTTGTGTCAGTGTTCCAGTACCTCGCACAGAATACATGCGATCAACTTTTTCCTATCAAGGCATAGTCATGTTTAATAGTCTTCCCATATGTGTTGAGACTTGTGGAACATTTGAATGTTGTTTTATTTGGGCATTACTTTTTTTTCTTCTTTAATTATTGGGGGATGGGCAGTGGAAACAGACTCACGCACCACTCGCATTTTAGTGTTTTATTGTTAAGTTAATAAACGTAAAATTTTTAAATTGGATAATTTTATGTAAGACGTGATCACACGGCAGCTTGTTTCCATCTTAATCTATCCTATGTATTCGTATTGTTTTGTTTTCCTATTTATTGTAATATTTTACAATTCGTTCATTATTTTAAATTGTATTTTAATTGTATATGTCATACAGGGCTCTCTTGCAAAGCAGTTTTTACATACTGAAGAGACTACCCTGTGTAAAGAAAACAGAATAAATATTAATAAATAAATGTCTGGCTGTCCATTCTCTTCACACTCCACATGTTGTTCAGTTGTCCTGTCTTCTTTCACTCACTCTGCCTCAATTCTCCCTTCTACACCATTTTTCATTCCTCAGATCATATTTGAAGGAGTCATTGGTGAAGGTGAGAGGTCTGACATCGGCATTGATGACGTCATGGTCAGACAAGCAAGTGAGTTCCATCCGAGTATGCAGTAGGTTTTCCTTTTTAAGACGAAACGGGCACAATAAAGTTATTTTGTCATGGTATTTGGAGTTACAAATGATAACGATATTTGCTCCATTAACTATAATTTTAACTGGAAAGCAGGAAGAATTTTTTTAAAGAAGTAGCCGGCGGAGAATGATTGCCAGTTGTTTTTATGACTGCGTTAGAGCCCTTGTCGGCTGCTTACGAGCTTTAAAGCAACTATATATCTGTTATCATATTGCCCACAGAAATTCATTGGCTCCACTGTCAAAGCTCCATGTAGGCGAAGTCTATGTGCATGATATAGTTCAGTAGTAAATGCGTCGATAATTATTTTTCGACAGAAATCCCGTCTACCTGTGACTTTGAGGGCAGTGAGTTGGGCGATCTGTGCTTCTTCTACCAAGAGGATCTCGATGACGACTTTGACTGGAGAAGACACTCGGGTGAGACGCCCTCTCTTGACACTGGACCGCTCACTGATCACACCTTTGGAAATCTCACAGGTCAGTCGCTGCTTTTTAGTTTCGAATTATAGTTGCACTGTATAAAAGGCCATAGGCAAGCGTAGTCATTATCACTGTTGTTTTTATAACAATTTTCATTATTGCTACTACTACTACCACTTCTACTACTTCTACTACCACTACTACTACTACTGCTACCACCACCATCACTACTACCACTACTACCACGTACTACTACTAATACTACCACTACTACGACTACGGCTACTACCTCTACGAATACTACCACTACTACGACTACGACTACTACCTCTACGAATACTACCACTACTACCACTACTACCACTACTACTACTACTACTACGACGACTGACTACATACTACTACTACGACTACTATACTACGAATACTACTACTACTAACCAACCACCACCGTCAAACCACCGCCATCCGCCACCACCACGCCATCACCACCAACCACCACCACCACACACCACTACGACCACTTACTACCACTCCTAACCACCATACTAACCAAACTACTCTCTACTACCACTACTACTACCACTACTACCACCACCCACCACCACCACCACTATTACTACCCCTACTACCAACTACTACCACTACTACCACTACTACTACTACTACTACTTACTTAACTACTACTACTACTACGACCACTACTACCACCACACCACCACCACCACCACTATTACGACCACTATTTACCACTACCTACCCACTACTACCAACATACTTCACTACTACCACCACCATCCACCACCACCACCACTATTACTACCACTACTACCACTTACTACTACTACTACTACTACTACTACCACCACCAACCACCACCACCACCACTACTACCTACCACTACTACCACTACTACTACTACTACTACTACTACTACTACTACTACTACTACTACCACCCACCACCACCACCACCACTATTACTACCACTACTACCACTACTACTACTACCACCCACCACTACCTCTACCACTACTATTACTACTACTCTACTACCACTACTACTACTACTACTAACATGACTTATACTACTGTTATATAATTGAAAAGTCTTCTGGAACAAAGTTATTTCCAGTTTTTGTGTGTTTATAGTCAAATGAATTTCTAGAAGAGAAATCATTATTCATAGTTTGCTGTAATAATAAAACACAGAGAATCGTGTACATGTATGTCCAATTTTTTCCAAAATTATGTTAATGTAAGATAAGTACATTAAGCACCCTTTTGTTTTATAATAGTGTCCCTTTTCCATTCGGCAAGTACCCCTTTTTAAATTTGTACATGCCCATTTGATTTCTGATAAGTGCCCCTTTTCCTTTCTAGTGAATTCCATATTTCCACACAATTTAATTCGCCCTTCGATCTGATAAATGTCTCTTTAATGAGTGTCCAGTTTGGTTATGATATTTAAATTCCCATTCTTAGTCCATTTTTCGCTTAAAATAGTACAATTCTCCTTCTGTTAAGTGCCCCCTTCATCATCATTATTATTGCTATCATTATTGTTGTTGCTATTGTTATCGTTATCTATACTGTTCCTTCTTTGTTTACATTATAATTATCAACTCCTATCATGACCGTCGTCGTCATGATTATTGTTCCTTTTCTTATAATTTGAGTGTGTCATTGCCTGTTTCAGAATGATAGAGTTAAGCAGAATTTTAAAACTACCGGTCATAACTCTGTGTGCGCATTTCTTTCCTTTGTAAACTCTTAGGGAACTACCTCTACATCGAAACGACTCGCCAGAGTGCGCCAGCTACTGCCATCTTGCATTCGGCACAGTTTTACAAGTACCACGAACATTGTTCCGTCGACTTCTACTACCATGCCTTTGGGGACCATGTCGGCGAGCTTTGGTTGATAACCACCTTTTTGCAAGGGGATGGAGGGAGAACGTATGATGACCTTATTGTGGAACGTGGCCAGAGCAACGATACATGGATCCATGTAACCCTAACTCCCGTGCCCGTGAATTGGGGATACTACACGGTGAGCACTGCGCCATTTTCTTTTGACAAGTAGCTTCCGTGGGGCGGTCCGAAATATTACTGTACACAAACGCTTTAAAAAAAAAAAAGAAAGAAAAGAAAGGAAAAGAATAAAGATACAAGAAAGGAAGAAAGAAAGAAAGAAAGAAAGAAAGAAAGAAAGAAAGAAAGAAGTGATGGGGCGGGTCGCCCCCCCCCCCCCCCCCCAAACGCCACCAAAAAAAAAAAAGAAAAAAGAAAGAAAAAAGGAAGAGAAAAGCATGAGCGACAAAAGAAAAAGGTAAGAGAACGTAAGAAGAGCGGGAGTAAACAAGAAACAGTGAAAAAGATACGTCGGAGCTTCAGCGCTTCGCGCGGGAGGGGGAAAACTCCCTCTCCCTGCACCCCCCCCCCCCCCCCCCCCCCGGGGAGCGCGCTTCGCGTGCTCAAGGTTCAAGTTCAGGTTTTATTTCCAATATAACACAAGACATAAAATATTTATATTTTTTCTTCTTTTTTAAAACAGAAATATCGTAAATTAACATACATCATTTTCCCCCTCGTATTTAACATCAAAACAAATTAAATGTCTGTTAAAAGAAAAAAGGTGATATTGGAAAAGAGAAATCCACAAAAAAGCAATGCTTGTAATGACGTGAATTCCTCACAACCGCCCCCTCCCCTAAAATGAAATCCTAGCTACGCCAATGGACTAAAAAGAGTAATTTTTCTGGCTTATGGCGAATGTCGCAATGAAAATGTCAATTTGGCCTAAAATCAGGAAAAGGGGTATTTTTTTTTTTAGTTTGTTAAAATGCATTTGGAGTATCCCTTTAAAATCAGTAATCATTATTTACACTCTAAAAAGGATCGGGGGTGTTTCATAAAGCTGTTCGTAAGTTACGAACGACTTAACGAACAACTGGAACATGTTCTTGGGTGGAAATCAGATTCTCATTCATTTGCATGTAGCACAAGAAGGTATCACCAGTCGTGCGTTAAGTCGTTCGTAACTTACGAACAGCTTTATGAAACACCACCCTAGTCAGATTTCATCAGAATTTTGCCAGATCCCACAAGCACCAGCAATATTCTAGTCAAAATTTACCAAATTAGTGACAATGGCCAGAACTCGAGCAAAGTTAACATAGGATTTCAAGAATCATTAATTTTCTAGTCAAAATGAACACAAATAATTAAGTAGTAAAAATAATGAACAGAATCCTAGTGAATTGCGTGACTAGCGCCGGATCCCATGGGCACTTGCACTGTTCTAGCAAAAAAAAAAAAAAAAAAAAAAAATATTAAAAAAAAAATTACTCTACGGTAGTGAATATGACCAGAATTCTTGTAAAAATGAACAAAACTTGGAATTTTGATCATTTTCATATAGAATTGTGTCAAATTAGTACCGGAGCCAGTGCGATCCCATATATTGTACTATAGACCAATTTCACGGCCGGTTTATGTATTTGGCCCTCTATCGGCGACGCCATTGCTGCTGTGGGCAAGCGCGCTGACCGCGATTGGCTCTGTGTACAAAATGAATGAGATATGAGATATGCCCCGATATTGTTCCATTTACTTTATTCTAGATCAATAAAATAAAGCATGGATACATGGGTAGATGAGGTAAGACAATGGTCATATCTGACGGATGAAGGTATGATGTATTTTTGTAATTTCGATAGTTTTTCAACTTAGTTTTGTCAGTAAAAATTCGATTGCAGCATAGAAGCCGTAGTAAACGGGAGCCCTAAATCTTACCCTGTTTACAAAGTCAAGTTTTCACTCACTAAATTTTACGCCAAAGTACATAATGATAATCTTTCTTGACTTAAAAGTCCCTTCTGTTGATGTTTTTACCCACTGACGACGAATTCCTTCACATTGCTTACGGAAACCTGTGTAGGGAGTACGGCTTCTCACACAAACAGGCTTCATGAGTCAAAAGCGAGTGAATTTCTCACTCAGTTAGCTTCCAATTTTTAAACTTTCTCTAATCCTTGTGGCATTTGAGCACCGCACAGCTGCGACCTGAACTTCCCTGATAATTTCTCATTGCAAATATTAAAATAAATCTGCATATACTGGTCAAAATAGACAAAAAATCGAACGAATGTACATAACGCGCTATTGACTTGTATACTATAAAAGTTGGAGCGCCCACAGCAGTATGTCGAACTGTGTCGAACAGTCTGCTGCCCTCTTGCGTTGTGAAATTGGTCTATAGAGTTCTGGTCATTTTCACTAGTATTATGTTAAGTTTTTAGAACAGTCATTTGAATATGACTAAATTTGTTTTTACAGAGTTGCAAGAACTTTTTTAGAGGTTTATTTATTGATGAGGTGGGGCTTACTTGCTTAGGGTGTAAATTTGTCTGGAAAAGGCGCGAAAAGCTCGAAACGGGTGTTGTTGTTGTTTTTTTTTTCTTTTGTTTTTACAATGGATAAAAAACTGTTTAGGAGGGTTTTGAAAAGTTCTGTGGTCACGTCTGTGTACAGTAATGTACTCGGACCCCCCCCCCTCCCCTTTCCCCTCCCCCCTTCCCCCCCCCCCCCCCCCGAGTAGCTACGTCGATAGGTTTGGTTCAATTTATTTTGCTTCACGAGCGAAGTATTGCGGAAAAACAAGCCTTTAATTAGCCTTGTGGGTTTCTCTGGAGACTAGAATCGTGTCTGTTTGTGCTGTTTTAACCAGTATTCCAAAGAACGAACTTCAGAGAGCAGTTATTTTTTTGTTATTTTTTTTTCTATCTTAGCTGTTGCATCCGTTTTGTTTTGTCTGTATGTTTAGTTTGATTGTAATCAATTACCTTATTGTTCCTTCCTGAACTAGCTATCATTTGTCGGATCACGAGGCGATGGAAACCTGGGCGATATCGCCATCGATGATATCTCCCTGAGCGAAGGCTGCTTTTGTGAGTTTATTTAATAATTTTTATCATCGTCGTTTGTTTTAATTTTTGTGTCTGCATAATGCTGAAGATGATCACTGGTAACGAAATCTGCTACCTGGCCCCACAGGTCTTGTAGAATCTCTTTGAAAAGAAGGTTGAGCTCTGCTAACGATGAAAAATATGAGTTCCCCAATGTTTTTATTCCCACTTGGTTTCAACCATCAGCAAAAAAAAAAAACTATTACCAAAAAGTTACTAATAATATACTTTGATGGTAAGACAGGAATGAGATACCGAGGAACAAAAATGCATGATATTTTTCATGAACGGACGTACATACAAAACTCATTTTGTTAAAAGTTATATGCGTAGCATAATCCTCTAAAAATATTGTAGGTCTAATATTTTCTGGCAGGGTTGTATTATAAAAGCAATGCTCAATGAAAGGACGTCTAGAGCTTCACGTGCTCTGAAATTACACACCTATTCATGTTTACTCTGTAAATTAAAGCAAAATCAAATTGGCTTTGTGACCATTGTGACATTTGATTTACGATCCAATTCCTCGACAGGCACCTTACATGAATTTTATTGATATCATGATTATAACTATGATCAGTGATAAGTATTCTTCACAGGTTATCCACATCAGTATTGAGACCATGCTGGCCTGCAACCTCAGTTCTGTCTGACACCCATTTTATACACTGGGGTCGACAGAGGGAAATGTATATAACACTTATACCAGGTTCCTCACCTTTTTTTTTTTCATTTATTTATATATTTCCTCAAATGATTGATAGCCTTGAAACTGAAGTTGATTTTCTAAGAGGTCCACATTATCTATTTAAAAAAAAACATAGACGTCGTCATTGTTTTTATTTTTCATTCATAACTTGATATTATCCACTCTCATATAATCCACCAGCCGCTGACGTGTGTGGAAGCAATCCTTGTCTTAATGGGGGTAGCTGTCGTCCTATCGGGGAATCTCAATATTCCTGCTATTGCGAAATTGGCTGGACAGGTCAGCATTGCGAACAAGGTGAGAAATCGTCGTACGCATCGTGATACATCGCGATACATCGTATTACATAATCTTCTCTTTTGAAAAACTACAGATGGTAACAATTCAATCAATTTAACTTTCAAGATGGAAAAAATTCCTATAGAAGAACAAAGTGGAAGTAAGGAAAGCAATAGAAGTCGATGCATAAGCGCGTGTAATTTTTGTTGTACATGTATAAGTGTGATTGAATTCTTAAGGTATTGTAGAATTATACCACAGCGCATAAGAAGTTAGTAAAAATATTTACAGCATTATCACGTTTTTAGCAGCAGCGTGCATGTATAATGTGTACTGTAGTGATTGTAGTCATTATTCGTCAGAACACGCCTTATCAGATATGTATTAATGAAATAATCTTTTCATGAAAAAATAAATATGACAAAGCGCTTGCATGCTGATAAATGTATATGTTTGTTTGTTTGTTCCTTCCTTTCTTTGTTTTCTTATAACATTTTGAAAATAATTCGCCGTATAGCTGATTTTGTCTTTTTATCATGACATGTTTTTCTTGTGTTTAGAACTAACAAGTATATTGTATACACCATTTCGAATTTTTCTTCTAGGTCTATGTGATTGTATGACGTTGCTTGATAGGGCCTGTTGAAGTTTTTGAAAATTTCTCTTTTTCCCCCATACGGATCGTATTGTTTTGCTTAATGATGGCTTTGGTGGTTCTTATCCTCAATATTACAGATATTGAATACTGCGAAATTTTCGGTGACAACTGTAGGGAGGGGTATATTTGTGTGGAATTACCAACTGGTTACGATTGTGTGTGCCCAGAAGGCTACGAAGGCAACTACTGCGACGACAGTAAGTCTTTCTTCCTTTCTTTTCTTCTTTTTTTGATAAATAATAAACAGCTTCGTAAACACGATGTGTTTATCATATTAACGGATTTATTCTACAAGCCCCAATCAGCGTTTTGATGCCCGTCAAGTTCAAACAAGAAGGTGTTCGGATGATTGCTTTGCAAAAGCACGCTTTTAAAATACAGATACAAAACTTACAAAAGAGCAATGAGAGGGAGTTTCGAGACTTTATTTCGTAAAAGTGCTTCAGAACGCAGATTCCTGCTTTGTCATGTTTGTGATTGAGCTATTAACCCAACCCCAGACTAGACAATATCTGAACAGTGATCATGGTGATGTAAACATAACAATAAATGTTATTCTCTCTCTCTCTCTCTCTCTCTCTCTCTCTCTCTCTCTCTCTCTCTCTCTCTCTCTCTCTCTCTCTCTCTCTCTCTCTATCTATCTATCTATCTATCTATCTATCTATCTAATATCTATCTATCTATCTATCTTCTATCTATTCCTCCGCTATGTTTAAGTAGAAAGTTTCAGAATTTGTTTGGTTTCCGGCAATCAAAACATCATGAGTACATGCATTTGTAACGTTTATATTTCGCACACTTTAAAGCGTTGAGAAGTGAACAACCCTTGGAACGGGAAAGGTGTAGGCCTACGAGCACTTGAAACTCCATTAATCGCAGTACAGTAATCTCCATGCATGATCTCTTTGCACTCTTTGCACCCGACACAAGCTCTTGTTAAAGTGATAATAAGCATTTTCCCTGCATTTTTCATGTTTTTAGTAATGTGCATGTTACTTTGGATACATTATTTTCATGTGAATATTTAGTGAAAGTGAAAGAAAAATTACTGGAATATGAATATTACTTTGAGCTGCATTGGATCTTTGTTCAAAGTTTGCTATTAAAATGGGCATCCAAGTGCTTTGAGTACAAACGTTATTGTTTTTATTTTATTCTTCTTGCCATCTAGAAATTCCAACGATTGAACCTCCAGAGCCGATCGACATCCGAGACGAAGGCGTCGATCCCGAGATGATTCCCGTAATCATCGGCTCCTGTATTGGCTCCTTCATTCTCATCGTCACCGCCGCCTGGTTCACGGCCACATGCATCAAGAACGACGGCTACCGCAGGAAGACCGAGGTAGTCGAAGGCATGAAGAACCTCGATGTCGAGGGAGGCGGGACGAACGCATACGTGAACACCACATACAAGCCGGACGACCCCGACGACACAGGCGTGAACGATGCCGGCCCGTCGACGTCGGGAAAGACGCAGGAGGATGTCGAAGTTGCTGAAGAGGCACCGGGTGGATCGAAGACCAAAGAGGAGGAGGCGAGTGAAGAAAACGGAGATATTAGCGGGGGAAAAGACGTTGTTCCCCAGCCCAGTGGATCTGGAGATAAAACAAAAGATGAGGAGATGAAGAAGGAAAGCGTGAACGAGGACGTGAAAGAGGTGGTGAAAGATGAACATGAATATGAAAAAGTCAAGGAAGTAGAATCGAAACCGGAGAAGCAACAGGAGGAAGACGTGCGCGAGGTTGAGAAGACGATGCCAACAGATTTGTCGACGAAATATGATGATGATGCCCCGAAACAAGATGCAGAAAATGAAGAACAAAAGGGAGAAGAAGAGGACCCTGAAAGGGGGGTAGTTCTAACAACGTCACTCTAATACCAAAACTGTTATTATGCAATAACAATGATCAAATAGAACTTAACTGCATGAAACAAGAAAGCAGTACAAAATCGATTGAGTTCTAGTAAATAGTTTATTTTATTATCACACCATTTTTTTTCTTACAAAATCTACATCATAGTGCTGACAATAATGGTTCCTGAATTTACAACTAGAATATGCTCATACATTAATTTGGTAGTATTTTTTGAAAGGTAATAGTGTAGTAAAAGTAAAGACCTTGGGTCCTAATATCAGGAACGGGGGAGGGGATATTACACTTACCGACCATTAGGTCTCGTGGTCGAGACCAAGACCAACTCATGAAAACCCCGACAACGATAAAGAGCGAAAACGCTTTAAGAAAAGAAATTATATTTCATTATAATGTCCAGGATCATATCAAGATTATTCATATGAAGGACGAATAGCGATAGAAGTAATGGAATGAGAAGGAAAGGAGGTAAGTAGTCTTTAACTTTAAATACCTTGAACGCTTTAATAACAAGAAAACCGTACATGCAGTTCACAGTAAAGTGTCATATAGCATTTGTATAGTCTACGTATTCATGGTATTTGAGAGCAGAATTAGCATGATTAGTGTCTTTAGAGATGGTGGTTTCAACAGTCCTAGTAATTTGTTTTCATTTATTGTAAAAGAAAATAAAAATAGATAAAAAATAAAAATAAAAAGGCTATACTCAAGTCAGGTACTTCCAGAATTTTGTGCAAATAAGAAAACATTTATCATAAGGCATTATAAGACATCTGTTGTCTAAAGAAGTGACTGAATAAGTATGCATTCATGAATAAGTTGTAACCATGGTAAATACTACACTCATCGAACAATATGAAATGGGGTATTGATTGTTAGATAGCATCCTTTATACACCTCACTACAATCGAGAATTACTCTCAATTTCTTGCCTTGTATACCTTGTATGCATTGTGGTCTTTAGTGTGATTCATTTTGTCAAACTATATTTGTCCTTAAATTCTCTCATTTCGTGTTAAATATGAAAGATGATACATTTTACCTGTAAATAAGAGTTGTCAAAAACTCAAATGACATCATTTTATCTCCGCAGTAAATCTGTGATTTAGTACGTAGCAGATGGCTGTTGATATCAATTTTGCTTCGATTTTTCCGGGGGTTTCGAATTATTTTTCCGTTCAGTCAAGTGCAAGTCACTTATTTAGTGTTCGTAAATCATTAATTGAAATTTGCTATGTTTTGTTTTTTGCACGCATGATAAAAAGATAAATATTTACAAGCAATGGAAATGATACAGTCAGTACGACTACTGTAACGAAAACAAAATATTGAACAACCAAAACGCAGTATAAGGCACACGATATTCAATTCCCTTGTCATTTCAAAGACATATACTTTTAGATAAGCAACTGAAGCTAAATAGTGATCAGGAGTCATTATTTATTGATAATCATACCAATAGAAGGAATTGTGGTGTAGAATATGACTCTAGAAGCCTTTCTGTTTCGTATGCTTGTTGATTTACAAATTTGATATTACTGTAGAAGAATACAATTCCCTGCGTGCTGTTTTTACAACCCTTGACATAGTCATCGCCTGTTGTAGGTATTCGGTCAGTGTGTTTTATGATAATATTTGCATTTGGCACCAAATGTTTGTACATCGTGAATTACGAAAATGAATGAAATACATATTTTAACATTTCAAACAATTCAACATGCTGTGTTAATTGTTGTAGTTGTTGTTTACTCGTTTGCCATTAGATCGTTCATATGCAATATCACAATCATTTGGTAAAGCTAAGATGCGCAGTGCAGGTACTCGCGTCTTTAAGCTATACTTCTTTTTTATAAATCAGTGCATGGAATTACCTTCATAACCTATGGCAGAGGCTACGGAAAGTTTTCTTCTTCTTCTTCTTCTTCTTCTTCTTCTTCTTCTTCTTCTTTTTAGTGGGGGCTGGCATCGAAACAGGCGGGGCCCAAGGTACGGAGTCCTATGAAGCCCTTGAATTTTTATGGTTTTGTGAGCCCATGAGAAATTTAAAAAAAGAAACAGTTGTACATTTTATAGTTTTTTTCTTTTTTTCTTTTGGAATTTTATCCGAAATTGTGGGGGCTGCAGCCCCCAGCCCTCGCTTCCGTGACCCCTGTATGGACTATGATAATCAAGCTGTATTTAACTTCCCTAAACATTCCAAAAGCTCAAACATGACATTTTATTCGTTATTACGGCTTACAATAAATTTCTGACATGTGATACTTACATTTGCAACTTAACTTTTTAAAAGAACGTGCGTTATTTTTCTCCCTAAATTATGAAGAATATTCAATGTAAATTCAGTATATTTCAACGGTCCAACACAATCATAATACTTGAATAAAGAAAATACTCATTACAAAATGTAAATTTAGAGATCCTTTATACACGTATTTTTTACGTCAACTAGTTGAGAGCGGACAATGGATTGAAGGGGCAAAGCATTATACTTAACCATCTGTCCCATCTGACCACTGTTGCTGCCTCAGTTCATTTTCTGCTCACAGCTATCCGGTACATATGTCAACTATGAAATCTAAGTACCTACCGCCAATCCACTGGCACTTCAGACAAAACGGACATTGTTTGGATCATATTAGAGGTCGCCTTGATACACGCATTCATCCAGTCACCGATCAATGTCAACCACCAATGCTGATGCACCACTTTCGACATGATCATGAATGATAGATTGTATAAATCAAAAGAAATTTTTTACCTTTCCGGAATAAATCTTACAGCTGCCAATCTACTTACATTTTTACAAAAACATGATAATGCATGTACACTATAATACTTCTTAGATTTACCATGCCTTGCCTGAGCAATATGGCAAAAACGAAAATATATCTTTAAAATAAAAACGTGCAGTAAACATGGCATGAGTTTGAAGTGCTTTTATAAAAGTAAAGTTGTTATTCAAAGTAAAAGGGAGTTGTAAGTTGAAATCAATCAGTCACATCTTGATCCTATTCTTGGTGATAACATTGCGGTTTAGGATAAACTGACTTAACACAAATCAAAATCGTTAGTCACCATTGTCGCATAATCTAGATTCTACGCATCGGAAAAAGTAAACAAATTATCAAACTTTGTTTTGAAACACTTTTTACTCAAAGACACAAGTCATCAATAAAGACTACTGCTATCAAATTTTGATTTTTCATTTCGTTTCGTTGGATATTACAATTTTCATACTACAGGCCTTTGAAAATATCTTGTTATTTGGTCTGAAATAACCAGGCAGTTATAGATGACTCTGCTAGAATCTGTTTCAGTCCTAACCCAAATTCCAAATTATCTTTATTGACGCCAGGATAAGTAACATATCGATGGAAAGAAGAAAAAAGTGCATGCAAATGACCTGTATTACTTATAATTATGTACATGATATACCTCGAAAGTCCGACTATAGGCTTATCTATGGGATGATAGAAAAATGTTTTCTGACATGATCACACATTGATAGCACTGAGGGAAGTCTGGGTTGATCTTTCAGTTGTTGGTGTGGCAGCGGTAACGTAGGGATTCTCGTAAACCTGTGCGTTACGTGATGTCCCAGGCTTCATTGTGGTCATTGGTGTAGCATTTCCGTTTTCCGTTGGTCCTTCAGAGACACCATATCGGTCACGATGGGTGCAGTAGTAGGCAAGGGTGAAAGCTAAAAGAACGAGAAGCAATGCGACTGCAAGACAGAGGCCTATGATCAGACCTGTGGTCACGTCGGTAGTCCCACCAGAAGCTCCTGTTTCGCCAGACGATGTTGTAGGAGGGATCCTAGTTGTCATGTCGCCTTCGGTCTTCTGCGTACTTTCCTCTGTTATTTGCGAAGCTGTTGTTTCTGGACCTTCTGTTAAACTGTCGGTTGCTAACTCAGAGGTGGTTATATCAGTACCCACCTGTTCCGTTGGTTCTGTATTTCCTGTAATATCTGGAACCTCTGTACTTGTTGATTCCTCAGTAGTTCCCGTCGCTTCTGTCATGTATGTCGCAGCATCTGTAGGTTGTCTCTCAGCCGTGGTCAGTTCAGCTGATGTTGTTGCTTCGGGAGTCTCTTGGCCACTTGTTATAGAACCAGTTTCATAGGATTCCGTTGTCGGCTGATCTGTAGACATGGTAGATGTATCTTCCGTTTTTCCATTGTCTGTGAAAGGAGAAATCTGAGTAGTTGCTTGAACTGTCGTCATCGCATTAGTGGTAACCTCCACCGTTGTTAGGTTTTGTGTCGTCTGTTCATCCGTTGTTGCATCCACCGTTGTTAACTGGACTGTGGAGGCGCCCTGTGTAGTTAATTGGAGTGTTGTTGGACCACCGGTCGTTACCGTTTGTCTAGTTGGAATGTCGAATGTAGTAGGATTAAAAGTGGAAGGGTCGGCAGTAGTTGGATTCACTGTGGTAGGATTAAATGTGGTGGGGTTCATTGTGGTTGGGTTAAATGTTGTGGGGTTGAAAGTGGTTGGATCGAACGTGGTGGGTTCTTCTGTCGTCAGGAGGGCAGTCGTTGCTTCCGGTAATGTTGTAGGAAGTTCAGGAGTCGTTGGTGGCGGAGCTGTGGAGAAAAAAATCCGAGCAAAAAATATCTTATTAGCAATAGTAGATAAAACAATTTTTATGACAAAGAAGTTGGAAGTAGAACCCGAAAATATTGACTGTCATAGGTATTTTAGATTGTCTTCCTTTGTCAACTTTTCGCCATGTATTAGCTAAACGAGTAGATAAAGAATTATTGTGAATTTAAAAAAAAACAGGAAAAAGAGTGCCCAGAAATAGCTCCTCAGAAAGGCTGTACTATAAAAGTGTATATTTTCATATGATATCCGTGAATCGGAGGGAGGGGGTACTTACGTGTTGTGGGAGGTAGCTCACATGTATCTCCACGATAACCGTTAATACAGAGACACAATGGGCCTTGATCGGATCCCAAATCATAGCACTCTCCTCCATTCAGGCATGGCGATGGGTCGCAGTTGCTGTTGGCTGTGTATTGTTCAAAATAAACAAACACAAAGTTATCAATACTGAATGAATTCTATCAATACATGTTGCGCAGCCTAATTTTCTTCTGATTTCGTATTACACATTGTTTAGAAATGAAAGTTATATCTTGTTATATCTTGCTCTTTTCCCGTTTTCCATATTACTCTCTTCACTTTCATTATTGCTTTTCACTCCGTTTTCTTGATTGTCTTTGCAGGATATGATAATGATATTAAACATGATAATAACAACAACAAAAAATAAATAAATAATAATAATAATAATAATAATAATAATAATAATAACAATAATAATAATAATAATAATAGTAATGATAATAATAATAGTAATAATAATAATAATGATAATGATAATAATAATAATAATAATAGTAATAATAATAACAATAATAATAATAATAATAATAATAATGATAATAATAATAATAATAATAATAATAATAATAATAATAATAGTAATGATAATAATAATAACAATAATAGTAATAATAATGATAATAATAATGAAAATAATTGTTGTATTCTTTTATACTTTGATGGGTAATGTTCAAATTGAAAAGTTTGAGTTTTTCCAGCGTTATTTTTTTTTCTGATGCCCTGTATAGTATTCTGCTGCTCGCAGGCCTTCTGAATTTTGTCTTCCAGATGGTCTACTTAGCACAACGTTCTGCGATTTCCTCCAGATCTTCCTGTTCTGAATCTGAATCCCCCCCCCCCCCCCCTCCTCCTCCTCCTCCTCCTCTTTTCTTCCTCTTTCTTCCTCGTGGTCCTGCTCTGGAACCATGCTTTCATCTCTCATTTCTTTCTTGATCTAGATTTCCGGTGCTTAATGTTTTACAGTGTAATATGGTGGTCCTGAAGTACGCTCGACAACAGGTCACGTGCGACGTGACTTTCGCATCCCAGGTCATGAATTTTGCATCCCGGGTCCTGAATCTCGCGTTACGGGTCATGAATTTCGCATCCCAGGTCATGAATTTCGCATCCCGGCTCCTGAACCTCTCGTCACGGGTCATGAATTTCGCATCACGGGCCGCGAATTTCGAGACTGGGACACAAAGTTCTCGTCACGGATCGCGAATTTCGCGATTGGGGCGCAAAGTTGGCCGCCAAATTTACGTGACCTGTTGTCGAGCGTACTTCGGAGCCACCATAGTGTATGCATATGCGTTTCAGACATCAGTTCAAAACTGGAAGATTTGTAATGAATCGCAGAATAATGGACTTCTTCAGTAGACCATCAGAAAATAAAACGTTTTCAGAAGGCCATCGAGATCGAAAATTCTGTCTCTCAGACTCACGGGCATGTTGACCGATATTTTGAAGACTTACCGACAGAAGTTAGGTAGAGATTGGATATGTGAATTCGTGATGTTACAGTCAATGTTCCGATGTCAGCGAATATCAGAATCTGTTTGGGGGGAAAACACATTGGAAATGCAGAGTGGTTCCCTTCCGGTAGATACATGTTTTTTTCCCAACTTCACTTGATTTTGTTTTGTTTTTTTAGACCCATCAACACCTCAAGAATTTAGCGGGAAAATGGGCTCACATTTGACTTCGAAATACGTCGACAAAGAGTAAAATATTTCTCCCCCTCCCCACGCTAAAAAAAACCTCCCTTGTACTGTGATTTTTTAAAGGAAACTTCGATTTGAAACAACCAAAAATCATCAATCTCTAGATTAAAACCATGCTTAAATTGTTTAATATCTTAGATATATCACAAAAGACATTGTCTAGTCATAAAGGTTCACTTTTTAATTATTATTTTAAAATATAACCTTGATAACATGACTGATATTCATATCAATATTCCATAGCATACATGTATATGTTTCAGTAGAGTGTAGGTATTAAAAGAAAACCTTCAACGTAAGCACTCGAGATTGACCTTTAACGAAGTCAAGGGCTATGCATATAGACCTAGTTTTGCAGGAAGAATACTCAGTATTCTGTATGGATTTCTTCGAACGTGATAATCAGGACTAATGTTATCCAGGACCATTTTACAGAGACATTAGTGATTACAGATAAAACCATTTCCATCCAAATTTATTCAGATCTATCCTGATATCAAGTCGAATTTTTCATAAAGGAAGAAAAGGGGTAGCCTCTCAGTGTAGATTTAAGATTTACTGAGCATTGCTAAAATCATATTTTTTTGTTGTTGTTGAATGAATAAATGCAGAACCATTTCTGGAGGGAGTGGTCAAAATATATATCTTGGACACAGGCTTGATGTATTTCGGGAAAAATAAAACTTCATGAAATCTGCACTACGAAGTACATCTTTTTCCAGCACAACTTTAATTTATATGTACACGGATGTATGTAAAAGGTGTCGAATGTACAGTAAAATATGGAACCTGATATAAAAACAAAAATGATGACAAAATCCCTGGTATTCGAGTTATTCCATTTAAGAACTTACACTGAACGGATAATCAGTCGGTGGCGCCAAAACCAGCATCGCATTCTCCCACTCGTTGGTATCACCGGTATGCTCCCAACCCCCTCCGCCAGATCCTGAGGCCCTCACGTGGAGGGTGTGGTCCCCTCTGACTCGATAATCGAAACTAAAGCGGTAAGTGAGACCGGTCTGTTTGCTCACAGACGGGCTGGTGAGGGTCGCCAGGAGGATACGCTCAGGAGCGGTGAAGTCGACAAAGACATAATTAGGAACTGCAAACATAGTAAAATGTAGTTTCAAAATTATGAAAAGGTGATGTAAATCCTGATACAATAACTGGTTCAAAGCTGAAGTCAACGCTGAAAATCTATTTTCCCCAAAGCTATAGTTACTGTTCTAGAACTGAAGCCTGTATTGAAATAGCTAATTTTCTAGGTTACGAGATGCATGACTAAATATTGTTATTTTACATGATTTCATTTCTATTATTACGTTGCATGAGCTAATCAGAAACTTGCATCACATCTGTCTTGATCATGCTATTTCATTTTTTTTTTTTTTGTAATATGTTTTTATCATCAACTTCATCATGTTCATGGTAGAATACTTTTGTAACTTTGCTGTAATTAAGATTAATAATAAAAAAGTTTTGCCATAAAAGCTGATGACGGGCCTGTATTATGCAAAGAAAAGGGCACTGCCGACAGATCTCCAAAAACAAAAAAATATTAATAATACGGGAAGGCCAGATTGTTTAAAAAGGACGAAGGGGCTTGTTGTGCCCCCCCCCCCTCAACCAGTGCATTCAACCTAGATAACTGCTCTCACAAACATTTCCGCTTGAAACTATTTAGTTAAACTGTTAAAGGTTCCTGAGACCGATGGTCTGTGAGGCCGAATCCTTCCATCTCCTAGACTTTCGTTCAACACTTCACCTGGGAATTCCCCCCCCCCTTGTTTCTACAAAGTTCCCAGGCCAGAATTTATACAGTGATTTCCATCTTACTTTTGCAGGTTCTTAGAGTGTTCCCTGATTATTCAAAGTTCAAGTATAAACCAAGCAGGCACACCTCTCAAAGTTTACACAATTCTGTTTCGAAATGATGTCATACCTGTGGCGTCAGGATCAGGATCCCGCGTCATCATCCACTGTAGTTGGTCGCTGCCGCCGTTGCTGTACCCGCAGAGGTCGTCTGTAAAACTACAGTTCTGCGCATGCATGGCTATGGAAAATGAACATACAACAATAAATCAATTCTGGCATCTTCAAAACGGTTGGTTGCACATATAATTCAATACACCACCCCCCCCCCCCCCAAGATTAGCAAGGGATACATGATTTTGTATAATGATTTGTGTTTCAATTCATTCTTTCACTCTCTCGTCCAGTTTCAGATATAGCAGCTGAAAATGAAAAGGGGACAGTTTTCAGAATGAATCGTTTCAACAAAAAGTATTCTAAAAAGTAGGATAAACTTTTGATTTAAACCGATAAGCAAGTTAGAAGTGTAAATCTATGGCATTATATAGCCATGGTATTCTTTTTTTTTTTCAGAAACAAATAGAAAAATCGCAGTTCATTATTCATTCATCTTTAAGGAGGCACTGTGGATTAGTAGTAGAGCAGTGGTCTCGCAACCGGGAGTACCCGGGTCCGAAACCAAGTGGATGCGCTAATGACCTTTGGTTAGGTATTAATCTTCATTACCAAGTCCTTCGGCGACGACTTAAAGCCGTCGGTCCCCTGGTTGCTTACTAACAAGCGTACACATGCTATCTTAGCAGTCAGGCAAAATAGCCAACCATTTAAATAGCACTTAGTCGTGGAATGGCTCGTTATTCCACTCCTTGGTTATTTCTGTGGCTTATGATTTTATTTCCAAACTAGTCCAATCTGCAGCTTTTCAAAGTATTCACTTTGAAATGGAGTACATTAGTTTGGAACAGCTCCCCTCTCCCTTTCTTTCTCCTATATTATCAGAAATCGAAAGATAAAAACCCTGGTTAATATTCGACATATATCATTTTACATTCATAACGTTAAGCCAGTTAACACTAGAATTAGTATATCACGTCATTAACATATTTTGCGGCTGTTACAATTTGATCAATATTTCAGGCAAGGCACGCATTGATACAAGGTAACAGGATTTGCTTTCTAAAGCTGAGGACACATGGTATTGTATAAGCATGAATACAAATAAAGAGAGAGCAAACAATTAAAGCGTATACGGAAAGTGCAAAACCATGGCGATAATAATTACCATAAAAATGAATCAATTGAAAAAGAAAAAAATATAAAGACAGTCTTGCATTATAATGAGAGAGAGAGGTTCTTTGAAATCGGAACGAAATTTGCAGTCTTCTTTTTAAGTATCCACAAAATAACTAGTTTCAAAATGCCTACATTTTTAAAAAAAATCAAATATTCAGTTTTCTATGCACTTGATGTCAAAATTAAGAAGTCTTAAGGCCTTCCTTAGGAATTTCTAGCAAAATGTAATATCTTCGTGTACATGCAATCTTTGAATTACGAATCACTATGCTTTGCCCGAAATTGCATAACTCTTAGAACTATAATCACTGCTTATGGTTCCATGCACCCTCAGGATGTAAACGTGGTCAATGCCTTAAGCATAAATGTCATACAAATTGTGCAGTAAACATGGTTAATTCAGAAATTATTTGAGAAAATTTGCAGTCTCCTTTCTCCCCTAATACCGGACCGACGCCCCTGTCCGAATTATTTTTTTAAATGATAACTATCAGCAATAATAAGTAGGAATGAATATGTCGTAAATTTTATGTTACGCCCAACGGATTTAGCCTCAAAAATATATAATTTGCGCCATGTTAGTTGATTCTACAAGCTACAAAATATACTGATATACTATCATCAATACGATAAAAACAGACGATACGGAACAAAATAAGCATATTTTTTTGCAGAATCTATTCTTTCACTTACCCTGAAAGCACCCAACAAGAAACATCAGAAACAAGAGTTCCATCCTCTACTTGACTCCACTGACACACTTTTTCGTAAATATAATACGCAATGATTATTTCAAATAAAATTATTCCAATGATCTAGATTCTTAAACGCCAGAAGGATACTAACAAATGACACACCGCATGTATATGAATATTAAAGTGTTCCCATTCGTGGAAGCTGATTAACTCAAATCCAAAATGGCGTCGTCACATTGTTCTTACTCCAGCTCCTCAGTTTTCTTTATAATTTACCATATTTAGGGGATGGGAATGAATTCGTCATTATTTTATGCATTTCATCTGAGCATGCGCAGATCATATCGGGTATTCTGTTGTCATGACATTTCATTATTGACCCAATTTTGTTTGTTTTTACGGCGAGGCTTTTTTCAGCAATGTTTGATCACTTCTTCATAGTTTACGAGTCTATCCATCAACTGCAAGCAAAGCCAATCCTCTCGCGCAGTGGGAAATTCAGGACTTTACTAAAAGGGGGGGCACAATTCTGTATGGAAAATCAGAACATACACACAAAAGTGGTTACAACGTTCTCCATAAGCATTTTGGATCAAACATTTGTAACCACCGTCACACACACACACACATGCACACGTACAAAAAATATGGGACAGGGGTACTTTCTATTAGCATAATAAAGATATTGTGTTTCCAAACGCCTCAAACCTCCCCCCCCCCCCCCCCCCACACCAACACACACCAAATCTTCCATTCCGACACTGATTAATCTGTTTTCATTCTCGATTTCATTTCATTTGTGATTCTTTTGATTATTTCCTGGCTTTTCCCGCAGAAAATAAGGAGCGTTGTATACATTAGGGGTAATAAACGCCTTTACTATTAGTCATTATATTTGGTTATGGAAAACGAAATTACAATGAAAGGCGTATCCATATTGATTTTATTAAATTTTCTCATTTATGTCATTCCAAACTCCAAAAGTGTTGCTATCAGGACATGACGCCAGTGAATATTTGAGAACAATTTATTTTACATTTATGTACATGTATTTTGTGCGCCACATCCAATCAGTTTGTGCCCATGAGCCTTTATCTCCCTTTTTAAAATATTATTGTTATTGTTATCTTCTCTCTTTTTTTTCTTTTTGTCAGGGACTGCGAGATATCCAATAATAATAGGTAATCTTGGAAGCGCATAGAGACGTTAGATCATGTTAGATAATAATGTGATATGCGCTATACAAGAACGGAATATTATCATTATTATTGTTATTATTATTTTTGAACTTGGAACTTTGAACTTGGAACTTTATCAAAAGAAAACACCTTTTGGGCCCAGGGGGCATATAAAGGCTTAACATAAAAAAGATAACATATGTACAAAGAGCATATTAAAATGTCAGTAAACCCTATTAGTCAAATGAAAATGACTGAACCTTTTCAAGGAATCGAGAGTCGGTTTTCAAGTCAGAGCTGATTTTCAAAATTCAATCCAATAGACCTGGGGGCTGTTTCATGAAACCGTCATAAGTCTAGCTCCTTGGACATCCCATTGAAACGTGTGTTGTAGAGTTAATACACGTTTCAATGGGATGTCCATGAACTTAGACTTATGACGGTTTCATGAAACGCAGCCCAGTTTACTAGTTTTATGCATAGCATAGTTGTTGAACAAAAGTTTCCCTTGACAACTAAGAAGCTTGCCAGAGTCTTTCCCGTCATAGCAACAACTAATTTATGCAAACCGGATTCCTTCCATTCAGCTGCCATTGTGCATATCAGGTGAACTGAGTAGTTGGTAACCAAGGGTTCTGGAGAGAAACGTGCATAAATTTGCATACCATTTCTAAACAGGTCTATTTATTCACGACGAATAATCGCATTCTCATTTTGCAAATAATTGTGCTTTCATAGTCAAAATGCCCCATTGCATAATAAAAAAAACGTTGCTAGGTCCTGCAAAAAGAAAAAAATCTGCTTGTCTGACCCAGGAGTACTGGCATACAATTAACCTGCTTCTTACTGTAGAATTTTAACCTTGTAATAGGTAAATGTAACGTGGGATTTTACAAAAGATCAATGCATAAGATTGACATGTCCTGCGCCTACGTGGTGACACTCCAGAAATTAAAAATATTTTTAAACTTTCATTGTATGTTGATATTTCGGGCTTTCATTTGGTCTTAGATGTAGTGCTATTTATTCGTGATTTGATCCATCTGTGAAGTAGTCTGTTGCTTAGCTTTGTAATTTTAGTTATGAGATTAGAAAAAAAATGAATTGAAACGATTTTCTTTTTAATTTAGATTTATTCTTTCTTGTCGTGTTCGATCCGTTTACGTAGGATCCCATATAATTTTAATATCGTTTTTATTGTGCAAGATTAAAAGATCTGTTTACTCTTGTATTCAAATGTATGCACGTTTCTCTCCAGAACACATGGCTACCAACTATTCAGTACTGTTATGCACAATGGAATCTACATGGAAGGAATCCAGTTTGCATACATTAGTTTTGCTGTGTCGGGCAAGCCTCCGGCTACTGTAATTTTTCAGTTTTCAAGGGAAACTTTTGCTCAACAAGGATGTATGAAATTAGTAAACAGATCTATTCAACAGAAGGGCGCTCTAGGATAAAAAACAACAACAACAACTATAGTGTTTCCAACACGGTTTAGCGTTTTCATTTTATCTGATCTATGCTTGATGGGTCAAACGTATTCTTTTTTTAAATATTAAAGCTCCGTGGAACAATGGTTTCATCTCTCCGGAAGTATTCAGGAATATTTCAAAGTAAACATCCTCTGATTATGAGGAATGATATCTCATATCAAACACTTTGAAATGATATGTCAAAATGCTATTAAATTTGGACTTTGATCGGGAGTCTGTATGAAATGTCCCATATGTTCTACGTGTAAAGCCGCTGTGGCCGCGTGGCCTAATGGAGAAGGCGTCTGACTTCGGATCAGAAGATTGAGGGTTCGAGTCCCTTCGCGGTCGCGTGCTTTACTTTTTTGCAATTTCCCTGGATTGTAGGGAGAGGCATTTACATATTTTCATCCCAGGGATCACTAAAAAAAAAAAAAAGAACGTGTGGTTTCGTTTTAAGTGAAGTTTTAGAACTACAATTTAGAGGTATTAAAAACGCACAATCGCATCAAAACCGTGCAGTATTTGAAACAACATAATAACAGAGTTATTTTTAGTGAAATGGTAGTGGCTGTCGAAGCACATAGTGGTAGTATGGTATTAGGCATGTTATACAGAGGGAGTAGGGGAAGGAGTAGGAGGAGAAGGAAGAGGAGGAGGTGGAAAAAGAGGGGAGAAAGAGGGGAAGAGGGAAAGGAAGAACAAGAGGTGGCAGAGAAGAAGAAGAAGAAGAAGAAGAAGAAGAAGAAGAAGAAGAAGAAGAAGAAGAAGAAGAAAAAGAAGAAGAAGATGAAGAAGAAGAATTAGAAGAAGAAGAAGAAGAAGAAGATGAAGAAGAAGAAGAAGAAGAAGAAGAAGAAGAAGAAGAAGAAGAAGAAGAAGAAGAAGAAGAAGAAGAAGAAGGAGAAGTAGAAGAGGAAGAAGAAGGAGAAGAGGGAGGGGAGGTCAAGGAGGAGAAAGAGAACGAGAGAGACATGGAGGATCGAGGAGGACGAACCCATCTAGCCCAGTGGCATTGCCCTTGTTTGTTTGTTTGCTTGTTTGTTTGTTTGTTTTTTGTTTGTTTGTTAAAAGCAACATATTATATACATACTGGATACAAACGGCGGATAGTCCATTTCAGTTTAGTTTAGTCGTATTAACAAAATACGACTGTTCTTCCATGAGGTCCTTCTTCACTTGCCATCAAATTTCGGGCTTTGGAGGGGAATGGATTATCAAAAACAAAAAACAAAATAAAAAAAATCATTGGTATACGAGAGCTCATCACTTATTACTCTAAAGTGGTCTTCAGTTTGTGAAATCTTCGTTTGATTGTCTCCGCACTTATCCGTATCGTATCATCTTCACCAAGAAAAAAATGGACATTCCTTTAAACTAGAGGGCGTGATCCCTAGCCGGAATCTAACCCGGATTAAACTATTTCGTTCTTGGTGGGATTCGCCCTTTGGCTGTTAAATGATACCCAAATCTTTACTTTCATCTGCTTTATTTCGCTGATACTTTACAGGTTCATCTTTAAAACGTCAAGGTTTTGTTGATAACACGACGGCCTTCTAGGAGTGATTTTGCTTGAAAACATTTTAGTATCTCTGCTGTTTTTCTAGTTTAAGAAATGAGAACGAGGAAATGTCAAATACTGTGAGGAACTTAACTGGAAGTAGATCATTATTTTATACTCATGAAAAAAATAAGAGCGGAGCATTAATTCACCTGCCTGACGAGTAAAAAAAAAAGTAACTGAAGCAAGTGTGAGTGAGGCTGTTTTTTTTTTTAATCGTTTCTTCTTAGTTTGTGGGTTGGGTTTTATTTTGTTTTTGTTTTGTTTTGTTTTTGTTTTGTTTTTTGTTTTTTACCTTACGGTAGAGTGCGGAAACATTCCGGCTAGATCCATTATGAGAGTGAGTGCTGACAGAAATTTCCTTTAAAATCATAGAGCGTAGAGTTTTTGAATGCTGGTATGACAACGAGATGGAACATAATGATGCCATGACAATAAACATCGCCCGAAAACAATATAATTACCTCCTTTTTTATCCGTTTATTACCTCCCACATACCACTTCAGTTATTCCGGCTAGTCGTGGGAGAAACTATAATGTTTTCAGTCATAAAACAACTGGCGGAACCAAGGGCACGCATAAGGGTCAAGTGCCCCTGACTCCCGCCAAACCAAATCTGCCACTGCTTTGATACACTCCTGGCCATCTTCAGCTTATTTTTCCTTTTAATTTCCTAAATATTCCTCATCCTCATCTTCCTAACCCACCTTCCCATTCTGCCTGTGCTCCTCCTCCTCCTCCTCCTCCTCCACCTTCCTTTTCTTCTTCTTTTTCTCCTTCTTCTTCTCTTTCTTCTTCCTCTTCTTCTTCTTCTTCTTCTTCTTCTTCTTCTTCTTCTTCTTCTTCTTCTTCTTCTTCTTCTTCTTCTTCTTCTTCTCATTCTTCTTGTTCCTCCTTTTTTATTTTTGTGCTTCGTATTCCTTTAGTTTTAATGATGTCTATATTGTCTCTATCTGCCCAGTTTAAAGGAATCCTTTATACGCCACCATGGCAACTGCAAACTTTTGTGATCAACTTTCAACATTGCTTGTAAAGTTCAGTTATCCCCAGAACCTCTTAGGGCTAAAGATTACAAGATCGCCATATTGACTGGTGGATTTTTAAGCTTTTCTAGAAGCAGACTGGCCTGCCCAAGACTGAGCCAAAGACTTCAAGTTTGTTTATTATTTTGTTTGTTTATTTGTTCGTTAGTTTGCTCTTCGCTCGATAGAAATGCTTTAAGATTATATGTGAACCCAGGGGCGTCGCTAGACTATTTTGAATGGGGGGGTGTAGAGGCCAGATTGCCGACAAATAATGCCACCGATTGCCGACGACCAACGTCGATAAATTCAACCGTATAAAGCCCATTGAGGCATGTTCAATTGTGCCCCTCTATCATATTTTCCTTTTGAACTATATTTTGTTCACCTCACTTGCCGA
The DNA here is from genome assembly GCA_029962745.1 of Echinometra lucunter. NCBI lineage: Eukaryota > Metazoa > Echinodermata > Echinoidea > Camarodonta > Echinometridae > Echinometra > Echinometra lucunter. The sequence continues at coordinate 24,747,505 of CM057156.1, forward strand.
ATGTTTGTTTTCCGAAAACATCCTGTATCTAAATATAATACAAGCGAGCGCAGCGAGCGAGGAAAAATATACACTCTCTTACGTTCTTAAGTGATAGTTCTTCATCAGACTACATGGTGGGCTTAAAGATATCTAAATTAATTATATTTGGTCACCTCTCTGGCCTGATTCATTCGGTTTCAAAGACCATCCTAAATCTTAATATTATACGAGCTAGCGCAGCGAGCGAGGAAAAAAATCTATTTTTCATGGTAGAAGAGACAATTCTTTATCAAAATACACGATGGTATTAACTATGAGATATCTAACTTATACAGGTACATTTGGTCACCTCACTTGTCGAATTCGTTTGCTTTCCCAAATCCATCTTGTATCTGAATATTGTACGAGCGAGCGTAGCGAGCGAGGAAAAATACATATTTACTCCTTTGCATGATAGAAGTGAAAGTTCTTCACAAAAAAAAATGCATGATGGGCCTTCTGGATATCTTGATTTTGGTCACCTCTCTTATCTAATTCATTTGCTTTCAAAGACTATCCTGTATCTAAATATTATACGAGCGAGCGCAGCGAGCGAGGAGAAATATATATACTCTATTTTATGGTAGGTGATAATTCTTCATCAATATACACGATGGGCCTATAGCTTACAAAATTTGTTTGCTTTCCCCAATCCATCTTGTATCTGAATATTATACGAGCGAGCGTAGCGAGCGAGGAAAAATTCATAATCCTTTTCATGGCAGAAGTGAAAGTTCTTCATCAAAATACACGATTGGCATTTGAGGTACCTATTTTGATATATTTGGTCACATCCCCTACCTAATTTATTTGCTTTTAAGACCATCCTATATCTAAATATTACACGAGCGAGCGCAGCGAGCGAGGAAAATATACATACTGTTTTTATGGTAGAAGTGATAATTCTTCATCAAAATACATGATGGGCCTAAAGATAATTTATCTAAATTATATATTTGTGTTCATCTCATTTGCCGAATATGTTTGCTTTCCGAAAACATCCTGTATCTGAATATAATACGAGCGAGCGCAGCGAGCTAGGAAAATATACATACTCTTTTTATGGTAGAAGTAATACTTCTTCATCAAAATACATGATGGGCCTAAAGATATCTAGATTATATAGTGTTCATCTCACTAGCCGAATGTGTTTGCTTTCCGAAAACATCCTGTATCTAAATATAATACAAGCGAGCGCAGCGACCAAGGAAAAATATACACTCTCTTTCGTGGTACCAGTATTATTTCGTCGTCAAAATGCACAAGTAAATAAGCCGAATATGACTCTATTTGGGCACCTTACTCCTCTTTTTCCCTTTTTTTTTTCCTCCTTCCTCTTCCCTCTCCTTTTTTTTCTCTCTCTCTCTCCTTTTTTTTTTTTTTTTGCCGACAGCGATCGTGAATTTGCCGACAAGAATTTTGAGTGGGGGGGTGTCACACCCCCCCACACCCCCCCTTTAGCGACGCCCGTGTGTGAACCATCCTTCATCAAAGGGGGTCATTTGGACCTGTCAATTAACACCGTGGGGAAATCGGCATAATAATCGGAGATCCATACTTGTATAAGGAAAATACACGGATATTCACTATGGGACAAGGTGTTGTAGTGGAGATATACCAGATATTCTCTTCTTTTTTAAAATGTAACTCAGCTCTTAAAAGATCTATCGTCGAATTCTTTTTACAGATATATCAAACTTAACATTTATTTAGAGTAAAGTTCATCCTCTTTACCGAGACATCTGGTTGTCATATTCAGCTTTGGACCAGTCTGTGAAGTTTACCTCGCAACGTGAAGGCCAAATGGACACAAACTGAAGATGAGCGAGATAGAGATAGGTTCCACAAAGAAAGGTGCGGTACCTCTAAGCCTCTAGCTTCGCAGTTTGATCACCAACCAAGAGCAAAGGGAGATTACCAAACGTTGGACTGCGCTGTGAATCTCCCACCGATCCTGAACGTGTGCTGTAACACCATGACGCCTGTTCGGAGCCTCAATCTTCTCCTTTATCTCGGCGTTGGCTTCGCGATATTTCGAGGTAAGTTTCTCTCCTGTCGATTCAAAATTAGGCACCAATTTGTAAAGGTTGTGAGGCCACGATATTCTGCGTCTCTTACGCTATTATGCTATTTTTCCGTTGTCCACTCCCTCAAGACAGTGATATATGTGAACTTCGAGCAGAACCTGTTTCATTACGAAGTTGTATATATGCGAAGAAAATAATCTTTTGGGCCATGATAAATTGTACACTTTTTCATGCGATTTTCTTCGAGAAATTATGAACACGTAGTTATACATGTATATGTGACCTCTATTATGAAGGAGGAGAAAATGTCACGGAATTAAAAGGTTTCTTAAACATCACTACCTGGTTTCAAAGGGGTGAAATATATTTGTTTCAGTATACAACATCACACTTATCACACTTCTGGGGGTGAAAACAGTTCGGTGATAACAGTGAATTGTCATCTTTCAACTTGACCTTGCCTCAATAATAATGTTAAAGGCTTACAACCGCCTATGATCATATAACAACCTTGGAGCTGGACCACTGTGGAATATTCAGTTTGTGTTTGCAGTAATAAGAGTTTGGTTTGATATTACAATCGGTTGATGGAGAACACAAGGAGAATTTTGTTGTTTTAATTAAATCAATCATATCCATAAAGGTTCGGGATACTTTGCATAGCACATTATTTATTTTTAAAATCTAAACATGGGTTTTCAATTTCATGAAAAATTTAATGATCCAGAGCTAACAGTACTACAACCGAGTTTGATTTTTTTGCATGCTCGAATAAACAAAAAAAAAATGAAAAATAATATTTGACCCTTTCAAGCATGATAAGAGTACTTGATTACTTTAAACAGAGTGAAAGAAAGTTTTGATTCGGGAGTCTTTTACAGCACTATGAAAATGTTTATTTTCAAAGTGTTCACATATGCCTAAAATTTTTTGTTGAAAATGTTTCATCGAGCAAAAAGGGCCTACGACAGGAATGAAAGGATTAATAACAATAGAAAATAGATTGTAATGTAAACGTCTGCTTATCATTAAAATGTTTTCGCAAACGTTGAACTTCCTCTCACAAACATCATGGTAAAAACGTATGGGTATCATGGTGGCACAATGAACTTGATCAGGATAATGAAATTAAGATATATTGCTTTCGAACTTTAAAACGGAACAATGCCATTGAATAAATCATAATTATATAGTGGGACAGAACACGGATATACCAACAGCTGAATGCTATTGTCTGATTATGCGAAAACTTCACTGACGGCAAGCAGGTCACAAACAAAACTCTTCTACTGATACGGGATATGATATTCATGGTTTAATTTGAATGGACTACTCTCTAAATTTCTGAGACTTAATCAGGGACAACTCAAGAATTCAAAATCTTAATCTAATATAATTGAGAAGTCAACTGCCCTACTTTGGCAAAAGAAAGAAATTTGGATTATATATATTTCATATCAGATATACAGTCTAGCTTTTCTTATTCTGTAAGAAGAATGGTATACATATTACGAAAACCAACTTTACGGCGAGCTGGTCACAAACAACAGTCTTTTAACGACTTCAAAGATAACAACCATAGCTAGATTTTTCTACCACAATGTGTTCATGATAAAAGTGAAAGGATGGCATTTTTTAAAATCAGAAATACATTCTAAACTTTTTTCACAAAATCTTTTCAGATACAGAGAAACCAATATCTACCTTTTTAACTTTCCCTTTTCTTTCTTGAGGAATCCACGTAATTACAAGCATTGCTTTCTTGTGGATTTCTCTTTTCCAATAGTAATTTCCCTCCCCCCCCCTTTTTTTTTTAATACACTGTGTCAAGCAAACATTTATTTTGTTCTGATGTTTAAAAAAGAGAGAAAAAAATTAAGAATGTTAATTCATGATACTTTTGTTTAAAAAGAAGAAAAAAAGTATTTTCATGTCTTGTATTATATTGGAAATAAAACCTAAACTTGAAACTTGAACTTGAAACCAAAGGAGGCTTAATGAGTCAGTAGTGGTAGAGCAGTGGTCTCGTAACTGAGTGTAACACGGATTCGAAACCAAGGGGATGCTCTAGAGCCCTTTGATAAGGCATTCATCTTCATGACAAAGTCTCGGTTCACTGTCGCTTATACAAGCATACATGTGCTTTCCTAGCAGACAGGAAAATTAACCAGTCAGTTACACATTTGACCAATATGACCAAACCTAATTTCATCTTAGGCAGTGGTTGATACAGTATAACACTCATCATCGGTAAAGTTACTGGAGTTCAGTCTTAAAAGAAAAAATGTTCCGTTTGAAACAACATGACTACCATCATTCTATCACATGTGTAATTACCTTTCAACATCAATACATAACTTTACTCATAGCGCAGATATGTGTGTGTTCTATGTAAATCCGATGCGAATGCATCCGATAGAATCTTCGCATTAAGACATGTAAGAAGCGGGGTGTGACGATTTGCTTCAAGTCAATTATTTACTTTTCAAATTATGACGTTGTTTCAGGAACTAGCATATGTTCGTCAACCACACTCTAAATTCCTTGGACAACTCCAAAATTGGATTAAAAATCTTAATCCGGTATATTTTTGAAATCTTATGGAATATGATTTCTTAATTTAATTTGGAGTTGTTCCTAGTAACCAGGTAACAATCTACTTAGAATTTAGAGTCATCTGCATTTGGATTTCAGTGCTTCTCATGGAAGGAAAATTACTGCCGAACGAACTTTTTCAGAAGAAAGTTGACGCTTTGTAAATGAAGAGTGCCTGATTCATATGCTTAACATTTTCCATCTTTTGTTATCCATCTCAGTAATCAATTTTTTATCTGCACATTAATCATTTCCTGCCTGTGCATGTTGTGTGTTACCATGGATATGGTATTTCCTACTAATATCTCTCCCATTCCCAACCCCCTCTCCCTCTCTCTCTCTCTCTCTCTCTCTCTCTCTCTCTCTCTCTCTCTCTCTCCCTCACTCATTCCTTCCTTCCATCTCCTTTCCCCTTTCTCTTCAGCAGCATTCTACACAAAACCTGATGTGTTATCATTCTCACTGCATGCCTTCTCGTTTTCTCTTCCCATGCAGTCTCCCTGGGGCAGAGTTGTACTTTCCAGTCGGGTCTTTGTGGCTGGATCAGCGTCGGGGCGGGGCCCCGGTGGAGGAGCTCCCATGACCCCAATACATCCTCCTCGTCATCTGAAGGTATAGAACAAGGGGATGACATCCGTAATCTCCTTCGTGGGGTTAAAGACGGTGCCACGCAGTGAAGTTTTGGTCCATTTTCACTTTTGGTTTAAGGGGTTGTATATTTACCCCCCCCCCTCCAACTCTCATTCATGAAGTTAAAGAGAGTGGCGAAAAGGGCATTGATATTTGCTTTTAATAGGCAACAGATGGAATACCCAACCCGCCCCATCCCATTCTCTCAGAAAGAAAGAAAGAAGGGAAGGAAATAGAAATCGCAAGAGAATGGCACTAAGTGGGGATTTGGTCCATTTTCACTTCTTGTTTAATGGGTGTATATCCCTCCCCCCCCCCTCCAAATTTCATTCATAGAGAGTGGCACACAAGGACCTTGATATTTACTTTTGGTAAAAGATAGAATAATTCACTTTTGGTAGGAAGAGGGAATACTTACCCTCCATGATTTGTTTTGTTCTTGGAGTTGATCTCATCCATCAGGTTCAAAATGTGGTGGTGGGGGGGGGGGGGGGGACTGATATGCACTGATGGTGAAAGGGGAGTATTTACCCTCTAAACAATTTTTCAAAGGGTTAATTTCATTTCATGGGGGTAAAGAGAGTGGCACATTTGTGTATTCACTTTTACTATAATGTAAGGAGTATCTATACGTCCTCAGATCTCGTTCTTGGGGTTAATCTCCTTCGTATTGGTAAAGAGGGTGGCATACATGTGTTTGCTTTCGGTAGAACCAGCAAGAAGTACACTCTCCATATCTCTTCATGACGTTATCAAAGCATAGTGACATACAGGGAATTTGACCCTCATTTGATTCACTGATGGTGAAATGTGGGGGGGGGGGGTGAACAAAAAATTACGTTCATTTGGTTAAAGAGAGACCCTCACGGAGTAGAGTCATAATCACTTTTACCATTTTCTTTTCTTTTTGTTTATTCATGTTTTTATCTGTAAAAACTGAATTCCTATTCATTGTGTGACTACCTTTGTAACGTTAGATGAATGATACAAAAATGTGATATAATTATGATCAAATTAGTTGTTAGCAACAATATATCGAGCAGCAATAGCAAAATTGAGAATTAATAAGCACATTGAAGTTGTGAAATCCAAACGCTAGAACAGATACATCTGTGGCCAAGTATTAATGACATATGATTGATATAAATGCGTGCCCCTATTAGTGTCTGTTTACTGGAAGTATGATCAATATCTCATTAATAAGTAACACATTAATCCCTTGCAGAACTCGCCTCGTACGCCTACGTCGCAGTAAGCCAGAACACGTCGGACAACGGCACAGCTGCGGCTGTACTCGAAAGCCCAGAAGTGACTGCCGCCACCACCGACACAATCGAAATAACTTTTCAATATCAGCTCTCGGAGCAACACAGCGAGCTGAGGAATGCACTTTCTGTACGATGGTCGAGGAATGGGGGCGATCTTGATGACGTATGGCATACGAGTGGACCTACGGATTCGTGGGTGACCACGTCATTGACGCTTGCACAAGGAGGTGTGTCGAGATTCACGGTGAGGGTGTAAAGATGGAAGAGTTCTTTTCCAAAAAAAAAGCAACAACAACAACTTTATCAAGCATTCTGGAAAATGCAATTCCAACAATCGTTCCTTTTGTGAGCATAAATCGATGATAGAGCTCGCAATTATACCGGGGATGTGGAAGTGGAGACTTTCCACCTTTAATTATACAATAAGTTATGTACATGTAATTCTAATTTGTATTTCGCCATATTTCTAAAGAAGAAATCGCTTTATAACTGAAATGAATAGACGAACATGATTATCCGTGTCAATGAAATATCCTTGATCTTTCATGAACTAAATAAATGTACAAGTCTGAGTAAAAGGAAATATTGTGAACAAAACTGTGGAGCTCGATCTTTCTTCATCTGACCACATCCCTTTATTACAGAGTTTGGCCAACTCGTTTTCAGAAAGTTACAACAAAACGCGTATTGCTTTGTTTGGCAAGCACAGTACAAAATAAATTTCGCCATGTTGTAACCTACTGAAACCGAGTTGGCCAAACTCTGCAGTAAAGGCTCTGCAACTTACATGACTTACTCATGTGTGGCGCCATCTCCAAATCTCTGTGATGATACTGTCAGAAGTCTCCCTCCCTTGAAGTCTGCTCTCCCCATACCCCCCCCCTGTCTCTCTCTCTTTCTCTCTCTCTCTCTCTCTCTCTCTCTCTCTCTCTCTCTCTCTCTCTTCCATTATTTCATATGAACTTAACATTAATGTTGTTAATTACGGGAATAACTATGATAGTACTTCGCAGGGATTTTTTTTTACCAAATCATATTTACCTTCAGTTGCTTCTTTTCTCCTTTCTCAAATATATTTTAATAGGTGCAATATGTGGCCGAGATCAGCGTTCCCTCCCAGGATGCATTTGTGAGAATCAGAAATGCAGAAGTAAAACTAAAACGTTAGTATTTGAAGTTCAGTTCTTTAAAGTGAACAATGTAATGAATATGTAATGAATTACATTTTATCTACTTCTCTCATTGGCGTTCTTTTCGATTTGCGACGGCGAAAATATTCAACATTTCAGAAATGTCTTGGAGCATCTGCTGAACTATGCAAAACGAGATGCTGCAATCAGGATATTTTATCAAGGCTTTACCCCTGCAAGAAAAAGAATTGGGGAACTTTCTTTTCGGTGAAGATGATAGCTATGACAAACCATGCAAAGGGCGAGTAGGGTGTCGTTTGAAATCGTCATTATCATGATTATGGTCATGGTGAGACTGGTATATCATTTAGAAATAACCCTAGGTTACACGATTATCAAACTATTTGTAGTATCTTTAGTCTAAGGTCTTTAGTCTAAGACCTTCAACATTTTTTTTTTTCAAATAAAAATATTTGTTTATTTCAGACGATAGCTGTGCAAGTGCCCCATGCCTTCACGGAGGGCTGTGTTTCAGTAATGGTCCCACTTTCACCTGTATCTGTACCGGGGGATACCGAGGAGAAATATGCCAAATTTTACCAGGTATACATAAATGTGTATTCGAAATATTAATCTTGATATACTAACGGCTATCACAATGGTTATGTTTCCTCTAAATCGTTAGTACAGCAGTTCCAGGATTCTTTTACAAGGGAGTAAAACATGGAAGAAAAAAACAACAACAAGGGAGCAGAACATGAAAAATTAAACAAACAAAAACATGAAGAAAAAAAACTCCCAAATTTGCCAGTGAAGAACTCACCCGTTTGATACTTTGGGTCCGAGTTCTATGGCATTCACGTTAATTATGCTACATTTTGTTAATATTTTGATATATTGAAATAATTCAGTTTGAAGGTTAATAGTCATGATAGTGGTAATGGGAAGAGAGTTAGATGAAATATATTGTTTCCAAAGCCATTTATTCTTTTCTTCTCCAGGCATTCCTCTATCAAAGCTCTTTCTTGGACATAACTCCAGGCGTGGTGTAACCACAGCTGGTCCAGAAAATGGAAGAACCAATATCACCTCAGTGGCAACCCTCGCACACTCCACAGGGTACCTTGCAACATCTACAGACATTCCAACACAAAGTGTACTTACATCATCGATATCTGGGCAGAGAACTAACTTCGCAACTAGAGGAACGGTAGAATCATCAACGAGAGCGACAAGGACTATGAAAACGACAACGAACCCAACTTCTCCTAGATCGACAGTTAACTCGTCACCCACCCCGTGCTTAAGAAGGAGTACAGTCCCTACTGTAACTGCGGTGACGACGGAAGCATCTGCAGTAACGGGTGTGGTGACAGACACTAGGACGCCGACTGAAGAAACTACCGCTACATCAGCTTCGAGAGCGACTTCCCAGACGGAACCTCAGTATTCGACAAGTATGACCACGCAGATATTATCGACGCGACCACAGTCAACGGAAGCAGTATCAAGTCCGCTTACCGTGACTGATCCTACGACAACTTTTGAAGATCTGTCTCCCATAGCAACAGATGTGGTCCCAGACATCTTAACTACCGATGAGCCGAGTGCAACCAGTAGCATTACCTCTGCAAAGGTCGAACTTCCTTCATCTACCATGTCTATCACTGTGGATTACCTCTCTACATTACCTGATGAAGCTACAACTTCTACTGAGTCCATTCGTACTACTCAAGAAGGAACACTGGTTTCTTTTGGTACTGAAATAACAACGCTAGAAGTATCTCAAAGATCTACAGCCACAAAGTCTGTTACTCAAACCCTTACCACAGTAGAAACACTTAGAACGAACACAGCAAGTACGAGCCCTTCGACTAATGATATCGTTATAACTACAGGAACTAGCTTGTTAACTGAAGAAAGTTCTACTGCTTCAGAGACCTCTCCGCATTATTTAACCAGCACAGAATTGCAGACTTCTAAAACAACCGAAATACTCACTCAAAGTTCTGCCACAAAAGAAGAAGTTAGTATTAATACCATAAATACAGATTATGCGAGCACTTCTAGTAATGACATCGTTACAACTGAAACAGTGACAACTGGTAAGTTACCAACCGAAGAAAGAACTGCTATTTTAGAGACATCATTAGGTACAATAGCTTCTGATTTGACGACAGCTGCATTCAGGACATCCTCAGCTACGACAGAATATTATGAGTTCGATACTAGAGAAACTCCTACGACGTCACAAACGTTTTCGAGTACGAAGTCATCAGAAGACAAGACCTCGTCCACGAAAACGATAGTTGAATCGACGGAGACCTCGATTAGCTATGGCATTACTGAAGGGACTACCATGAATATACCTACCACAGGCATTGGCGTCCAATCAACAACATCGTCAAATTCGGTGTCGTCATCATCATCACCGCCGTGGTCATCGACCAACACCTTGAAAATAACGTCCGACGTACTAAATTCAAAAGTGGCACTAACGAACACCTTGCAAACTACAGACAATGATTCAACCTTGAGTACAGAGGTAGTCGGATCTTCACAGTCTTCTTTGAATTCCTCATCGCCCCCCGGTCAGGGAAGTGATGACGGTGTGAATGTACCCTTAACTGTTGGGCTGTCTGTGACAGGCGCGGCTGTACTTGGTGTTGGGGTGGTTGGTACCGCCATATTCATTGTTCGTCGTGCAAGGCGGGTTTCATATGGAATTGCACAATAACAACCTATGTGTTCATGTTAATTTCTTCATTCACAAGAACGGACATAAATTTGAGATCGAACTGAATAAACCTGCTAGTTTCACAAATAAGATTGGGCCTGTTTCTGGAAATCAACGCCAAGTTAGTCATATCTTTGTCCGCCAACTACGGAGATGACTCTAATCTTGCTAAACCGTTTCACGAAGAGCATGTTAGCTAAATATCTCGTGAATCGATGAGGAAATGTGACAACACATAGCCTTGATCACAATCACACATATATTTTGTAAACAAGAAATTATCAGAACTGCAATTATTTGAGTGATCTGGTGAGGGCAAAGCTTAGAAATAGTAGCAGGGGGTTATAGATACAAGATATTTTCAAAGAAGGCAGATTACACCAAAGAAAAACTTATAAGATTCTGTTTTAGTAATTAAGTTCATTGTCGTTTTGAACGTAAGATGGGTACCCCGGGACACTAGATTTGCAAAATAAACCCTTACGTTCATGATCGGAAAAAAGAGGCAAATTAAATATTTATCCAGCGTCACGTCTTGACCAAAACGTTGATATGCATAATTTTGGCAAATTACAAGCTAAAAATATGTGTCTTAAAAAGTATTTTGTTTAAAAATCTACGATATAAATTATCTTTGAATAAATATGGGTCTGAAATCTACAGACTATCCCTTTGACTATGCCTTGCCTGACGTGGCAGAATTGCGTTCTTTTGAGAGATGTTACAATCACCGGAGAAACCCCCTAGGAAACCTTTTTTGCAGATCGTTTCATATGAAACATGAAATATAATATTTATACATGAGCAAGGATGAATTACTGATTGCAGGAACCCTTAGAAAAGATAGATTTGAATTATTTTTTAAAATCTATGTAGCTTCCATTTTGGCCAGCCATAATCTACCAAATTAGTGACATGTGATGGCGCTGCATATCAACGAAAAAAGATATGACAGGGTCAGAGGCGTCATAAGTTCTTAGTCGGGATAATGGCGTTGATCTTGGCAAGCACGGCTTCGTGAAACACGTAGCAGACAACTAGCCAACTAGCGGCGATCTTAGCTGAGAAGTTGGCTTATGACGGCTTCGTGAAACGGGCCCCAATGCCATCATCAGATCATTATTCATGGCGCGGAACTTTTGAATCATTACTTCAGAACAGTGGCCCTTTGAGCCATTTTTTTAGGGGGCCTATTCATACTGCCCAATGTCTAGATATGGACGAGCAAAAAGGTCATCTTTTTATAATGAAGAAAGTGAAGTTCATAATGGTACATTCATTTCTTTCTTTCCCCATTTTCTCTCCCCCCCCCCCCCTTTAGTGTAAAACTGTTGGGGAAGCTGCAACCGTCTCCAGAATCAATACACAATTTTCAATCAGAAATTGTGAGTGTGTTTTGTATATCATTGACAATTTTTATTTAAATAACTTCGTGACATTGTTGAATAGTTTCAAGACTTTGCATTTGAAGCATATTTATTTTGTATTGTCTAAATTCTGTTTGTCATACTTCTTTTTGATAATATCACCAAGTAAAACATTGTAAAAAGAAATCATTTGATATTCATAGCTGGTGCTAATGAAAGTACATGTACAAAAAAAAATCATTGCGGTCTGGTTAGACATGTTAGATGGGGACAACTTTTCCACACACTCTAGGAATATATTAAACGAACTTTTACTAACTGCCTATTTTTGTTTCAGTTTTTGTTTAATTTTGTTACGAAACATCTCCATTACAGGGAACGTGTTGATTTAACAGACATGTCATGGAAGGACCTAAATTTGCATAGGTTTCAGAAAAGTGCATATTGAAATTTTCTGTTTTTGTTCTGTCCCCAACATTCTTTTTGTTCATTCCGCTAATTGTATATCATATTATATTTTTATCTATAGTGGATGTATATAATAAGTAAATCGGGTAACGAGGTTTCCAACATGTATTTCCTTAGATTTTATAAACTTTATCAACAAGCTTAAAGCACTTGGAAAATGTATTTCTTGTACATGTGTTGGTAGTTGTTTGCAGAGTGTTAACGTGGTATATGTCGAGGAATCCATGTGGGTCTTCAAATTCATAAGTATATTACCTCTGTCAAAATTAATATGATAGATTGTTGAATTTGATTATTACAAACGTTTGATATCAAGAAAATGCATACAATTATTCATGGAAAGGGTTGGGTATGGCACAAACTTTATGTCTAGCACTATAGTTTGTTGGACATGTTGGAGTTAAATGGGCATGTATATTTTCGAATGGAAATTTGTAATCACTCAAAACGTATTAGTTGGATAAATTTCTTTAGATTAGAAAACCCAATTTCTCCATGAACGTATAGAAAATATCATGTCACATTGTTCTCTATTGTTGCGTCACAAATGAAAATGACGTCAGCTCCATATTCGGAATCTTGCCATCATCGATACCGATACCGTACCATCCGTCTTCTACAGGACATGCTGGACCTTTCCTGCGAACTTTGACCTACTTACGCAAAGAGGATATGAATCGGTATCATCTTCCCTGCTCTTATCTCTACAATGCATTTACCTGTTTCCTTAACGTGAAACAGATTGCGAAATGATAGGTTTAAGCAAGGAGTTTAAAACAGTACATGTAGAAACCAGATATGAGAGTAGGGGGCATAGGTGTAAATCCCGGGGGATGTGGGAATATATCAACGGGATATACCCCCCCCCACACACACACACACTTTTTTGAGAGGGGAATGGCGTGTACAAATATCCCCCCCCCTCCCCGCACACACACACTTTTTAAGGAAGAAATTATATTTGAATTAATCCGTTAATAGAATTTTTAATAATCTGTCATTAACTAACCATCCTATTTTAGAATTTTTATTTGAAAATGAGATTGAAAACCAGAAAAAGCAATTATTTTTTGGCTCGCTCGCTTCGCTCGCTCGTCATATTTTAGAATTTTCATTTGAAAATGCGATTGAAAACCAGAAAAGTGGTTATTTTTGGCTCGCTCGCAAGATAAAAAATAACATGTGTGTAAGGGGGGGTCCGTGCAGGTGGGTGAGAGCGTGTGTTTATACACAAGCGTGAGTTCGACAGAAAAAAAAATCGGCAAAAAAGTCGATCATCCCCCCCCCCCCCTCCTCCTCAAAGTTGATTTACGCCGGTGGTGGGGGGGGGGCTGGTCTTACTTGCATGGTACACACTTGCCGATGATATCAAGCAGTTGTGTTCACACAGTGGAAGGTGGGTTTATATGTTGGAATTTATCAGCGGTAAAAACATCAGATTACTTGATGTTATACATCCCGGTCATACACACTATGAACATGGCGGACAAAGAAAGTGGACAAAATAAACAACCTCTCATTCTACCCTTCACAATGGTTCTGGTAGTCAAAAGAACATCCCTTCACAGCTATTATGTTTAATCATGTAGTTCCAGGTGAATATGCATGTGACACCTGTTCCACATATTTTAGACAATAGCAGTGAAGGGATGTTCTTTTGACTACCAGAACTATTGTGAAGGGTAGAATGAGGGGTTGTTTATTTTGTCCGCTTTCTTTGTCCGTCATGATCATAGTGTGAGCTCTCGACAAGTGTGTTCACATAGTGTTAACACATGTAACACATGCACCCTCTTCCTATACAGCTCGTGCATTATCTCCCCTGCATGTGAGGACAACGAAGGCGCTGAACATTCCGATGTGCATGGGAGCATGGATTAGATTCTAGTATTAAACCTCTTGGTGGCCTTTTACACTAGGGTTCAAATACATGTACAGTGATTTGACTATAACTTCGCGATAATTAATCAGTTGAAGTTGCATTGTAATTGTCATATGCTATGTTGGCGTACTTGCTCGCAAATGACTATATAACGTTTCGGCGAAAATGCTACTTAGGATTTCGACTACAAAGTGTAAATGGGCAGCCCATTGACAAAAGATTTGGGGAGATAATTGTCAAAGAAACATGATGACTTTGAAGGTACCAGTAACATAATTCACACTTGGTATTTGGGAGGGTTAGTGATACCGGGCGTTCAATTTATTGATTTTTGCGAAGAAAAATACATATATTTCTCTGTTGTTGTTGCCGACTTGTTCATCTTTATTTTGTTTGTTTGCTTTTATTTTGATACAAAAAGGTGCTCTGAAATATTATTCGAGGCCAGCATTTCAGGGGACAAAACCGTTTCAGATTTCAGGTGCCTCGGGGGTCGAAATTCTGAAGGAGAGGGAGGGAATGGCAGTGTCCTATGACATAATGGCTGTTCAATAATTACAATAACAAAATAACCCAGAGGGCACAATTGATTGTTTGAAGAAAAAAAAATAGACAGGGAAATTATGCAAATTTTTACCAGATCATTTTTTGTCGAAAAATAAATTCTGGGCTTGTTTACCCGATAACGTTTGCTACCTGAGTATCAAAAGGAGGCCAAATGTTAATAATTTTTTCCCCCCCCCCCCCCCAAAAAAAAAAAAAAATAAATAAATAAAGATCCGCTGTAGCGACTGTGTGCATCGTGAACTTCAGGAACAGACGAAGTGTCTAATTGTCTCAATAACGCTTCCTTTCAGAATCCATTAAAGGTACATTCAAAATCCAGAATTATTAAACAACATCGTCCATTGACCAAATATGGGAAGAGGATAAAAAGAAGATGCTCTTGTCAAAAAAAAAAAAGAAAAAAAAAAAAGGAAGTAGCCTCCTTTAGCTTATCAACGGACATTGACCTTATACATTAGACTACTTTCGGTTGTGTGTCGGTCAAAAATGACCACAGGAGAAGAGTTTCCGATTTACGGTAGATATGGAAAGAAGTTTCGAACAACTGGAACAAAGTTCAGAAAACACTACGTAACGAAACAGATTTACGCCATGAGTTTACATCATCCGCGTTATATAAACATTTTTTTTAAATACAGCATTGGAAATTCGCTCTCAGAGCGGTCAAATATTTCAAATCGTACTTTGATGTCTATTCTCAGGTCCCCCGTATCTCCAAATATTTCATACTGCGTAAGGTCAGTCTTTATGAAACTGTTTGTTTTATCTGTTATTGTTCTTTCGTTCGTTTGGTTGCCTGTTTCCTTTTCATTTATTATTCTACTAATGTTTATGTTGATTGTTCAATAATGATTTTGTTTCCTCTCACACGGCCCCGTAGGAGACCAAAATAATGTTAAATGGGCTACCCTGATTTTAAATGAATGAATGAATGAATGAATGAATAAATAAATAAATAAATAATAAATAAATAAATAAATAAATAAATAAATAAATAAATAAATAAATAAATAAATAAATAAATAAACAAAATATTAGAGATTATTCCCATTTTCAATGGAACTCATGTTAACGCTCAAAATTAATGAAATCTACTCCCAAAAGAGTAGGTAACTCTGTCCATTACGTCAGAGTGGGTCCACTGTAATCTAATTTCAAACGTGGATATTTCACCCCAACATGAATTTGTTTCAACTACTGCGTGTTTAGCGAGTAGAATTAATTATGTCTGAATGGATTTGGGCTGTTCTAATTCATAAAATTAAAAACCTGAATTCTCAAAATATATTATATTTCATTGCTTACTTCATCCGATACTTATTTCAAAGGATTTTCCTAACGGAGATGGCACTGTGTTTACTATTTCTTTATATAATCTTTGTTCTAGAAGGGTTCATGTGTTTTTAGGCTTTTATTTTTAAACGTTATTTACTATAAACGGGGGAATGAATATGTTGCTGATGTGTTTATGCAAATGTCCCTTACTTATGAAAAACGAAACGAAAAGAAAGAAAAGAAAGGACGATGTCACAGTATGAAGGAGAGACCGAGAGAGGAACACAGACGGCACCACGAGTACGGGGGAACAGAGATAGATAGAACGGGAGAGAGGGACAGAGAGAGAACGGGGAGAGAGGGAAAGAGACAGAATGGGAAGAGGGGGAGAGAGACAGAATGGGAAGAGGGGGAGAGAGACAGAATGGGGAGAGGGGGCAGAGACAGAACGAGGGAAAGAGGGACAGAGACAGAACGAGGGAAAGAGGGACAGGGACAGAATGTTGGAGAGGGGGACAGAGACAGAACGGGGAGAGGGAGAGAGAGAGAGAGACAGAACGGGGGAGAGAGGGGACAGAGACAGAACGGGGGAGAGAGGGACAGGGACAAAATGTAACTGAAGAGGGGGACAGAGATAGAATGGGGAGAGGGAGAGAGAGAGACAGAACGGGGAGAGGGGGACAGCGACAGAATGGAGGAAAGAGGGACCTAGACAGAACGGAGGATAGAGAGACCGAGACAGAACGGAGGATAGAGAGACCGAGATAGAATGGAGGATAGAGAGACCGAGACAGAGCGGAGGATAGAGGGACCGAGACAGAACGGAGGATAGAGAGACCGAGACAAAACAGAGGATAGAGAGACCGAGACAGAACGGAGGATAGAGAGACCGAGACAGAGCGGAGGATAGAGAGACCGAGACAGAGCGGAGGATAGAGAGACCGAGACAGAACGGAGGATAGAGAGACCGAGACAGAGCGGAGGATAGAGGGACTGAGAGAGAACGGAGGATAGAGGGACCGAGAGAGAACGGAGGATAGAGGGACCGAGAGAGAACGGAGGATAGGGAGACCGAGACCGAGACAGAACGGAGGATAGAGAGACCGAGATACAACGGAGGATAGAGAGACCGAGACAGAACGGAGGATAGAGGGACCGAGAGAGAACGGAGGATAGAGGGACCGAGAGAGAACGGAGGATAGAGGGACCGAGAGAGAACGGAGGATAGAGGGACCGAGAGAGAACGGAGGATAGGGAGACCGAGACAGAACGGAGGATAGAGAGACCGAGATAGAACGGAGGATAGAGAGAGACCGAGACAGAACGGAGGATAGAGAGACCGAGATAGAACGGAGGATAGAGAGACCGAGACAGAACGGAGGATAGAGGGACCGAGAGAGAACTGAGGATGAGGGACTGAGGGACACAGAGACAGGGGGTAATGAGACTAAACGGGGGGGGGGGGGGGAGAAGGTCCCGACAAATGCAGGACAGGGGAGAAGGGGTAGAAAGAGAAATCACTCTTTCATTAAAAATTCAGTAAGATACAATTTAATTTCAATTCAATTTCGATTTGTTTTACATGATTATGTAAGTGAAATGAATTCAGTGGAAGATTGATCATGATGATAGAGACATGAGAGCTACATGTATGACGAATCAATGCATATCTCATGGTGGATAGATTATACATGAGCGGCGCTGTGGCTTAGTTGGTTAAAGCGCCTGTCTAGTAAACAGGAGATCCCCGGTTCGAATCCGGGCAGTGCCTTTTTGCAACTTTGTCGAGGTTTTTTTTTTCAGACCTTACATGAAAAAGAGATATCAAGTTACCAAGATGTGTCTGTTTTTTTTAAATTATAAATTACATACTCTTGAAGTAATTTAACTTGTGAAAAAGGAGATCTGTGAATAATCATTCAAACTATATGAAAAGGTGACATTGGTATGCATCTTCTGCTAAAATGTCAGTCCATCCCTGGGTCTAAAGTCTAATCTAAACAAAGGAAGTTTGATCGAGGACTAAGTTTTCCTTTTAGTAAACATGACTTTAGACCTAGCGTTGGGATTACTAAATCAGGATAATACCAACCATTGAGTTTCGAAGGTATATAGTGAATGCGTTTACCCCCCCCCCTGTCATGTTCGTAATGCATGTAATTCTAATCACAAGATCAGTTGAAAATAATTCCCTTACTAAACCTACTCATGTAGATTATATTTCTTTAAGTGTAAGTAATTCAGTTTCTCCTTGAAATGAAATGTTTACAAGAAAACGCCATTCTGCTACAAAAAAACCTTTAAAGCTCTTTCGTCGAATCTACAGTACAGTAAGCACTTTACCCAAAGTTCACAAAAACCAGATTTCCCGGATCAAATCAAAAGGTCTTGAATAATATTTGCCCCACTTTCCTCCATAATGTATCTTCTTTCGATGTTTTTAAGGTTATTTCTGAAGTAACTTTTCCCCTCTTTTCCTTAAGCATTTCTAAACGGAGTTTCCAGTAGTGTCTGGTTCTATATGATTATGTCTCATTAATTATGAAGACATTTCCTAATATTTATTTACACTTACTCGCACATTCCTTTTTACTTTTTTACATGTTCATCCTATATTTCGTATTATCACAGGACAAAAATGTTCGTGTTTA
This sequence comes from Echinometra lucunter, assembly GCA_029962745.1. Lineage (NCBI taxonomy): Eukaryota > Metazoa > Echinodermata > Echinoidea > Camarodonta > Echinometridae > Echinometra > Echinometra lucunter. Next base: position 24,766,123 of record CM057156.1, read on the forward strand.
TCATGGTTTAAATATCTTCTAATAAATAAATGAATTTATCTGTAAACAACAAGCTGAAATAAAATAGAAATGTCACAATCTCACTTCTCGAAATAGTGTGTAATTCATTTTAACAGACGTACTTTAATCAGATAGTGAATAAAGCTTATCGAAATAAACTGCTATACCTCCTAAACCAACATCAATACAACCAAAAAAGAGAGAGAGAGAGAGAGGAGAGAGAGAGAGAGACCTAAAGAGCAAAGCTACCGGTATAAACTTCCGGATTAAGGTTCGTATGAATGGTTCGAAAAATAAAGGGCGCCATCCCATTTCCTGCGAGTGAAAATCACCAAAGAAAGGGGAAAAAACAAGAGTAAGAGATGGAGGTTATTAAAACAGAAAGAACGGAAAAGATAGGCAGATATAGAAAGAAAGATGAAAAGGAAAGAGGAAGGAGAGAAAGATATCAGAGGAAAGAGAGAATATTGAAATTAACAGAAAGGAGGAGGAGGAGAGGAGAGGAGGAAGAAGAGAAGAAGAAAGGGAAATAGAGAGGGGCAGTAAACTAGAGAAGAGAGAGCAAGGAAATATGTGAAACGAGGATGGAAACCTTGTGTTGGCAAAGGCATGAAAGGAGTAAGAATCAGAGAGAGGGGGGACAAAGATAGAGGCAGCTGTTGTAGAAAGAAAAGAGATGCGGGACATGACGAAAAAAAGTAAGAGAGAAAGAAGGATTTGAGAGAAAAGAGAGAGATGGATAGAAAGAAGTGGTAGAGAGAGAGAGAGAGAGATGGATAGAAAGAAGAGTTAGAGAGATCTAAAGGGAAGGAAGAGCATGAAAAAAAAAACAAGAGATGGCCGGCCAGACAAATCCCTGAAATAAGCTTTTGTCTTCCTGATACCGCTTAACGACCCAAACACTGCTGGTAGCTCTATTGTATACATCTCTTTCACCAATCCTGCTGCTATTAGAACACTGGTAGTCGCGCTACATTTTTTTTTTCACAGAGTCGCGCATATATCACATTTCTGTACCAGGAAGTTCAAACTCATCCACTCCCCCATTGATAATCGTATACCAGGATCATTCTCTACTGGGTCGTTCAATCCGCTCCAATCACTGGAGATACCTTTCCGAAGACCAGTGGTGTCCTTCTCATCCTCTAACTAACTGAAGGACTGCTATACCTTGCCGGATATTTGCACCTGTAACCAGTATTGCCATTGACTGGGAGTGCACATACGTTAAAAAAAGGATTAGAACGACAGACAGAAAGAGGACCATCATGCAGATTTTAAGTGCTTTTGTGGTTTTTGATATTTCTGGCAGGTAAGTCCACTTAGCATATTGCTTCCTACAAAGTTCCGTGCTTTAAAAAACAACCTACATGAATGTAATGTTGATTGATGGCATGAAATGTTCTTAGCCTTGTTTAGTGAGTGCTAACGTTAGTACACCATTGGAGTTTAGAATCCAAACCAACCACTTGCCTAAATTTAGTCTGATTTAGATCACATAATTATTATCTAAAGCGAACAAACTTTCACAGTTTAAGAAAATAGCAACGTATGTTTCCTATAGTTTTAAACAGATGGAAAAGGGAATGATACTGGATTGATATACAAAGACGAAAATCTGTAGAAAATAAACTTATCTGCAGAGAAAGTAGGAATGATTGATTCAAGTATTCCTAGCGAAGCCGTATAAAAACCAAACAAATGGCAAACAGAACTATTATTGAATTAGATTGTGAAAACTGAAAAAAAGCACAGAAGATCAGCCGAGTGGGTTTTCAACTATGCATCCAAATAAGTACTTTTCAGCCTAATAAAATGTAAATAGCTGCATTTAGACCCCTTATTAGATATATATTTTATTGAATTGATTTTTTCTTTCCTTTTTAAGGAAATATTCAGGAATAATTGCAAAGTTGTTTTATTGCAGTTAGCGTTTTCCTTAAGCAAAGTGGCCCTCACTGGCTGTAACAAACGTCAACTTTGCTGCAGTTCGGCAAGTGCATTCAACATTGTTCAAGAAAGTTTAACAAGGCAACTTTAATCGAAATTTTATGTAAAATCGTGGACGGTTTGAAATCATTTGGCTTATATCACGGTTCCCTCCTTCACTTTTCTTGACAAACAAGTGCAGGTTTAACAAGCTTAATAAGCATTGAAACAACCAAATCCTGTCTCTCTCCCCAGCAACGGAACAATAGTGACAGTAGTGCCTGTGAATAGCCGTTTGCTCCTAACTTTTCCTTTGTTTGTGATGAAAGACTATGGTTCACAATGCTATTCAGCGACCCGAATTTCGTTTCGCCTGGCTTATGTATGGGCCGGGGCAGTCATGGATGTTGTCATTGGTTGTAGGCTATTGTTATGTTGATTAAAAGCTATTGTAAAGCTTTTGACCTTGCACGGAGTGCATAATGAAGATTATTAAAGCGACTAAGTAAAGAATAATGGGCAAGTAGTGCTAACGACCTTCTGATTCAAGATCACCGATCTCCGTCGGGAGTGTAACTGCCACAGTAATGTCATGGGGTGTCGTTTTCCCATCTCCAAAGATTGTCAGCAGTAGCAGGATGATAATAACATATGTAGGAAGGGGTTTAGTGGCCCATTTTAAAAGACGTTCCTATACATTTCCAGTGTCACTTGCCGTTCGTATTACCTCTGCTTTTCATATTTTTACGATACATAATTTCCATTTCCACATGATTCATGTGGTATATGCAGAAGGAAGCATTTTCATAATAGAAACAACCTGTTTTTTGCATAGTATTGGCTAATCCTCTTATTACAATATTCATTTGTTGTTTGTAATTGCTATTACATGTAATCATATGAAAATAAAAAGTATCATCTCTTCAATGTTGGGTATATTGTTCGATATCCATGGAACTCTTCAGTAAGTCTGTCTGTAAAGTCACTGTACTCTTCATACAAAAACCTTGGAAAAGATAAACGTTGATATAGAAACCATAACAGTATCTTCATTGGAGCCCGTAAAAGGTAACAAATGATTAGTTGGCAACAATCATTGCTGGCAGTCGTATAAATGATTACCATATACTCAGATATGTTTGATAATAATGGCATGTAATTTTCAGGACGATCAAATCAAATCTCAGCTAAATTGGACATATCTGTCAACACAAAGAGAACGCTTTTTATTCCTTTTAATGTAACTGGTTTAAGATCGTGATATTTCGTAGCCCTAATAATCCCAACACAACATGTGCTGAACATAAGGACATTGCAGGCTAACATTTCCAGGAAAAACGATCCCGATTATTATCGTGTGACTAATTGCCTATTTTTACCAACAAACATTTCCGATTGGAAAGTTATTAGCCCTAAAAACAACCCTACCTTTGCTCTGACTTTATGAAAGTCGCTCAATAACACTTATATCGCATTGTCTGATTCATATTTACTCATTATTTTATTCTATATTTTGTAACATGCATGCCTCATTATCATAATCATTACTTGAATATCTACTTTTACCATGTATGCATTTTCTATTATATTTATAGAGTACACTGTGTTAATCAGAATTAAATCAAATCGTAATATCATGATTACCGTTAGTTCGATATAAACATCAACTATCATATTGTTCCCATGCTTATGCGAGATTGTGTATGGCTTGCCTAAAGAAATATTTTGAACATTTAATACTTTAATCTTAAGAAGCAAGAGTCAAATTTGGGGGCATCAGTAATAATCCAGAACACAGCACTACCAAATTATTGTTTTCCCCCTTTTATTACTCGTTGTTCCCCGTGTTTCTAATTTTTATTTGATTTATTTGATTTAAATGATTGATTGATTCATTCATTGTTACACTACAGCGCAGTAGAGTATTATTACATAGTGACTGCGCTATATAAATGGTCTAATTATTATTATTATTATTATTATTCATTCAGTCATTCAGTCATTCATTGATTCGTTCATGCGTTAATTGATTCGTTCATTCATTTTTTAGAAATTTATTTGTTTGTTTGTTTGTTTATTCATTTTGTTTTTTTTTTTTACATATTATTCAATTTAATTTATTCATGGATTTATTTATGCATTCATTTATGCATTGATTTATAGATTTATTAATTCATTTACATATTTGCTTATTTATTATCTATTTATCTATTTCATATATCTATTTGTTTATTTATTTATGGTTTCTATCAAAATTTATTTTACAAAATGAATACAACATAATGGACTTAAAGCATTGTGTAATAAAATTGTAAAAAACTTAAAGACATTGGTTAACATTGTTATGATTTTTAAAAAATCTTGTTTTGTTACTTGAAAATGGGATAACATAAGGGTTATAGTGTAAAAAACCAGTCTGAAAGTTTCAAAGTATAATATCCACAGGAAGTATTTTTAAATATCAAAAATGTGAAACAATGTTTTGAAAATATACGAGGGTCGGTTGTACAGAACAGACAGTGCGCATGCATATGACTCACCTTACCGTACTGTGTGTATTGCGTATCACGCGGCGGGAGGCACATAACGGCATTTTCAAATTCAAGCAAAGTGGTCGTTTGTGATTGTCTCGTGAGACGAAGGATAATAAAATCACCGTTTGCGTCTAACTTACAATTTTACATTTCAAAAATTATGGTTGTTTCAGGGTTTTTTGAGTACAAAATACAAGTACTCATACACATGTTTCATCTTAGTTTGAGAATTTTTGAAATCAGCTACTCACAAAGTTAGCCAATGCCTTTAACATAAGCATGATAAATAGAATCATAAGGAACATGCTCAAGTAAGCATGCTTGGCGGTGTGAAAAAATCCTTTGCATAATAGTAATAATAATAATAATAATAATAATAATAATATTATATAATAATAATAATAATAATAATAATAATAATAATAATAATATTATAATAATAATAATAATGATAATGATAATAATGATAATAATAGTGGCTACTTGGTAATAATGCATCTATCTGCAAAGGGATAGAGTAAGAACACTAAAGTTGCTTTGATCATAATGACATTGATCGGTAAAGCAAGAATGTGTGACGAGTTGAATATTGAGGCAAAGCCAGGAGGCCGCTTATTTTCAATATTATATAATTTTGAAGATGATGAAACGAGATTTTCCCAATTTAATTTAAATCTGTTTAAATGTAGTACATGACTCGACACTTCACGGCTCTCACGCGCCTCTGCCCCTCCCCAAGGACATACATACATACAGTGCTTCTGATATTCTTAATTGTCCTTGCATAACCATACACAAAGCACATCGTATTCAAGCACATCGACACAATAATCAAAGTCATCGCTAAATGCATATTTATGGTTTTTTTTAACCAACTATGTATTAACGGTTATTCCACTCGCTGACATAACAAAAACACCGCGATCGTGTATGGAGGCTTAAAAAGAGTGTCTGTATTAAATGCAGAAACCATGTGTTTTTCATTGGTAACAGTTTGGAGAAAGGATATGGCATGGGACCTTATCCTCTGACAGCGGAAAACAGAGTGGCAGTGTATGGCTTGCACTTTACATTTTCACTTCTCTTGGCCTTAACCGTGCATTGACAGGGAGGGAAACACAAAATGCCTGCTTTAAAGCTTTACTAATTTGACATGGTCGAGAAGAAAAGAAAGTGAGTTTTTGTGGACTCAGACTGAAAAAAATAAATAAATAAATCTTTAATGTTAAATGATAATCAATTCTGAAGGAATTTTTCAGTTTTAATTCTTATCAAAATGTGAAGAGTCATGCTCTTATCGCGATGTGCATAACTATGAATTCATATCTAATGATTATTAACTGGAGGAAAATTTTCAGTGGATTAAGTTTTATATCATCACCACCCGATCTTGTTACCCTTTTCGGCTAATTTTGGCATGTTTGGACATTTGCTTCTCATGGCGAGAGACCTACCTATCGTGGTATAGTAAAGAATTGAATAAGCGTAGCCAACTATTAGGGGGGGGGGGGTAGCACATGTCATTGTACAGAGTGCGGTTTTCTCCATCAAACTCCCTAGGAATGCAATTCATTCTTATGTTTTAGCAGCAAGTAATCTCTTCAGTCGGCAGAGGTAATTTTTGTGAAGATTTTACCATGTTTACAAAGATT
>CM057156.1:24775237-24792235 GCA_029962745.1 Echinometra lucunter
TGCTGTGGTTTCAGTGGAAGAAAATGAATAAAGATCTAGGAGTGAAATGGAATGGTGTGTGACGGTGGCAGGAAGGGGGGGGGGGGGGGGGGTTAAGGGGTATGTTCATACATACTTCCCGATCGGTCTGTCGGTGGTCCAGTTCGAGGTTGAGGGGAGGGTCCAAACTTGAGGATCCACGGCCTGTCACTGTTCGCGATCTCCATCCTCCAGCCGCATGTTGGGTTCACGCTTTCGTCGAAACTGCAGTAGTAAAACCCACGGGTTTCAGCTGAGCACAGACAAATATATATACAAATAATCTTAGAAAAATATCAGATTAAAATGATTTTACATGTTTATCTTGCACACGGTCATCCCCTGGTCATTACGTAGTAATCACACACATATGAAAAACATTGCGTATCTCACTCTTAGCCCACAGAGTTGGTACAAATTCGACGTTAGTTTTGTATGATTAAAAGTAACACGATCGACGCCTCCTAAGCCATTTAAGCATTGGGAGTTTCGATTCACTCGAGGTGACATTTCAGTAATGTAAAAAATGTGACGTAAAAACTGCTCAAACTAAATTATGGAAGAAAAATTAGTCTGATAGAGGTGTCATAGTCGAGTAATTGAAACACTTGACTGGATGGAGATGCAAAGGTTTGAATCCCAGCGCGCAACTCACGGTGTCCTTTGACAATACAGTGATCTGTTAATTTACATTTGCCACTCTCCATCCAGGGCCCCGTAACACAAAGCTTAGCAATTGATCGTACGATTGATCTTTGCGATTGATTGCATTGACGACTATGTGCAATCAATCACAAAAATTTATCGTACGATCAGTCGCTAAGCTTTGTGTTACGGGGCCCAGGTGTTAAGTGGGTACTTGGTTGGATGGGAAAGTCAAATGCGGTTTATTTAGCATTGTGAGCATCTTGCAATAGGCGCCTAGCGGTAATGCTCCAGGGAGTGGAGAAGGTGACAGTATACTATGTGTGCAAGCATGAATCGGATGTAGGCCTATCAGAATGTATTAGGCGCTATATCATATTATCATTATTTTGTTTGCGTCATTGCCTTCGCTAATCCAACATGTGTATTCACTTTACGAATACTCCAGCAACCAAACAATATATCTCGAATTGTTCATGCTATAATCACATTTTAGTTGATATGGCTCTTCGATGACAAGCAAAATACCATAACAGCTATATACTGAAGAGGTCCTAACATACCTGTTTACTAATTGCTCAATAAAAGTTTCCCTGGGAAGCTTGTCAGAGGCTTGCCAGACATAGCAACAACTAATGTATGCACATAGATTCCATCTGTTTAGATAACATGCATAACAGGTGAAATAGATAGTTGGTACCCAAGAGTTCTGAAGAGAAACGTGCATAAATTAGAATACATTAGCACTGCCAGGTCTATTCATTACAACCCTAAAAGTCGCCTCTTGTCAGCCAGCCCTGGTCAACATCTTCTTCGTTTCGTCAGACAGTATTTAGGAGGAAATAGGAAGGCACTTATCACCCATTCCACTCCAGTTATGGTTATAGAATAAACAGTCTAACGGTTATGTCTACACTTTGATATCCCATTCCAAATTCAACTGTCAGGATTTTACCTACTTTCTTCTATATTCTTCACGAAATGAACTCGATTAAAGCGAATAAACATACATGCAAGACCATACAGGGGAGATTCACAATTATCAATGAGTCATTTAAAAAAAAAATGTGTCAATCAGTATTTCTTAAATGACTTTTGTCCAAGATGGTTGTGATTCTGATTATTTCTACCATTTTGATCCTTGTGTGCCTTCCTCATGAATAATCAGAAAATGTACAGGCATGAAATAACATTATGTGGGACCACACAGAAAAATAATTTATCATATCTTGTTATAGCATATTACATGAATTTTCACTTTTGATGGAAATGCTCTGAATCCACAAAATACGTTAAAAGATGTATTCCCAGAATTTTAAAAAACTGGAAAATACAATTAAAAAGCTGTTAAACCTCCTCCATTATTCATGAATTTCATGATTAAACAAAACATAATGTTACTCACCATCGTTTCTTTTTAAATTTTACTTAAAATTCAAAGGGTGAAATGATGAAGATCTTTGATACAAAGATTGAAATATGACCTCCCCCCCAAAAAAATTAAATGGATAGATAATCAAATAAAATCAAGAAACCCTGAATAAGTTATCATTTCATCTTACTTTGCTCATGAGGACTGTAATGTCCCATCAACCTTTCATGTCCTATTTTTGTAGCGTTACTAACCAAAATTTTAGTTTCTGCTATATCTTCAAGCAACGACAATTTTTTTATCAAGTTTTCACAGAAGTTAAAGGTCTACATAGCATTTACCCATGATCAATATTGAGACTGGACATGAACAGATTTTCTTCTAATGAGACCCCCAAAGCAAAACTGCCTTTGAGCTGTAATATTACTGATGGAATTGTCCTGATGTTTATGATACTATATAATATTAAATATGATACACCTTGAAACCAGCTCACAAGTAATTTAAATACCATATCACATTGCCACAGAAATCTTGTTCGGGTTATGAAGATGGCTAGCTCTTGGCAGCATCCGAGGATTCTTGTAATTTAAGTCTTTGACCTTTAACCTAAAGTCCGATCGCTCTGTCTCCTCGCAGCCACGCATGCAAATAATTGAAATACAGAGGTAACAAAGGCTAACAATTCTATAATTTCATGCATATTGACCTCTATGACCTTGACCTTAGACATACGTACCCCAAAATCTCGTAAGATCGTCTTTCTATTATGAAGATGATGATGATAATGATGAAGATTATGATAATAGCAATAATAATAATGGTAGTAATGAAAATAATGATTTTATATTTGCCTGAATAGGCACCCTTGGCGTACAACAATCATAAATCTATTTATACACATGGGAAATGACAATGTATAATCAGTAAAATATAATGTAATTAACAAGCATCAAGTATTGATAATAGTGTTAGTGTGTTACAATCACACAGCATAAAACAAAATACGATAAGAAAGAGCATGCATTAACTTATTATCACTATGTAGGAAGGTTTTCAGTTTCTTTCGTAGAATGATGCATACTAGCACCAATTTTTTAATCCTTCGTCTACTGAATTCACTAATTCCCATAGGTTTCATACAGGGATTACTCGGTTTCAGCAGTAAATGGGTCAAAAGACGCCGTTGAAAGCCATCTTCATAATCATAGCAATACAGTATAGTACTGAAATTATTCTTGAGTTGGTTTCGAGTACATGTAGACAATGAGGTTTTAAAAAGGGGGTACCCAATGCTGAAAAAAATGTTAGTTCATGTAAAAGAGAAAGTTTTATTATTTGCCAAGGAAACCCCCAAATGTGGTAAGATTTCAGGATATTTTTGACCCCTCAGCTGTGGCCCAGTTTCAAGTGGGTACCCACTTTGACGTCAAAATGATGTCAAAGTGGGTACCTTGACGCGCAATTCTAGCTAAATGCGCGCAAGGTATAATACATATTGTACAGTCTAGCTCGCAGCACAACTGCAATGCGCGAAGCTGGGTACCCACTTTGACGTCATACCTCATACTTAAATTTTTGGGTCAACTCTTGATTTTTTATTAGCCAAAATGCATTGATTTCGATTAAAAATCATCAAATTTTTAATGTTATTCTTTTTAGAACTCTATTCTCGATCATATATATATATATATATATATATATATATATATATATATATATAAAATTACCATTGTGTATTCACTTTAATACCATTCATTTTCACATTGTTTTGAGCCTCTTAAGTGCTTATATCAATGAAATATCAAAAAAAGAAATATCAAAAAGATAGATGGAAGAGGAAATGTATATAAAAATTGTCTGAATAGCATTTCATTACCAAAGAAAAATATTTCAAATATCAAATAACATGGAACCCCCTCCTCAATTTGAAAATATCTGGACGAGAATGTAAAAAGAATGCCTACATACCAAACAAGGAAACCTACAGAGGAATCTCTTAGTTCTTTTGAAAAAAATGTTTCTACTTGGCCTGACAAATAAACTGTAAATTTATCGATTACCATGTAATCAATTAATTATCATCTTATCAATATTGCACGTGATTTGACCATCCTCACTTCCACTTTTCTTTTCACATTTTGGAAGAGGACAAATTTGTGGTTAAGTTGCCAAGAAAGTGAGATAAAGAGGGGAAAACCACATACCCACATATACCATTGTAAAACAGGTGTTTAACTCTACATCCTCGTTAGAAGTCGCTTTTAATATTTCTTCTACAATCGACATCAATAACTTTCAAATGAACTACTAGTATCCTTAATTGATCCCGTTCGGTGAAAAAAGGGACAAAATGACAATGAACTAATCGGTTACAAAAATAATGTATTCGAAATCTGTGTAAACATGGTAAAATCTTCACAAAAATTACCTCTGCCGACTGAAGAGATTACTTGCTACTTAAAACATAAGAATGAATTGCATTCCTAGGGAGTTGGATGGAGGACACCGCACTCTGTACAATGACATGTGCTACCCCCCCCCCCCCCCCCCCCGAATAAGTTGGCTACGCTTATTCAATGTCTTTACTATACCACATAGGTAGGTCTTGCCATGAGAAACAAATGTCCAAACATGCCAAAGATTAGTCGAAAAGGGTAACAAGATCATAGGGTGTGATGATATAAAAAATTAATCTACTGAAAATTTTCCTCCAGTTAATAATCATTAGATATGAATTCATAGTTATGCTCATCGCGATAAGAACATGACTCTTCACATTTTGATAAGAATTAAGACTGCAAAATTCCTTTAGAATTGATTATCAATTTAAACATTTAGGGATTTTTTATTTATTTTTTTTTCAGTCTGAGTTCACAAAAAAAATCCTTTTCTTTTCTCGACCATGTCAAATGAGTAAAGCTTTAAAGAAGGCATTTTGTGTTTCCCTCCCTGTCAATGCACGGTTAAGGCCAAGAGAAGTGAAAATGTAAAGTGCAAGCCATACACTGCCACTCTGTTTCCGCTGTCAGAGGATAAGGTCCCGTGCCATATCCTTTCTCCAAAACCGTTACCAATGAAAAACACATGGTTTCTGCATTGAATACAGACACTTTTTTTAAGCCTCCATACACGATCGCGGTGTTTTTGTTATGTCAGCGAGTGGAATAACCGTTAATACATAGTTGGTTAAACAAAACATAAATATGCATTTAGCGATGACTTTGATTATTGTGTCGATGTGCTTGAATACGATGTGCTTTGTGTATGGTTATGCAAGGACAATTAAGAATATCAGCAGCACTGTATGTCCTTGGGGGAGGGGCAGAGGCGCGTGAGAGCCGTGAAGTGTCGAGTCATGTACTACATTTTAACAGATTTAAATTAAATTGGGAAAATCTCGTTTCAATCTTCAAAATTATATAAATATTGAAAAATAAGCGGCCTCCTGGCTTTGCCTCAATATGCATCTCCTCACACATTCTTGTTTTAGCTCTTAATGTTATTATGATTAAAGCATCTTTATTGTTCTTACTTTATATCCCTTTTGCAGATAGATGCATTATTACCAAGTACCCACTATTAGTATCATTCTGATCATTATCAATATTATTATTGTCATTATCATTACTATTATTATCCAAAAAAAAAAAAAAAAAAGATAAAAAAAAAAAAAGAATTGATATCTACCTACTGACTTTTTTACTTATATTTATTTTCCATGCTTTGTTGAATTAGTCTTTCATCTGTTTTAATATGAATTTGTTGTGCGTGTGTGTGCGTGCGTGCGTGTGTGTGTGTGTGTTTTAATTATGTCATTTATGGTTACATTTGACTGCAATATCGGTACACTATCACAACTAAAGCTACAGCTATAATATCAAACAACAGCCGTTCGATAATTTCGGGTATGTGCAATCTAACAAGCCTTTTCAAGGGCTTTCTACGTACACACCCTTTTCCATTCATTTTTTCAATAATTATTTTGTTTAAAATGCAATGTACATCTGTACCAACAATTTTAGTTGTATCTCTGTTTTGTCAACATGTGTAATTTTGTTCTGTATTGCCTGTTTCTTGTCTATGTATCTTTTTTAATGAATTGGAAATAAAGATTGAATTTGAATTTGAATTTGAAAGATTGAATTTGAATTTGAATTTGAATTTGAATTTGAATTTGAATTTGAATTATTATTATTATTATTATCATTATTATTATTACTAATATTATTATTATTATTATTATTATTATTATTATTACTACTACTACTACTAATATCATTATTATTATTGTTATCATCATCGTTATCATTATTGTTATTATTGTTATTATTGTTATTATTGTTATTATTATTATTATTATTATTATTATTATTATTATTATTATTATTATTGCTATTATGTAAAGGATTTTCTCAACCCCAAACCATGCTTACTTGACCATGCTCTTTATGATTCTATTCATCATGCTTATGTTAAGTATTTTACAATTTTATTACAACAATGCTTTACGTCCATTATGTTGTATTTACTTTGTAAAATAAATTTTGATAGAGACCATAAATAAATAAATATATAGATAAATAAATAAATAAATATATGAATAGATAAATAGATAAATGAATAAGTAAATACATATATGAATTAATAAATTTATAAATCTATGCATAAATGAATGCATGAATAAATCCATTGAAAAATTGAATTAATATGTAAATGAATAACAAATAAAATAAATAAACAAACAAACAAAATAAAAAAGTAAATGAATGAATGAACGAATGAATGAACGAATGAATGAATGAATGAACGAATCAATGAATGACTGAATGACTGACTGAATGAATGAATGAATCAATTAAATCAAAATAATCAAATAAGAATTAGAAACACAGGGAACAAACTAGTAATAAATGGGGGAAAACAATAATTTGGTAGTGATGTGTTCTGGATTAATTACTGATGCCCCCAAATTTGACTCTTGCTTCTTAAGATTAAAGTATTTGAATTTTCAAAATATTTTCTTGAGGCAAGTCATACACATTTACTTTAATCTCGCAATAAGCATGGGAACAATATGATAGTTGATGCTTATATCGAACTAACGGTAATCATGATAATTACGAGTTGATTTAATTCTGATCAACATAGTGTACTCTATGAGATATAAATAGAAAAATGCATACATGGTAAAAGTAGATATTCAAGTAATGATTATGATAATGAGGCATATGCATGTTACAGAATATAGAATAAAATAATGATTGAATATGAATCAGACAATGCGATATAAGTGTTATAGATCTACTTTCATAAAGTCAGAACAAGGTAGGGTTGTTTTTTAGGGCTAATAACTTTCCATTCGGAAATGTTTGTTGGCAAAAATAGGCAATTAGTCACACGAATAAATATCGGGATCGTTTTCCGGAAATGTTAGCCTGCAATGTCCTTACGTTCAGCACATGTTGTGTTGGGATTCTTAGGGCTACGAAAATAACACGATCTTAAGCCAGTTACATTAAACAGGAATAAAAAAGCGTTCTCCTTGTGTTTACAGATATATCCAACTTAGCTGAGATTTTATTTGATCGTCCTGAAAATTACATACCATTATCATCAAAACATATCTGAGTATATGGTAATCATTTATAACGACTGCCAGCAATGATCGTTGCCAGCTAATCATTTGTTACCTTTTACGGGCTCCAATGAAGATACTGTTATGGTTTCTATATCAACGTTTATCTTTTCCAAGGTTTTTGTATGAAGAGTACAGTGACTTTACAGACAGACTTACTGAGGAGTTCCATGGATATCGAACAAAAATACCCAAACACTGAAGAGATCATACTTGTTTTGTTCATATGATTACATGTAATAGCAATTACAACAACAAAATGAATATTGTAATAAGAGGATTAGCCAATACTATGCAAAAACAGGTTGTTTTATATGAAAATACTTCCTTCTGCATATACCACATGAATCATGTGGAATGGAAATGGTTATATAAAAATATGAAAGCAGAGTAGACGAATGGCAGTACACTGGATGTATTAGGAACGTCTTTTAAAATGGAGCATTACACCCCTTCCTACATATGTTATTATCATCCTGCTACTGCTACAATCTTTTGGAGATGTGAAAACACACCCCATGACATTACTGTGCAAGTACACTCCCGACGCGATCGGTGATCTTGATACAGAAGGTCGTGACACATACTTGCCCATTATTCTTTACTTAGCGCTTTATATCTTCATTAATGCACTCCGTGCAATCAAAAGCTTTTACATAGCTTTTATCAACATAACAAGAGCCTACAACCATGACAACAGCCATGACTGCCCCGGCCCATACATAAGCCTGGCGAAACGAATTCGGTCGCTGAATAGCATTGTGAACCATAGTCTTTCATCACAAACAAAGGAAAAGTTAGGAGCAAACGGCTATTCACAGGCACTACTGTCACGATTGTTCCGTTGCTGGGGAGAGAGACAGGATTTGTTGTTTCAATGCTTATTAAGCTTGTTAAACCTGCACTTGTTTGTCAAAGAAAAGTGAAGGAGGGAACCGTGATATAAGCCAAATGATTTCAAACCTGCCACGATTTTACATAAAATTTCGATTAAAGTTGCCTTGTTAAACTTTCTTGAACAAATGTTGAATGCACTGCCGAACTGCAGCCAAAGTTGACGTTTGTTACAGCCAGTGAGGGCCACTTTGCTTTAAGGAAAACGCTAACTGCATAAAACAACTTTGCAATTAATTCCCTGAATATTTCCTTAAAAAGGAAAGAAAAAATCAATTCAATAAAATATATATCTAATAAGGGGTCTAAATGCAGCTATTTACATTTTATTAGGCTGAAAAGTACTTATTTGGATGCATAGTTGAAAACCCACTCGGCTGATCTTCTGTGCTTTTTTTCAGTTTTCACAATCTAATTCAATAATAGTTCTGTTTGCCATTTGTTTGGTTTTTATACGGCTTCGCTAGGAATACTTGAATCAATCATTCCTACTTTCTCTGCAGATAAGTTTATTTTCTACAGATTTTCGTCTTTGTATATCAATCCAGTATCATTCCCTTTTCCATCTGTTTAAAACTATAGGAAACATACGTTTGCTATTTTCTTAAACTGTGAAAGTTTGTTCGCTTTAGATAATAATTATGTGGATCTAAATCAGACTAAATTTAGGCAAGTGGTTGGTTTGGATTCTAAACTCCAATGGTGTACTAACGTTAGCACTCACTAAACAAGGCTAAGAACATTTCATGCCATCAATCAACATTACATTCATGTAGTTTTTTTTTAAAGCACGGAAACTTTGTAGGAAGCAATATGCTAAGTGGACTTACCTGCCAGAAATATCAAAACCACAAAAGCACTTAAAATCTGCATGATGGTCCTCTTTCTGTCTGTCGTTCTATCCTTTTTTTAACGTATGTGCACTCCCAGTCAATGGCAATACTGGTTACAGGTGCAAATATCCGGCAAGGTATAGCAGTCCTTCAGTTAGTTAGAGGATGAGAAGGACACCACTGGTCTTCGGAAAGGTATCTCCAGTGATTGGAGCGGATTGAACGACCCAGTAGAGAATGATCCTGGTATACGATTATCAATGGGGGAGTGGATGAGTTTGAACTTCCTGGTACAGAAATGTGATATATGCGCGACTCTGTGAAAAAAAAATGTAGCGCGACTACCAGTGTTCTAATAGCAGCAGGATTGTGAAAGAGATGTATACAATAGAGCTACCAGCAGTGTTTGGGTCGTTAAGCGGTATCAGGAAGACAAAAGCTTATTTCAGGATTTGTCTGGCCGGCCATCTCTTGTTTTTTTTTTTCATGCTCTTCCTTCCCTTTAGATCTCTCTAACTCTTCTTTCTATCCATCTCTCTCTCTCTCTCTCTACCACTTCTTTCTATCCATCTCTCTCTTTTCTCTCAAATCCTTCTTTCTCTCTTACTTTTTTTTCGTCATGTCCGCATCTCTTTCTTTCTACACAGCTGCCTCTATCTTTGTCCCCCTCTCTCTGATTCTTACTCCTTTCATGCCTTTGCCAACACAAGGTTTCCATCCTCGTTTCACATATTTCCTTGCTCTCTCTTCTCTAGTTTACTGCCCCTCTCTATTTCCCTTTCTTCTTCCTCCTCCTCCTCCTCCTCCTCCTCCTTTCTGTTAATTTCAATATTCTCTCTTTCCTCTGATATCTTTCTCTCTTCCTCTTTCCTTTTCATCTTTCTTCTATATCTGCCTATCTTTTCCGTTCTTTCTGTTTTAATAACCTCCATCTCTTACTCTTGTTTTTCCCCTTTCTTTTGGTGATTTTCACTCGCAGGAAATGGGATGGCGCCCTTTATTTTTCGAACCATTCATACGAACCTTAATCCGGAAGTTATACCGGTAGCTTTGCTCTTGAGGTCTCTCTCTCTCTCTCTCTCTCTCTCTCTTTTTTTGGTTGTATTGATGTTGGTTTAGGAGGTATAGCAGTTTATTTCGATAAGCTTTATTTCACTATCTGATTAAAGTACGTCTGTTAAAATGAATTACACACTATTTCGAGAAGTGAGATTGTGACATTTCTATTTTATTCAGCTTGTTGTTTACAGATAAATTCATTTATTTATTAGAAGATATTTAAACATGATAAACACGAACATTTTTGTCCTGTGATAATACGAAATATAGGATGAACATGTAAAAAAGTAAAAAGGAATGTGCGAGTAAGTGTAAATAAATATTAGGAAATGTCTTCATAATTAATGAGACATAATCATATAGAACCAGACACTACTGGAAACTCCGTTTAGAAATGCTTAAGGAAAAGAGGGGAAAAGTTACTTCAGAAATAACCTTTAAAAACATCGAAAGAAGATACATTATGGAGGAAAGTGGGGCAAATATTATTCAAGACCTTTTGATTTTGATCCGGGAAATCTGGTTTTTGTGAACTTTGGGTAAAGTGCTTACTGTACTGTAGATTCGACGAAAGAGCTTTAAAGGTTTTTTTGTAGCAGAATGGCGTTTTCTTGTAAACATTTCATTTCAAGGAGAAACTGAATTACTTACACTTAAAGAAATATAATCTACATGAGTAGGTTTAGTAAGGGAATTATTTTCAACTGATCTTGTGATTAGAATTACATGCATTACGAACATGACAGGGGGGGGGGTAAACGCATTCACTATATACCTTCGAAACTCAATGGTTGGTATTATCCTGATTTAGTAATCCCAACGCTAGGTCTAAAGTCATGTTTACTAAAAGGAAAACTTAGTCCTCGATCAAACTTCCTTTGTTTAGATTAGACTTTAGACCCAGGGATGGACTGACATTTTAGCAGAAGATGCATACCAATGTCACCTTTTCATATAGTTTGAATGATTATTCACAGATCTCCTTTTTCACAAGTTAAATTACTTCAAGAGTATGTAATTTATAATTTAAAAAAAACAGACACATCTTGGTAACTTGATATCTCTTTTTCATGTAAGGTCTGAAAAAAAAAAACCTCGACAAAGTTGCAAAAAGGCACTGCCCGGATTCGAACCGGGGATCTCCTGTTTACTAGACAGGCGCTTTAACCAACTAAGCCACAGCGCCGCTCATGTATAATCTATCCACCATGAGATATGCATTGATTCGTCATACATGTAGCTCTCATGTCTCTATCATCATGATCATCTTCCACTGAATTCATTTCACTTACATAATCATGTAAAACAAATCGAATTGAATTGAAATTAAATTGTATCTTACTGAATTTTTAATGAAAGAGTGATTTCTCTTTCTACCCCTTCTCCCCTGTCCTGCATTTGTCGGACCTCTCCCCCCCCCCCCCCGTTTAGTCTCATTACCCCCTGTCTCTGTGTCCCTCAGTCCCTCATCCTCAGTTCTCTCTCGGTCCCTCTATCCTCCGTTCTGTCTCGGTCTCTCTATCCTCCGTTCTATCTCGGTCTCTCTATCTCCCGTTCTGTCTCGGTCCTCTCTCTATCCTCCTTCTATCTCGGTCTCTCTATCCTCCGTTCTGTCTCGGTCTCCCTATCCTCCGTTCTCTCTCGGTCCCTCTATCCTCCGTTCTCTCTCGGTCCCTCTATCCTCCGTTCTCCTCTCGGTCCCTCTATCCCCGTTCCTCTCTCGGTCCCTCTATCCTCCGTCTCGTCTCGGTCCTCTCTATCCTCCGTTGTATCTCGGTCTCTCTATCCTCCGTTCTGTCTCGTCTCGGTCTCCCTATCCTCCGTTCTCTCTCCTCGGTCCCTCTATCCTCCGTTCTCTCTCGGTCCCTCTATCCTCCGTTCTCTCTCAGTCCCTCTATCCTCCTCGCTCTGTCTCTGTCTCTCTATCCTCCGTTCTGTCTCGGTCTCTCTCTATCCTCCTCCGCTCTGGCTCGGTCTCTCTATCCTCCGCTCTGTCTCGTCTCTCTATCCTCCGTTCTGTCTCGGTCTCTCTATCCCTCTGTTTTGTCTCGGTCTCTCCTATCCTCCTTCTGTCTCGGTCCCTCTATCCTCCGCTCTGTCTCGGTCTCTCTATCCTCCATTCTATCTCGGTCTCTCTATCCTCCGTTCTGTCTCGGTCTCTCTATCCTCCGTTCTGTCTAGGTCCCTCTTTCCTCCATTCTGTCGCTGTCCCCCTCTCCCCGTTCTGTCTCTCTCTCTCCCTCTCCCCATTCTATCTCGCTCTGTCCCCCTCTTCAGTTACATTTTTTGCCTGTCCCTCTCTCCCCCGTTCTGTCTCTGTCCCCTCTCTCCCCCGTTCTGTCTCTCTCTCTCTCTCTCCCTCTCCCCGTTCTGTCTCTGTCCCCCTCTCCAACATTCTGTCCCCTGTCCCTCTTTCCCTCGTTCTGTCTCTGTCCCTCTTCCCTCGTTCTGTCTCTGCCCCTCTCTCCCCATTCTGTCTCTCCCCTCCCCCTCTTCCCATTCTGTCTCTCTCCCCCTCTTCCCATTCTGTCTCTTTTCCCTCTCTCCCCTTCTCTCTCTGTCCCTCTCTCCCGTTCTATCTATCTCTGTTCCCCCGTACTCGTGGTGCCGTCTGTGTTCCTCTCTCGGTCTCTCCTCATACTGTGACATCGTCCTTTCTTTTTCTTTCTTTTCGTTTCGTTTTTCATAAGTAAGGGACATTTGCATAAACACATCAGCAACATATTCTTCCCCTTTCCCCCGTTTATAGTAAATAACGTTTAAAAATAAAAGCCTAAAAACACATGAACCCTTCTAGAACAAAGATTATATAAAGAAATAGTAAACACAGTGCCATCTCCGTTAGGAAAATCCTTTGAAATAAGTATCGGATGAAGTAAGCAATGAAATATAATATATTTGAGAATTCAGGTTTTTAATTTTATGAATTAGAACAGCCCAAATCCATTCAGACATAATTAATTCTACTCGCTAAAACCCAGTAGTTGAAACAAATTCATGTTGGGGTGAAATATCCACGTTTGAAATTATTTACAGTGACCCACTCTGACGTAATGGACAGAGTTTACCTACTCTTTTGGGAGTAGATTTCATTAATTTTGAGCTGTTTAACAGGAGTTCCATTGAAAATGGGAATTATATCTCTAATATTTTGTTTATTTTCTTTATTTATTTATTATTTATTATTTTATTTATTTTTATTTATTTATTTATTTATTTCATTATTTATTGTATTTATTATTCATTCATTCATTCCATTCATTCATTTAAAATCAGGGTAGCCCATTAACATATATTTTGGGCTCCTACGGGGCCGTGTGAGAGGGAAAACAAAATCATTATTGAACAATCAACATAAACATTAGTAGAATAGATAAATGAAAAGGAAACAGGCAACCAAACGAACGAAAGAACAATAACAGATAAAACAACAGTTTCATAAAGACTGACCTTACGCATATGAAATATTTGGAGATACGGGGGGACCTGAGAATAGACATCAAAGTACGATTTGAAAATATTTGACCGCTCTGAGAGCGAATTTCCAAGTGCTGTATTTAAAAAAAATGTTTATATACGCGGATGATTGTAAACTCATGGCGTAAATCTGTTTCGTTACGTAGTGTTTTCTGAACTTTGTTCCAGTTGTTCGAAACTTCTTTCCATATCTACCGTAAATCGGAAACTCTTCTCCTGTGGTCATTTTTGACCGACACACAACCAAAGTAGTCTAATGTATAAGGTCAATGTCCGTTGATAAGCTAAAGGAGGCTACTTCCTTTTTTTTTTTTTTCTTTTTTTTTTTGACAAGAGCATCTTCTTTTTAAATCCTCTTCCCATATTTGGTCAATGGACGATGTTGTTTTAATAATTCTGGATTTTGAATGTACCTTTAATGGATTCGAAAGGAAGCGTTATTGAGACATTAGACACTTCGTCTGTTCCTGAAGTTCACGATGCACACAGTCGCTACAGCGGATCTTTATTTATTTATTTTTTTTTTTTTGGGGGGGGGGGGAGGAAAAATTATTAACATTTGGCCTCCTTTTGATACTCAGGTAGCAAACGTTATCGGGTAAACAAGCCCAGAATTTATTTTTCGACAAAAAATGATCTGGTAAAAATTTGCATAATTTCCCTGTCTATTTTTTTTTCTTCAAACAATCAATTGTGCCCTCTGGGTTATTTTGTTATTGTAATTATTGAACAGCCATTATGTCATAGGACACTGCCATTCCCTCCCTCTCCTTCAGAATTTCGACCCCCCGAGGCACCTGAAATCTGAAACGGTTTTGTCCCCTGAAATGCTGGCCTCGAATAATATTTCAGAGCACCTTTTTGTATCAAATAAAAGCAAACAAACAAAATAAAGATGACAGTCGGCAACAACAACAGAGAAATATATGTATTTTTTCTTCGCAAAAATCAATAAATTGAACGCCCGGTATCACTAACCCTCCCAAAATACCAGTGTGAATTATGTTACTGGTACCTTCAAAGTCATCATGTTTCTTTGACAATTATCTCCCCAAATCTTTTGTCAATGGCTGCCCATTTACACTTTGTAGTCGAAATCCTAAGTAGCATTTTCGCCGAAACGTTATATAGTCATTTGCGAGCAAGTACGCCAACATAGCTATGACAATTACAATGCACTTCAACTGATTAATTATCGCGAAGTTATAGTCAAATCACTGTACATGTATTTGAACCCTATGTAAAAGGCCACCAAGAGGTTTAATACTAGAATCTAATCCATGCTCCCATGCACATCGGAATGTTCAGCGCCTTCGTTGTCCTCACATGCAGGGGAGATAATGCACGAGCTGTATAGGAAGAGGTGCATGTGTTACATGTGTTAACACTATGTGAACACACTTGTCGAGAGCTCACACTATGATCATGACGGACAAAGAAAGCGGACAAAATAAACAACCCCTCATTCTACCTTCACAATAGTTCTGGTAGTCAAAAGAACATCCCTTCACTGCTATTGTCTAAAATATGTGGAACAGGTGTCACATGCATATTCACCTGGAACTACATGATTAACATAATAGCTGTGAAGGGATGTTCTTTTGACTACCAAACCATTGTGAAGGGTAGAATGAGAGGTTGTTTATTTTGTCCACTTTCTTTGTCCGCCATGTTCATAGTGTGTCTGACCGGGATGTATAACATCAAGTAATCTGATGTTTTTAACCGCTGATAAATTCCAACATATAAACCCACCTTCCACTGTGTGAACACAACTGCTTGATATCATCGGCAAGTGTGTACCATGCAAGTAAGACCAGCCCCCCCCCACCAACCGGCGTAAATCAACTTTGAGGAGGAGGGGGGGGGGGGATGATCGACTTTTTTGCCGATTTTTTTTTCTGTCGAACTCACGCTTTTGTATAAACAACGCTCTCACCCCACCTGCACGGACCCCCCCTTACACACATGTTATTTTTTATCTTGCGAGCGAGCCAAAATAACCACTTTTCTGGTTTTCAATCGCATTTCAAATGAAAATTCTAAAATATGACGAGCGAGCGAAGCGAGCGAGCCAAAAAATAATTGCTTTTTCTGGTTTTCAATCTCATTTTCAAATAAAATTCTAAAATAGGATGGTTAGTTAATGACAGATTATTAAAATTCTATTAACGGATTAATTCAAATATAATTTTCTTCCTTAAAAAGTGTGTGTGTGCGGGAGGGGGGGGATATTTGTACACGCCCATTCCCCTCTCAAAAAGTGTGTGTGTGTTGGGGGGGGTATATCCCGTTGATATATTCCCCCCACATCCCCCGGATTTACACCTATGCCCCTACTCTCATATCTGGTTTCTACATGTACTGTTTTAAACTCCTTGCTTAAACCTATCATTTCGCAATCTGTTTCACGTTAAGGAAGAAACAGGTAAATGCATTGTAGAGATAAGAGCAGGGAAGATGATACCGATTCATATCCTCTTTGCGTAAGTAGGGTCAAAGTTCGCAGGAAAAGGTCCAGCATGTCCTGTAGAAGACGGATGGTACGGTATCGGTATCGATGATGGCAAGATTCCGAATATGGAGCTGACGTCATTTTCATTTGTGACGCAACAATAGAGAACAATGTGACATGATATTTTCTATACGTTCATGGAGAAATTGGGTTTTCTAATCTAAAGAAATTTATCCAACTAATACGTTTTGAGTGATTACAAATTTCCATTCGAAAATATACATGCCCATTTAACTCCAACATGTCCAACAAACTATAGTGCTAGACATAAAGTTTGTGCCATACCCAACCCTTTCCATGAATAATTGTATGCATTTTCTTGATATCAAACGTTTGTAATAATCAAATTCAACAATCTATCATATTAATTTTGACAGAGGTAATATACTTATGAATTTGAAGACCCACATGGATTCCTCGACATATACCACGTTAACACTCTGCAAACAACTACCAACACATGTACAAGAAATACATTTTCCAAGTGCTTTAAGCTTGTTGATAAAGTTTATAAAATCTAAGGAAATACATGTTGGAAACCTCGTTA